>VWYH01010317.1:597709-640848 GCA_013399365.1 Pampusana beccarii
CCCCCCCCAATAAGTGTAGATTTAGTCCCTGTTTCAAGGATAATACCTGTAGCAGTATTGGAAGAAAAGCCAAGGATCTGTCATTATTGTAATATTTGAAACTTTTTAATGTATAAAAATGCATAAAAATAATTAAAGCATGTCTGATATGTTCAGACTCTTTCTTTGCTTCCATAGGAAAAGGGTACATCAGACTCTGAGCAAGTGCTGTGACAGTGATAAATTATGTTAGCCTACCTAGCTTTATAACACTTATATGTGATGTTCTGTACAGAAATAAATTATATTTAAACTCTTTTATCTTCTGTTTGTCAGGTGATCATTATTTGTTTGTACAAGTTGGGTCTATTTATGCTACCCTCCCAACTTTTCAAGATTCAATAAATTTTCTGCTGAATACATTGTATAGGAAGAGGAAGATAAATGCTTTTGAATATGCTAATTTTTTTGTACTGAATCTTTTTTTCTGTTTGTTTCTAGCAAGCAAAGTTAGTTATCCGCTGGGTTGATATCACTCAACTTGAGAAGAATGCTACGCTGCTCTTCCCTGACATGATCAAAGTGAGCACAAGGTCAAGTGAACATTTCTTCTCAGTATTCCTTAATATCAGTGAGACATTTAAACTAATGGAACAGCTTGCCAATATAGCTATGCGGCAGCTTTTGGATAATGAAGGATTTGAACAAGACAGGTCATTACCCAAACTGAAAAAGAAATCCCCCAAAAAAGTATCTGCACTGAAACGGTAGGTAGCACTGGCTCTTAGTCGTTTGTTTCTCCTCAGTCCTTCTACTTGTAGCATTTTGTCCAAAAGTTTTCTAATGTTGCTGCCATTTAGTGTTACTCCAAAAGGAATGTTTGATTGCAGCAGTGGCAAAATGTGAATAATTATTTGGATATAATTACATGGTCTCCTGTTGAAACAGGAAAGGGAAAACATGTGAATATGAACATTTTGCAAAAATATAAGAAACGTATTTGGCTCAAGTTCTTGTTCAGAAGCTCTTTAACATATCTCTTGACACTGGCTGCATTAGGTATCTGTTGTAAGGCCCTTTTATGTTACCAGGGGAACATAAAGCAATTTCAGTGTTACTAAGAAATGTGCCTAACATTCATACTTGGTCCTATAACTGGAATTGAAAAATTACTCTAGATGATGAATTCTGTCTAGAACTTATTTTAGGTAGCAGATATTAAAAAATGACATAAAATTCTAAGGGATGAAAAGTAGTCTGGAAGATACTTTGCTTCTTGTATAAATATCATACTGCAATTTGGTAGTTTCCTGTTAATTTTTTCATTATTTTGTATGTTGATTATGTTAATGAACCATACAGAATTGTAACCAGTGCTTGTTTCTATTTTGCATTACTTAGTGACATCTGGCATGTGTTGTATCACTTATGTTTGTCTTTCTAACTATTCAGCGTTTTGCACTGAATGCATTATCAAGGCTAAGTCATGAAATTATTAACAAACCCTAGCTTAAGAATTCCATCATGTTAATAAATAAGCATTAAAGAAGCATTTTTGGTCTACTATTATATGAGGTCATGTGTTATTTAATAATAAATGGACTCTCTGGATATTCTTAGAAAGTAGGGCTGAATGTGACAAGATCATCCAATCTGATCCTGACTTCTCAGAAGGGACAATGTATCCAAGTCATTTGTAGCAGAGGTGGTTTTTTTTTTCTTGTAGTTTTAGAATCTTACAGCAGCGGAGACTATTCATCCCCTATATGCAAAATATTTCCACTGTTTCGCTGTACACTCAATAGTTAACTGAGTTGTATGTTACAGGTAGCCTGCAATGATTTGTATAACATGTATCTTAAAGTTTATTATGTATTTCTTAAAACAAGAAACATCTTTCTATGGGTTATTCTTTTTTCTTTTCTTTAGAGATCTCGATGCCAGAGCAAAGAGTGAGAGATACCGCGCGTTGTTCCGACTTCCCAAGGATGAGAAATTAGATGGACACACAGACTGTACTCTGTGGACTCCATTCAATAAAATGCATATTTTGGGTCAGATGTTTGTTTCTACAAACTACATTTGCTTTACTAGTAAAGAAGAGAACTTGTGCAGCCTTATTATCCCTCTTCGAGAGGTAAATACTTGTACATGTAAATTGGTAGGGCAAATAATAAAGCAATATCCTATTGGAAATGGCATCCTAGCTTCTAGCTTTTAATGGTTTTTTTCATTATCAAAAAAACCCTGTTTTCATCCGTTTATTCTCTTGTGATACTATATTCTGATGTGTTCTAAGTAATATTTAATGACTGTGTATTATAGTTCTAAGTTCCTACTACTAAAATTAACAGATAGTTTTCCCTGTCATTTTTTTAGAACCCTTGTGAGTCCTTCCTCTTCCATAATTTATATTCTAATTTAAAACCCCCTGGTACATTTTTTGTACCTCACAGGGAGAGATGGACAGTAAAACTTCCTAGATTGATGAGTGGAACTTCTATTAAAGAATCTGTCAGATAAGGTTTGCTTTTGTCAGATCTAAACAGATTAATAACTGTAAAGATTTTAATTGTCTCCTCACACAGACTTGCAGTCATTTATTTCTATATATGGAAAATATCTGTCAGTGTTTTACAAGTTTGTGTGCTTCCCCTTTTAGAGCTGGTTGCTTAAAGCAGATGGTCAGTAAAAAGAATTTAAGTTTGATATAATGAAGAAATTATGTTGTGGAGGTTTTTTACGATTGACTCGATTTGTGGGTTGATGGAAAAATGTGTAAAGTCTTGGAAATAGTAGCAAAGCTGATGTAACCAGTTTGACTTGTCTGAAGAACCATAGAATATTTCAGGGTACTATTTTACACCACCAATCTTTTAAGAGTAAAAGCAAATAGTATTTGTTTGGAAACCTTGAAGTACAGCTTTTCTGCGGTGTGTTGCAATGACTTTGGCTATTTGAGAAGAGATATTTGATTATGGTTGCACTGTTTGTCTGGAACTCCAAGGTAACGACAGTCCTCCAGGTATAGTGGTGGAGGAGAACGGAGTCTGCTTTAAGAGGACCTCTTTTTCTGGATGCAAACTCAGCAGCTGCTTTTGATAACCACAGCTGCAGCAGCATGGGATTCAAAGCAGCTCTAAAGCCTTAAAAGAAAGAAATAATTGGAGGAATAACTTATTTTGTGTGGACAGGTGAAGTCTTGGCACCAGCGAGAAGAAGAGGATAATAGTAACACGCTACGTAGCACCAGCCAGAATGGCAGATCAGTACCCTTAATAATTAAAGGGAAACTTTCTGTTTAATTAGAAGTTTGGCTCGGAGCCTAACCTAATTCCAGTATTCTGTGATGTGCTAGAGAGGTTCTGACAGAAGAGACAATAACAAAGCATTAATTTAGAAATGGTGATCGGTAAAGATGGTTTTCAGTGGCTGACTGTGCTGCTCTCTGCACCCAGTAGGTGCAGTCTCCAACATCGGCACTTCAGATATGTGTGTGCCTCTGCCTGCATAGGAAATAAGTGCATATTGGTTCTCATTGTGGCAGGGCGTGCTTGCTATAATGTCTGTCCTATACCCCTAGAACTTTTGTGCCTTTCTTTTGTGTTTTTCTTTTGTGCTGATTGCACTCAAAACAGTTTTTAAGTGGTACAGAAAAATAACATGAAAACACTTTTTAGCTAATTTGACTATGCTGTTAGTGAAGGTCCTTACAGTTAATGAAGAACTAATAGATTTGTAGTTAACAGAAAGATAAAAGGAAGTTGGAAGGGTAAAGAAGTGATTTAGCACCTGAGTTGTGCATTGTAGTGCTTAAACACATCTTTGAAGAAAATGTTTGAAAAATGGTTCTCTTGACCTTTTAGCTAGAGAAATATTAATATTGTAACACTGGTATCTTAACATTGTTCTCTATTAAAAAAAAAGTGTCTTTTTCTATTCTGGAGGCAGTAAGACAGTTTTCATTACCTAGAAAATTGTTTGAAGTCACAAAAGCAGTGGTTAAAAGTATTTGCAGTTATGCTTTGTTTTTTGTTCAATGTATGAACTGCACAAAGTTAATTGATTAGTTTATTTGTTAAGGCTAATAATTGGTAGTGCTTAGAACACGTGGATGTTATATTATGTAATTAATGAACAGTGTATGACTTAGCCCTGAGATTTCTTTGTGTTAACATGCTTGACCAAAAGCTCAGGGAACCAGTGCCCTGTACTCAGTAGACTGCGGTGCGAGTACTGTTTACAGGTTGGAGTTCAGTTAGGTGAGTGACTATTTCACTAACAATCGAAGGCCAAACAAATCTCCATGTCACAGGATCAGGTGTTTACCTGTGTAAGGAAAGCCATGGGGTTAGTTTCCCTTGGTTGCAGCTTTCTGTGTACTGTGAAAATAAAATGGCAATAACAGTTGTTAGTGTGTGGCTATAATATAGTAGAACAAGAGTGTTATTAAAAAAATGGCTTATTCTGATATATTTGCATTAAAAAGTAAGGAAAAGTCTCTGATTGAGTCCATACTGGTGTTGGGGAACAGGAGGTGGGTTCAGAGGTCTTGCAAGAAAGCCCATAGATCTGCATCCCACAGATAAAGTTTTGGTTTACAGATTCTTCTACAATAAAGCTTGAGGAAAATAAATTAAGCAGGGCAAAGGAGTTTAGCTGGAGAGTGTAATGAAGCCAGATGTTTGAGGGAGTGTACCAAAGCCATCTTTCAGACTTTTAAGTCTGAATATTCAAATCCTAGTTGCCAGCAGAGGGATGTCCATGGTGATTCAGTATAAGGGAAGAAAGGCACAGGTTTATTGTATTAAGATGGTTTCTTAGACCAAGCAACTTCATTAATTAAAGATGTTAAGCTGTAGCTACTCTTTCTCCCCAGGTGACAATAGTGGAAAAGGCAGACAGCTCCAGTGTGTTGCCTAGCCCATTATCCATCAGCACGAAAAACAGAATGACATTCCTCTTTGCCAACTTGAAAGATAGAGACTTTCTTGTACAGAGGATCTCAGACTTTCTGCAACAAACCACTTCAAGAATATACCTGGAAAAAAATATTTCTGGAAGCTATATCAGCTCAGATGATGAGGTATGTGGAGGAATGTGAGACACTTACTCAAAGAAGGGGATTTTAACTGGTGGGGGGAGAGGGAAGCCAGGAAAAACCTTTTAGTTTTTTTAAAGCTAGACCTTTGTACACAGACGTGTTACCTCTTTTGTATTAATTTCTTTAGGTTTCTTAAGCTGAACAGTTAAATGTTGTGCTTAGGATTTTTTTTGTCCATGTTAGACCTAAGAGAAAACACCACTGCTGTGGAAGAGCTATTCTCAACTTCTGCTGCCACATGCTGAAATTACAGTGTATCTTGTTGGAAAGTGGCATAGTTAACTAACTGGTTAATTGAATAGTACTGTTTAATATCTATCGACTTGTCCAAGTCAAAATATAATTGTGGAATTTTAATGATTCGAAGAAATTAGTTAATATGAAACTCTTTTTATTCAAGACTAACTGCTAAATCTGATCCTTTGATTCTTTAGAAAAGATGTCTGAGCTGAGCAAGTTTGCATGTGCTCTGCTAGTGAACTTTAGAACATTTGAACTAACAAAAACTTCTCCTGCTCTGGACATCAAATAGCCCTATTCTGAACTGCCTCCCTATTTACCTACGCGAAGTAAATGGTCCTTAAGAGATATGATTAGATAAATTGTTCTCCAGCACCTTGAATATCAAGGCTTCTGCTGAATTCCTAGGTTTTATGTATAAAATTTAGATGCTTCATATCACAACCTCATCAGATCAGTTTAGCAGTTCAGATCTCAAAGCAGGAAAGGCTTTTGTGTCATTTTGGTTTTATGTAGGCAGATCTCACATTCCAAGTCTGTACTAAGCCATAGCTTAGTATTGTGCTGAGTAGCCCTACCCTGTTTGACATGTAAATCTTAAAAGTCAGGTTATTTACTTTGATGGCTGATGTATAATCAGTATGTTGTTGTAGTTGTATGCCAGAGCACATATGCATGTAGGTATAATGCTGAAACTTAGTCTTGCCTTTTGCCCTAAGTGGATCTGCTTATTCTACCTACCGAATGATAAGAGCAAATTGATAATTGTAAGCATTATTTTTACATTTGGTAATATGACTGTAAATGTAGATGTGTGTGACTACTAATTTCTATTTCAGGATTTAGTGTGAATTGCTGTATGAGATCTTACTATGATAAACTTTCGAAGCTGTTTGACAAGTCAGAAAATCCTTTTTCTTCAAAATATTTTTCTTCCAAATCACAATCTGGCTATGTAGAATTTTCTGTAGAACAAAATAATTTATTTTCTGTAGGCGTGTATAAACGTATCTAGATATATAAACAAGGGTGGTGTGCATGTGTACACGCACACATGTAAATATATGTCATATAGAAATCTTACATTCTGGACAGTCAAGGATGTTAACAGGAGACCAAGTGAGCTGGTTTAATTGCCCAGGGCTGTTTAAAGTTAACACTACCTTAGCATTTCTAATTATAGGATAGATTACTTTCCTTAGGCAGGGGAGTGAAAAACTGGAAACAGTTTCATTATTCTATATTGGTTTATTTCTGCTGTCATGTGCCCACTTTGTGAATGTATCTGGGTGATTTAATTTGCTCAGTTCGTGTCGGCTGTTAGCTTATATAAATTTTGAAATAAAATTAGGTAAAAAGTCAAGACTCTGGCTCAGCCCCATGTCTGCATTGCTTGTGACTGCTTTCCACAGGTGTTTACAAGATCAAGTAGTATAATTTCTGCCAGTCCTCATAAAAGCCTGAGCTCTGAGTCGGAGGGAGAGCGACAGTTCAATCTCAATGACAATGGCATTCCAACAGCAACTCAAGCTTTAATGACAATGTATCGGCGGAGGTCACCTGAGGAGTTCAACCCCAAGCTGGTAAAATACACCTGAGAGTGCTGTACCTGACTGAAAAAGCTCTTAAATTATGTTTTCTTTAAAATACATGTTTCTGACCCAGGAGAGATTCATCCTGCCACAGAGAGTTAAGAGGCACTATTTTTCACAGAAATAAAATGTTCAACGTACTGTATTTTATCAATACAACTTCACTACATTAAAAAGCAAAGTTGGATGTAAATCTAGGAGAGGTTGTATGCCTGCTCTTAAGTACAACTGCTTCAATTATATTCTTTTAACAGCAAGGTCTACTGGGGTAGAAGCTAAGAAATGGGAGGAGGCAGCCCATTAAGAAGATAATTGGACTATAGCCAAGTTATTTCCTACTCCCTTGCAAAGTTAGAATATTACAGGCTTTTTAGCACTTAGTATTTCAGTAGGGTAGAGTGTTAGAAAGAGAAGCTGCATCTCTATGCCTGCTTTTCTTTGCTTTTAGGCTAAAGAGTTTTTGAAGGAACAGGCCTGGAAGATTCACTTTGCTGAATATGGCCAAGGAGTCTGTATGTATCGTACAGAGAAAACCAGAGACCTTGTGCTGAAGGGCATTCCAGAAGGCATGAGAGGGGAACTTTGGCTGCTGTTTTCAGGTAGGTATTCATTTGAACATGACTGTGGGATATGAACAAAAGCATGAGGGAAGAAAGGATTTCAAAGATGTTTAAAGGTGCAGATAATAAGCATCCAAAAATATTTGGAGGCAGTAAGGCGCCAGATTTGTTTAGCCAAGAGTTCTGTTTAGACCAGTAAATACCCTTTCTCAAACAGGCTCACGTAATTAGGGAATAATATAAAAAAGCAGAATGCACACTCTGTTACCAGAAGCCAGCAGTCTAGGGGCTTCTAAATGTTCAACAACCACCAGCAGCCCTACTTCCCATTTGTTTAATCATTTCCGAATCCAGTTAAGCTTTTGGTCTTCACAGCGAGTTGTTGAAAAGAATTCCAAAGTTTATGCATGTTGCATAGAACCACTGTAGATATTTTTTTAAAATAATAAAAGCAAGTTACTATATCATTTTATTAGATGCCTCCAGAATTTGAAAAATAGTGAGAAAATATTTCTACCCATCTTCTGTGCCATCAAATATTCTTTAGATCTCTGTCCACTTGGGCCTTTTTTTTTTCAAAGCTGAAGAATTTTATTTGTTTTATTACTAGTTATATGGAAATCAGTCCCTACCTCTGGCTTTCTTCATGATTTTTCACTTACTGTATGCCTTGTCTAGCTCTGCCACTTCCTGAGATGGTTACCGTAGCTACCCATGCCATTTAGGATATGAACACACCGGGGTCTTAATATGATAACCTAATGATGCTTTCTGGTTTGTTTGCTGTTTCTTCCCTAATAGTGCTTAGTCTTGTACATCATCTCTTTGCTGCTGGGCATTAAGCAAATGTTTTCAGAAAATATATACAGGAATGCACAGATCTGTCCTGTGTATGATTAATAGTTAGCTTGGAACCATTTTCATGGTGTATATATAATTAGAGATTTTCATTTCCAGGGAAGTTTTAAAGTCAGCAGCGAAATCTCACAGCAACCCTGTGAGCATGCGGTAGTACCCCTAGGACCAGCTAAGTGCACTGCCCTAGATGACAAGAGTCATTTTCAGAAGCAGGAACAGAGCTCAGGAGTTCCTGTCTCTTCCTTTTGGCTATCATACTTTCTGCAACCAGGCATAATCTGCTCCCTCCTCAGGGCAAGTAGCTTTCTCAGAGGCATGTTTTGAGTTATTTAGGATAATCAAACCCACAGCCAGTTGTGGAAAGAGCTCATGATACCATGTGACTGCACAGCTAGTTTGTTCTCTGTGCCTCCTGTTTCATCCTGGCTGAAAGAGAGACAGGCTTTGTTGTCTTTTTTTTTTTTAAACCTCATTATAAAATGCATCTAGAGGAGAAAACAAGAAAGGGTCATACCTCAGTCATCTAAGCATTATCCTTTTTTTCCATATTTGCTTTCAAAGTTTTTGTTGGTGACTTTCAAGATGAAAGTGTAGTAGATGATCTTCATGTTGGGAAACTCTATCTGCTAAGCCTTGCTTTTTTCTTCTGGTTTTAATACTGTTCTCCCACTCCCAGGAGCCATTAATGAGATGGCCACTCATCCTGGCTATTATGAGGACCTAGTGGAGAAATCGATGGGGAAGTATAACCTTGCTACAGAAGAGATAGAGAGGGATCTGCACCGCTCCCTGCCGGAACACCCTGCGTTCCAGAATGAGATGGGTATTGCTGCTCTAAGGAGAGTCTTGACAGCTTATGCTTTTAGAAATCCAAATATAGGATATTGTCAGGTAACTGAAATACTCCGGTACTCTTTCAATTTCTGGAATTCCAGTTCCTTCCTTATATTCCTATTTTTTCAGCCATATACACTGGAGTATTTGGCCGTGTAAAGTACACTGATACGTGTATAACACTGTGAGGTGAAGCCTTGATGCTGCAGAATTACGATAATGAATGCTGAGGTCAGAGGGATTTGACGTAAGGACCTGCTCTAACAGAAGCATTAGCCGTGCATGCTGAGAGCTGTGCATAGTTTTCTGTAGACGTATTTTCAGCACATAGAGACTGGACAGATTGTGACGACAGACCTGTCCTGAAGTGCATCAGCAGAAATTGACAGGTGAACCCTCAGGAAAGATTCTTTCCTTTTAAACAGTAAACTTTAATTGCTCAGCCTTAAATTTTCGTGTACTATTCTATATATTAGTTGTAATAACCCTCCAACACCTCCTTTACTTTTTTTCAATGGTGCCATTCAGTTATCCAAACCAAAACTAAAAACAAACAAAAAAATAAAGCGCCCTAGAAGACATCTTGTTGCTGTGCATCGCAACCATGTACAAGTAGAGTTAACACTGACTGGTGCCTGGTTTTGGAGTTCTTATGCCTGTGATTCAGGTCATTTCAGTTTCTGGGGGAGATTTATCTAATTTCTTAACTATAGTAGCCACTTATCTGCCCAGTTACTGTGCTATATATTGAATAAGCGGGTATAGCAATTGATATTTCTGTTTATTTTAGGCTATGAACATTGTCACTTCAGTACTCCTCCTTTATGCAAAAGAGGAGGAAGCTTTTTGGCTGCTGGTGGCTCTGTGTGAACGTATGCTACCTGACTACTACAACACAAGAGTTGTTGGTATGTTATGGAGAAATTTTCTAAAATGACAGTGAAATAATACCAGTTATTTTGGTTAATTATTTGTCTTGAAACAGGCATATGTGTAGATGTATGTGCGGCTTGTATACAACTGTGAATGCTTGTGGTGAGACAACTTGCTAGGGAGCATAGAAGCAATTCTCTAAACAGATACTGTGACAGTTAATGGTTTTTCACTTACTTAGGATTAAGTGGCATTCTAAAGTGGGCTTAACCAAAGTGCATAGAAAATAGTTGAAAGGCTAAAATTTGGATTGGAGATGATCCAGTTATTTAATTAAGATGGAAGCAGGAGCTTTGGCAATTTGCAATAGAAGTCTTTGTGCCTGTTTACCTCTAATTTGGAAGAGCAACAGTATCAGAAAGCTATTGTTGTCAGATGACGGTTTCCTTGTGTATGTGGAAGTGAATTGCTCTTCAGTTTGTCATGGAAGCTCTTTATTTTAGCTCACAAATACTTGAGGGATTCATTTAGCCTGGTCTGCTTAAAACACTGGTGTTGTAGTATGGATATGTATAACACAAGGGTCTCTTAAATCCAAATCCTCAGTCACCCTGGCCTCCTGCAATAGCTGATGATAAGTATTATTGTGTTAATAATGGTAAGTACTAAGACATCATGTGGCTTCTGTAGGTGCTAGACCAAACGGACCCTTTGTTAGCCCTTATGAAGTGTATAAATAAAACAAAAAAAAAGCCTACAACCCTTACTACAGTTTGATTTGTACGTACAGCTCAGTAGTGGAATAGAATCTGCTGTTTATCTGAAAGTGAGAAAACATTGGTAAGCATCGTGTAGAATATTCTTAGGTTTTGTATTATATATAAAGAATATATATGTTTTTCTCCCCTAAATGGTGATGTGGTCAGTTGCTCCCAAATTAATGAACATCCCACTGATTTATTTTCAACAGGAGCATTGGTGGACCAGGGTGTCTTTGAAGAGTTGGCTCGTGACTATGTTCCACAGCTTTATGACTGCATGCAGGACTTGGGTGTAATATCCACCATTTCCCTGTCCTGGTTCCTCACTCTTTTCCTCAGTGTAATGCCATTTGAAAGTGCAGTGGTGGTTGTGGATTGTTTCTTCTGTGAAGGAATCAAGGTGATATTTCAATTAGCGCTTGCTGTCCTCGATGCTAACGTAGACAAGCTGCTCAACTGTAAAGATGATGGAGAAGCCATGACGGTCTTGGGAAGGTATTTATTGCAGAAAATAAAGCTTCTTCATTTTCTTTTTATTTTTGCTTCCTTTCCTGATTTATGTTCTGCTATGTTAAAATACTCAATTTAAGCCAGTACAATATGTGTAAATCTTTTACATACTTATAGTCCCTTTTCACCCAGATAAAGTACCCTCATATTATCTTAAAATAATACTAAATGAACAAAAATATATAAATTCTTCTTTCATGACATTCAAATAAACTTCCCAAATCTAGTTATAGAAACTTATTTTGGTTTAATATTTTAGTTGATTACATGGGTTTTTTATTTCATCTTTTGCCTGCTGCCTTTTAAATGCTGCTAAGAAAAAGCATTGGTCTCAAGGGAAATTGTTTTGAGAATGGACTAAACAGAACTCAGAAGAATTAGGCTCTTGAATTAATAGATTTTAGTGAAAAAGGAGGTTAATAAACAAACCAGATTGAGTCATTAGGAATAAATTTTTTACAATGAGGGTGGTAAAACACTGGAACAGGTTACCCAGAGAGGTGGCAGATGGCCCATCCCTGGAGACATTCAAGATCGGGCTGGATGGGGTGCTGAGCAACCTGCTCATTGCAGGGGGGTTGGACTAGATGGCTTTTAAAGGTCCCTTCCAACCCAAACTATTCTATGATTCTGTGATAATTTTTACATTTAATCATATACATGTAATCCTTGTTCTATTAACCCTTAGAAGGGAGGTGGTACAAATGAATCTTGGGGTTTCTCAATTCTGTCTTTTTTTGCCCATCAGATATTTGGACAGTGTAACTAATAAGGACAGCACTCTTCCACCCATTCCTCATCTTCACTCGCTGCTCAGTGACGATGTAGAGCCTTATCCTGAGGTGGATATCTTCAGACTGATCAGGTCTTCTTATGAGGTAGGACAGGATTTCTTAACAGCAGCTTGCCAGCCCACACTAGCTCTGCTTTACAGATACTCTGTAGTTTGCCTTTCTTGGAACTGAAAGAACATTAAAGAAATATAAATACAGACTTGTCTCAGAAGTCTCAAGTGGGTCAGGGGAGTGGCTTAGTCTTTATTTTTCTTTTAACCAAAACTTTTAATTGGAGCTGTTTTATATAGAAACCTGCAGCATCAAAGGAGAGCAGATTGCAACAAAAAAGTGGTTTAAGTGATTTACATGCAAAAGGTTGAAGTTGTAACTCAAAGAAGGCTAATTCTCATCTAAGCTTTTACATGCTTTTCCAAACTGAAATGTTAGTGAAATCTATATGATTTCAGAAGGCCTTGTTATTATCAGTAGAAATTCATTTCTTTTGCCTTTTTTTGGCAAGTGCGGATTTTGACCATGAGCCACTAGCTTCTGTATTATCACCAAAGCTAAACAAATTGCAAGTGGAAGGAGCTGGAAATAACTAATGTCTGTAAAGCACAGGACAAAGCCTGAAAAAACCCAGTTTCATTGTCCTTAAATTTTAAAAATAAGCCATCAATTAAAATATCCCTGATGATTACACTGAAATACTATTTTTTAATAAAAAATAAATAACAACTTTAAAGAATTACTCTCCTTAACTTCCTTTTTTCCTTCCGTTGTCATGCAGGGTAAATTAGTATTTTTAGCTCAAGATGTACCAGCAACATGACAGCTGTTTCAGAGGCACTTCCTAAGTCCCTAGAGCCTCCTTGCTCTAATAGCATGAAATCTATTTAAGAAGGAAGTAGGTAGAACTTAGTGTATTCTACACTGAATAGCAAACTGAATCAAGTTAGATGTGTAGTTGTTCTCCTTCACACAATGTTATAATGGAGAGAAGGATGTTTACGTGAAATTATGTTTCCTTTGTATTTTTTTATTTCCTCGTCATGAAGAGAGCTTGCATCAGCTTAACTGGTTTTAGATTAATAACCAGACTGTATGCAGAGCCAGTCTGTCCTTTTTGGGGCTTGTGCAGCACAGAACCTTGTAGATCCTTCTAGATAAATAACCAACTGTGCTACAGTATAATTAGGCAAAACAAATAGTATGGGGAGTGAAGAAGTGTGAGGAAAGCAGGAGCTGGTTGGAAAGAGAGAATTAGTTTCAGGAGAGTCATTGTAGTTGGTTGGTTTGATTAGTAAAAGCAAAACCAACCAAACAAAAAACCCAACCCAAACCAAACAAAAACATTAGTAAACTATCAGCGTGAAAAACTTCAAGGCATCGGTTATTCAATGGCTGTTAGGTTCCTCAATTAGTTGTGTGCAGTCAGGGCTGGGAAATCACTGTGTTAGCTTTGTTGCAATTACAAAGACCAAAATATCAAGTAAGCGAGCATAGTGTTGCTATTTTTAGAGTTTAAGCTGTTAAAGGTACTTGCTGGGTGACCATCTATCTGTAATCTTCCAGTCATTACTGTTTACAAAAAAATAGAAAGACCTCCAGCTGATAAAAATGCTTTTTCTTGGAGCCCTTTGCCCTCCCTCAAACACACAACCACCCACCCCCAAAGCAGGAGGAAAACCTTGTCCCTTGCAGACTGTCCTGTGATATTAGTCATGAGAGCATAATGCGTCTGAGAATTTGGTGAAGGACTAGCACTGGCAAAAGCACAATATTTGGATTGTTTTATGAAGAGCTGCTCACCATCACACTCTATCCTGTCCAGCTCTTAGGTAGTCATGTCAGATGCATGTATGGGCAGTCTCTAGTGATAGGTGAAGTGACGCAGAGGAAATTTTTAATAATTAAGCCATTAGTACCCTGCTCTATGATGATACGGAACTGACTTTCTACTTTTGAAAGAGAAACATTCTTGAAATAAGAGGATATAAATAAGAAATACATTTTAGTCTGCCAGCAATTTTTAATTTATTGAAAATACTTTTTTTAGTTAAACATCTCTTACCTTTTCATTCAGTTTTTGCGATTAATTTAGAAGCCATAGAGCCTGGCGTTATAATAATTACAATGCACACTTCAACAATTCCTTGTATGATTTGAAAGTTAACATAGGCAAGGGTCCATTCCTAGAAGGTAATTGCATGCAGTCTTCCTTTTCTGTAGGCTACATGAGTTTTGATTGTATGGATGTGAACAGACCATTGTATTTGGTCTCCAGAGCAGAGAATAAGCCCTGATTACTGGAACAGATGTGGTCTCAGAGCCACAAAACACCCCACTCTTTTCAAGGTTTTGTGGCCTCTGTGATGCTTGATATTTATGGATGTTTATCTAGATTCCATTTTTTCAGAAGACTTCTTGATTTGTAGAAGATTCCAAGTACCTGAAACGTCTTTTTACTGCAAAGGTACATAATAAAGGTGCAAGCAGCATCACAGCTTTAGTGTTAATTTGATCACACAAGAATGCGCTAGTAAATTATGACCTGCTTATGTAGATGTACTTGCACTGGAAGTATAAATCCATCCTATATGAAAGTGTATCTTGCCACCCCTTTATTTTTATATGTGGCATGTTTGATATCTGGCATTATTGTTCCTCCTGGTCATCTATGCATTTCTAAGTATGTGTTGCAAGTGTTTTCTTGATGGTCAAAAACTTACAGTTCACAAAAGAAATCCTAGGAATTAAGCATTCCTCTATATATGAAATTATGGAATATTATTCCTAATAGGTTTTCCCCTGGGATGCTTCTGTAGTATGTGCAAGAGCTTCCTGAGGCGCATTGTGAAAAAAACTTCTGAAAATAAGACTCGGGCACTTTAGAGCATTTTCTTCCTAATGGAAGTTGTGTTCTTGATGCTCAGTTTCAGATCCTCATGGATGTAAGGACTGCTATACTCTCTCAGCTGTTAGAAATCCAGTTAGTCTAAATGTCTTCTCTGTTAACTGAGAAGGAGTTATGAAATAATCTATTAACAGAGATTTGCCAAGGAAGAATTTTGCAATTACTTCAGATTATGGTTTGGAATGTGAGGATTTGTAGCTTAATAAAGACTTTGAAAATAAAATGAAAATAAGTTATTGGGAAAACATAATCTACTGATATGTTCCTAAAGCCTTCATAACTTTGCCATGTATTAGAAAAATACCGTAATGCCTTAACAGCCGTTCTTTAAATATACCACTTGTGGTATATCACATAATTAAATTAATTTCCTTAAATACATTAGAAGCAAGCTAAGTAATGCAAATATTAATACACAGACTATCCTGTACTCCTTTTTCTCTTTTAAGAAATTTGGAAGTATCCGAGCAGATTTAATTGAACAAATGCGATTCAAACAAAGGCTGAAAGTTATCCAAACCCTTGAAGATACTACAAAGCGCAATGTGGTAAGTATTGAAATAATGTTCTTTGCGAAGATTAAGGTCAGGCAATTTCTGAAATGAAATTAGCTTTTCAATGAGACACAGATTTCAAATCCATAACTGTTAATGTTGTATTTCCAAGGTACGAACTATTGTGACAGAGACTTCTTTTACTATCGATGAGCTGGAGGAGTTGTATGCTCTTTTCAAGGTAAAGCAAAGTGAAGATCATGTGCCTGCAGAAATGCAAACGTTTATATTTGATACAGGACTGTTTGTTTTCCAAAGACTGGGTTAAGTCTGTGACTTACTATCAGGTATATTGTTGGGGGTTGGACTAGATGACCTTTAAAGGTCCCTTCCAACCCAAACTATTCTATGGTCTTAATACAAACTTGACTTAGCTGCTGTATTATTGAATATACAAAAAAAAACCCCACCCAATTGTTTTTTTTAAAGCTCAGGAAATAAGTAAGTCTCTAAATTATTTGTCCATAGAAAAAAAAAATATATATATACAGATGAAAATTATTATAATGAAAAAGTGTATATATAGAGATTTTTGATCAGTCTTTAAAAGTTTAGATATGTCTGTGACTACCTGAACCAAGTTTTGGAATTTAGCACAGAAATACTTTTATTCTGTTGTCTCAGACAGTTAATACTTCCATACCATAATATCTTATTTTTACCGTTGTTAATACTTTAATGTGTACTTTATTACATGGAAATTCAGTGTCACAAAGTGATGTGTCTTTGTAAGTTGATTGTATGGCAATGCCATTAGATCCACAAATTTAAAGGTGAGCAGTTAAAATGCTTTAGCTTCATCTGCATGCACAGTGCTTTGAAAGAAGATACTTTCTTCTTCTGTTTTGTCATAACAGAAATCTTTCAGTATAGCACAAGGAATCCCCTTCCTTTGAATTTCCCATCTATAATGTCAGGTCTTAAAACTGTCAAAATCCTGCAGTGCCTTCTTTCAGTCTTCCATGGCATCAGTGAGACCTAGTCAGGCAGTCCACCCTGTTTGATGACTATGCAGATCTCTTTCTCTAAACTTCTGAATAATTTTGAATTAGATTCCACTGAAATCAGCTGCAGAATTGTCACTGACTTCAGTAAGGCTGAAAAAGTAGTCCTTTCTACAGTAGTTTAGAGGAGAAACCTCTTGCAGAAATGCAAGGGCTAGGTAGATGGAAATACATCTGCTAGTCTTGTGTTGTGTTAAGAGTGTGTGTGTATTAATTGTTTAGGTTTTTTTGGTCATTAATAGCAATGAGTTGTTTACAGAGGTGATGACAATCTCACAGCGTTTGTCTTCTGTTCAGGCAGAACATCTGACTAGTTGCTACTGGGGAGGAAACAGCAACGCTATTGACCGGCACGACCCCAGCCTGCCTTATCTGGAGCAGTACCGGATTGACTTTGAGCAGTTCAAGGGGATGTTTGCTCTCCTCTTCCCTTGGGCATGTGGAACTCATTCAGATGTATTAGCTGCGCGCTTATTCAGGCTTCTTGATGAAAATGGAGACTTGCTCATCAACTTCCGTGAATTTGTCTCTGGGCTAAGTACGGAGAATTCACAGCACTCCCAAAATAATCTGACCAAAACAGTTTATTTCTAAAGCGGATCCACTCTGTCAGAAACACAGATGTTATATTGCCTATCAGCTAATGAGTTTGAGCTTGGTGTATGCCAATTTGCAAAAGTCACCCATGTTTTAAGAGCTGTTCATGCTACTGTTCAGTTAATTTTATCATGCCTGTGACAGTGGTTCCCACTGGGGTTTGGGCTCATCTCTGTACATGCATCTACATTAGCCAGTTGGGTATCACAGTGGGAGAAGGACCGCACATGAACTACATGTCCATTAGGATCTGAGTATTTCCCTCACTGCTGACTCTTCACACAAAAATGACTTGTGTGCTTAATGGTGTGATTACTTCTAATCCAAGTATTTCCTTTGGCAAAGTCTTTTGTATGATCTTCTGTAGTGTTCACCTCTTGGTGACACTGCATTTTGTTACCTGCTCCTTTAAACACCCCCTGAAAGCTGGGAATTTATACCTTTTGTCAGTGCTACCAGCTCTGAAAAGGGGAGAGAGGCAGCATTTGTTCCCTTGGTTGTTCAGGAAGAAGGCTTTTGAGAAATGTATATGTACATATAAGGGGCAGGAGAAGGAGAGAGAGAGGATGCTAGTTTTGTTTGCCTCTGACTACAAATGCTTCTCTTCAAAAGTCTGCTGCCACCCCACATACATATGTCACTGTGTGAAGGGAAGGTATCACGCCTCACAGTATATGCAGTGAGAGGTACTACCTATATTACTTCTGAAATCAGTAACCAAGACTATAGACTAAGAGAGAGAACAAAGTGGAAGTCAGCTGAGAAAGTGAAGGTACAGGTCACACAGGGAGGCTGAATGTCATTAATGGAGATTATGGCCCATACAAGTCTTGAAGAAGCAAGGTTTCAAGATATAAAAGTCAGTATTGGAAAACAAAGGGAGTGTGCAAGCCCCAAGATTAATAATGAAGAAGCAAGGGTGAGGCAGGAGCTGGCCACCCCTTTTTTGAGTATAGCAGGAGTTGTTATTCCTTTTAAGTGACCAACATCTTGCCATCTATCGTGTGTTAATTCATGGCAACTTGATGTTTCCTGCAGCTTTACATTTTGATCCTTTTTGAGAGAGAAAAGGTTTCCTAATCTGGCTTTCAGCAGCTCTTTGTATAACAACAGTATTTTTAAGCCTTGGGGCTCCAAATGCAGCCTTGCATTAAAACCTCTCTACAGCAATGGTGACATGCATTCTCTCACAGGTGCAACATAGCTATGTGAGAGTAAACCTGACTGCATACCTCCCCTTCACACCACCAAAAACCAGTGCTTCCTTCCTATGATGCAGTTCTGAATTGTATTTGAGGGACTGTTTGTCAGGTAACACTTAATGGCCTTTTGAGACGTGACCCATGGATTAACTACTCTTGCTGCTTACAGGATTCTGTTAATAACAATCAACCAGTTACTGGTTGAGACAGCGTTTTTTTAGAACCAGTAATGAGTAAACAGAACAAGGAACAGTGTTGAGCACTGTGACCAGAAATTAATGCATAGATGTGGCTATTAGCTCACATGACTGAACTAAAATCTTCAGTGTGCTAAACAATTGAAACTGCTTATTTTGCAAGACCACATTTTTTCAGTGTGGCATAGCTTTAATTTGTACTTTTTTTTTTTTTTAAATCAACCCTTTATCCCCGGCCCCCAAGCCCTTTTTTGTTTATGGAGTGCATGAATGGTAGCAAGGACAACACAGTCAACAAAAACAACATGGGATTTGTTTGAGCGTATTTCATCATGCCCCAGGACTTTTAAAAATTACACAAACATCAGCTGCTTCAGTCTGCCTGACAAATGCGACATGCCTTGGCTAGGAAAGCCTCCTAACCGAGGAATATCTTCTTTTGGAGCAAGATGCATCTGCGCAACAGAAGGCTCTGTCACTTTTTCCTTGTGGTTGTCCTGGAGAGCATGGTCAGAGGATGGACGTTCTGGAGGTGACCTGTGGGCAACTATCCTCTCTCTTCTTGCTCTATCCAAACAGCAGTGTTGGAGGCTGGCCTGGTTAGTCAAGTTTGTCTTTCCTAGAGGAAGCCCATCTCAGAGGGTGCTTGTTGATGCTTGAAGCAGCCATGGCAGCTGAAGCATTTCCCTTTCCCAAGTCTCCCATTCAATTGCCTTATTCCATGTAGCCATAAGGATTTGCTCCCTCAAAGCCTCACTGATACCACTGGCACCTGCTAGGAGCTCCATGAAGAGGAGGTAAACGAGGGTGCTGTGCATCCCAGCGTGGGCTCATGGCCCTTCTGCATCAGCATGAAATCCTTGGGATATGAGAGCACTGTAATTGCAAGCAAGAGTGTGTTTCCTTTCCATAGCCCCTGCAGCAAACAGCTCAAGAGCCTCCTCCTTCAGGTGTCTCTAGGGCCTCAGCTAAGTGAAGATGGAACAACCTAGCATTTTTTTCTGTTCATATACTCCCTGTCATGTTACAGTGAGTTCAAATAAAGGAATGGTCTTCATTAGTTTGCTCTAGGAGGGTGCTGCTCAGAAAGGGTTGTCAGCCTTGGTTATGAACCGTTTGAGATATTCACCCATGAAGAAGCTCACCTGCACCCCATCCCCCGCTGGATTATAGCATGTCAGTTGTTGTCTCAGAATCCCGGCAAGCTAGCGAAATATCCACATAGACTCAAGGTGGACCCCTGCCTCCCATCATGCTTTTGCAATATTCCCTTTTCAGAGTGTGCAGCTCTTCCATCTCTCCAGTGACTGCTGGTGTCTGCAGTGCTTGTCACAGCCTCATGCAAAAGTTGGCACCACGAAAACTGTGTCTCTCAAGGAGTACCCAAGTGTCTAGTTGTTTTTTTCTGAA
Source organism: Pampusana beccarii (assembly GCA_013399365.1). Classification (NCBI taxonomy): domain Eukaryota; kingdom Metazoa; phylum Chordata; class Aves; order Columbiformes; family Columbidae; genus Pampusana; species Pampusana beccarii. Next base: position 617,678 of record VWYH01010317.1, read on the forward strand.
AACAGCCTTAGTCCAGGCACAGGGTGCAGGAGGTTGTTCAGAGGGCAGAGCGTTAACCTCACCACTCTGATCCTTTCAGGGAGCTAAATGCTGTACAAACACTCTGCACCCCTCCACCTGTGTTCAAGAGAAGGGCAACCAAAGCCACCACTTTTATGTTGTTACTAAGTTTATATTAACAAAATAAAGTTCTAACCTGTTTAATCACTTTGTTAATGGCCTCAAAGAAGACGGAGGGGAAAACCATGCACATAGGACATTATGCCCAGAGAAGACTTGACAGCTACGTAGTGTTAGCAGAAGGAGAACAGTCAGAAAGGGGGCTCAGGAAGGTTGTTCCTTGTCATGCCATGGAAAGGGGTGTGGTGGTCAAGTCCCGAGAGGGGTAAGAGGAGGTATGTGTGAGGACATCAGTTGCTATGTGAAGGTAACAGCTTTCACTGTTGCTGTTTCAAGTAGAAAGATTTAAAGGGTGTAGTCATGCTCTCTTCCAAGCACAATTTATTTTCTCACCACAAAGTAAATTTAAAGCTGCTTTTTAAAACTATTATTATTACTGTTATTATTGTTTAATGCAGCATCAATGCTCAGCTCTTGGGTAGTCCACTGCAGCTTCCAGGCAGCTCCTGCACATTGCCAGTAGACTGTTCTTCCCTTTGTAAAACTTTCCGACCTCTCCCTGGGGAGACCCAGACCGTTGTCCCTGAGAGAGTCCAGTTAACATCTCTGGTAAATTTGTGCCTCGTTGTGTCGTCTTGTAAGAAGGGCCTGGCATTAGAAAGCACATGTAGATTCATCTCAGAAAAAAAGCTAAAAGAAGCAGGAGCGGTTGAGCTTTTTCAGTTCTCTGCCCATGTGGGGACAGGGAGAGGAGCAAGCCTACATTTGTCGCCAGATACACTGTGCCCTGAATCCTATTTTGGTGAATGCATCGCCAGCTGTTGCTGGATGATATGGAACTGCAGCCCATTCTGTGCTTTGGTTATTTCATGTCGCCTTTAGTAGTAGGCCACTTCACCTGGTACCTGGGTGCATAACCTAAGGCATAGTGTCACCAGAAGGGCATTATCTGCACAGTGTAGTACACCAGAAAGGAACACAAGGAGGTTTTGTGCTTAAAAAGGACCGAGTGAAAAGTAAAATGGCTATGTAGATGCATTCAGTTCTTTAGTTTAACGTCTGTATTTATTCTAGTCTTAAGCTTTACAACAGACTGATTTTGAGTATTTGCCAAACCACACTTTGTAGTTTGCATAGCGAAGTTGATGTAGTGGTATGTAAGGTAAAGTAAATCTCTGCATAACCTAATTAATGGAGGTTAATTCATTTGTTTATGAATTATATGTCATAACAAGATTTATGAAGCAGTCTGATTATCGCTTATTTCAGTACTTCAAAATTAACTAATATCCATGTAATTAATTCAAAGGAGGGGCTACAATAGACCATTTGGATTTCATACACCTAATTTTTGTGTGTAGGCTGGAAAGGAATATGGGTTGAGGTAGATAAATCACTATAAAGTGTTGCCTGAATGTTAGTTTAGCCCATGGCTAAGCTGTGATAAATTATGTTTACTTGAATTTCTCTCTCTTATTTTGGTAAACATCTTATTGTTCTAAATCATGTGATGTTATTATTGGATCTGCAGATCAGAAAGTTTGAAGTCCACACAAAAAGGTCTTCTTAACTTTCAGCTGGAGGCCTTTCTGAGTGGTAATGTGATGATCACAGATTATTTTTGAGCATTAGAAAATAGACATTTAATGAAGGGCCCAAGACTGAAGTACTAAATTCAGGGTAAGGTGGTCCGTGTTCTCTTGCTATTTCTACCACAGACCTTATGATCTTAGAAGTCAAGTGACTGCGTTATGATCTCGGGCTGTAAAGGGGGTACAGCGCTTCCCAGAGTGAATGTAGCAGCTTCCAAAATGCAGGATTGTAGCAGTAATAAATAGAATGGCATTGAATGCTGGGTATTAACATACTGTATATAATGCTGTTTAGGTGCCGCATGCCATGGAGATCTTACGGAGAAGCTGAAGCTACTGTATAAAATGCATGTTTTGCCTGGTGAGTAAATGATATTTAAATAGCGGTTGTCTTGTTGAGAACGGGAGTTTCGAGCAAAGTTGTTTATGCTTAGCTTTCCCCATTAGAAACTGAATTTGGGGAATTACGGTAGCTGTTTATGCAGAGAGCTTCTACCTTAACCATACATGGGTTTGGGAAGTCTGAAAGCATCCACGCAGCCCTCTATTGCTCTTGTCACAAACAGGCCACTTACATGTGTCTCTTGCCTGTTTAGCTGGATTTGGTGACTTCCCCCATGCATAACAAATACAGTATTCTTCCACATTTGTTACTATAGTGCACTTTATTTATCAGTGAAGCCAGCTTAAAATGTTCCCATGTGCCTTGGCTACTCATTCTGTGCCCAGGCTTTCTTCTTGGTTTCCTGTCTGGGCTGATGAACTGTTTGCAGAGGGATCATTTCACAGGTGTGTTTTCCAGGGGGCTGTACACACTGTTGGACTTGGCATTTTAGGGTGGAGAGGGGATGGAAACATCTCAGAACAGTTTTACCAGTGAAGAAAATTATGTCCTAGAATTATATTCTCTCTGGCTTGTCACTTATGTGTCATAAAGAAACTATTGCTGTCCTCACTCAATCTGCAATTTAAGTATGTTCTAACTGTTTGGATAGTTTAGTTCACGTCCGCATTTACATCCTATGGTGAAGATATCTAAAATCCTTGAGAGGATGTTCACCTTAATGTGCTTTGAACATGTGTCCCTGATTGCTTCCAGCTGGATTTGCTGGGGGTAGGCTTGAGTGGTTCACTAATTTAGCTGGAAAAAAAAAAAAAAAATTAAACTGTTAACAGAAGAGATCAGTTTCTAAGAATGCCGTTTCTGGTATTCAGGGACTGGTAAGTTCATACCAAATCATGACAGACTGTTTCCAGCTAGGAGAGGGTTCATGCCCTGCGTAGGACATGCTGAGCTGCACAGAGTAGAGCAGTGGAAGTAGACATGGGAAGATGGGCAAGCCAGCCCCTGCAAACAGCTACTTGTTAGTCAGTATTGGATATCGGGGAGGAGACAGTAAGAGTAATACCAGTTCTAGTTGTTCATCTCCCCTGAGCTGAAAAGAGATGATTCCTAACCCATCACGTCCTCACACTTTTACTTCTAGAAGCTAGCATTCTAAATGTATCAGTGGAAATATGTTCCAGTTTTTAATTAAAGGGTGGAATTTTTAATCACGGAATTTTATTATATCTCTTAGATCCATCCCCTGAGCAAGAAGAGCCAGACTCTGCTTTTGAAGCTACTCAGTACTTTTTTGAGGACATCACACCAGAATGCACACATGGTAGGCATCTTTTGTCTCGGGCATGAAAAGATGAGGTACAAACATCGTGTCTTTTTAAGAAGCTACTTTTTTATTGGATTAAACTTTGTAAGTGAAGTATTCTCTATAAAAGGAAGCATGTAGTCTTTGTGTATATTGTGATATCCTTAGAGGTGCAGGTGTGTGTACACTAAGAGCTCCCCTGGATTGTGCATTGCAGAATTCTCTCAGAATAACGTCATCAGTGTGTGGCAATAGAAGTGATTTTGTGATAAGTGCAGTGTATGTGCCTTGCTGGAGAATGAGAATAAATATCTTGGCTTTCAAGACATATTTGGATCAGAACTTAAAATATTCTGAAAAACTGAAACCAAAAGATATATCAAAATGTAGTTAAGCAATTGGGTATCTTTTTGTGCCCTAATGAAAAACTGGCTCTCATGGCTGTTGTCTTAAACAGCATTCTCTTCCTTGAGATATTTGATGTTAATTTTCTCTCTGATTCAAGAAAAATATTGCTAATCCGTCAGATTACAGGAGGAAGAAAGGTTGTTTGAAAATACAGATAAGAATTAATAGATTAGATATGGCAACTTTAAGTCTTGCCAGACAAAAGAAGATGCACTAATATGATCACAAAACATATCATACTAGAAGCTGTTTGTGTTGTGGTAACACGGGCGAAACATCGTACTACACAAACAAAACCTAAGATGGTCCCTGTCTAAGTATTTATTTTGTTAATTATGTAGAATTCGTCATGAGATTTAAGAATAAGCAAAAATCATCATTTAGTCCTAATCTTTTTATTCTGCATTTTCTGCAGTGTAAACATTTTCTTTATTTTGCACTGGACACATGGGAAGTTCGGATGTGTCCAAACCCACACTGTTCTCTCTTTCTCTCCCCACCCCTCCACTTCCCAGTTGTTGGCCTAGACAGCAGGAACAAACAGGGAGTAGAAGATGGGTTTGTTACAGTGAGCCTGAAAACAGACAAAGGTATGCATGGTGTTTCCATCTGAATTACATCTTTCGTTTCTGGTAAAGATGCTCCTTTTGAAAATAGGGAGGGGGGGAAGTATTAATTTAAGGTTTCTTCATGGACTTTTCCTCTATCTCTGGGTAATTTGTTTACAATAGGCAAGAAGAGCTCACAAGAGAATCGAAATTATCTGAGAATGTGGAGCCAAGAGAATAAGTCCAAAGCAAAAAACTCAAAGGACTTGCCCAAACTGAATCAGGTACTTCTGATGACACTTACTTTTCGTAAACTTTAAACTTTCTTCCCATACCTATAAATATTCAATATGTTAACACTGAGTAAAGGTTTTATTTTGAGGCAGGTACTTTTTCACCAAAGCAGCAGTCAGCTGATTACAGAAGTTGGTTGTTTTCACCATACTGTAACTGTCATTCAGCTCCCAAAGCATCCTAAAAATGAGATACACACATATAGGGCTGATAACATATCCTTTTGATCTCTAGACAGAGGGTGATATGACATGAATATCAACAGCTAGTACATAATGTTGGATACACATTACCTAAAAGAAGCATCTTATATTTTGTAATTTGTCAGTCTCATTCCCCTTAGATCCATAGCAGCTGAGGAGCAGGGGGCCCATTGGAACAGCTCTTTCCTCCAGGGCATGTAGGGAAGGTTTGTTCCCTGTAGAACACTTCTCACTTAAGGTAGCCCTAGCAAATCTCCTTACTATTTAGTTCATGAGTTTTGAATTCCAAAAGGCTCGCACCTGACTAACTTACCACTGTCAATTAGAAGAGTGCTGCAGGTCTCTCATTTTTCATTACTTCTCGTTTGTTTTATCTGACCCCTAGTTATACTTAGCATAATTCCTACAAGAAAATCTACCAAAATGAATGCTAGGTGCTACACTGCTCACCCTCTGTTGCCCTCCTGTGGCTGCAGAGAAATAAATTTGTCATATGCTGGAAGTAACGTTCAACAGTTTATTCTATATAGCTTTGAGAGAGGAAACACATCTGGCTGCCCATAAAAAAAATGCTTTCTAGACTACACCCAGATTATTTCCAATTTCAGTTTAATCACACAAACTCTTGTGTCCTACCTCCATCCCAGACTTTTTAAACTGATTTACTAGATCTCAGTCTGATTTGTTTCCTGCTCTCTCGTTAATGCTGCATCCCTCTGTGTTTAGGGACAGTTCATCGAACTGTGCAAGACAATGTACAACATGTTCAGCGAAGACCCCAATGAACAAGATCTGTACCACGCTACCGCTGCTGTGACGAGCTTGCTTTTGGAGATAGGTGAGGTTGGTAAGCTCTTCAGCGTGCAGCCCGCAAAAGAGGCAGACAGCAGCAGTACCAACTGCAGCAAAACCATTCCAAGCGAGCTGTTTCAGAAGAAAGAGAACCAGCAGTACCCCCTGGAGAAGCACAAGCCGTTCCAAAGCAGCCTTGTCACCAACGACGAGGAGGCCGTTTGCACCGACAGCACCCTGGGCATGCAGATGGAAGACATTAAGCTGGAAGACTCTTCTCCCAGGGACAATGGGGCCTGTTCCTCCATGCTCATTTCCGATGATGATACAAAAGATGATAGTTCGATGTCCTCCTACTCAGTACTGAGTGCAGGTTCCCATGAAGAAGAAAAGCTGCACTGCGAGGACATCGGTGAAGACACCGTTTTGGTACGGAGCAACCACGCCACTTCTCTTCATAGAAGCACGAGCATTGACAGAGACTGGGCCATTACCTTTGAACAATTTTTAGCCTCCCTTTTGACTGAGCCGGCGCTGGTTAGGTACTTTGACAAGCCTGTGTCCATGATGGCTAGAATTACTAATGCTAAAAACGTAAGGATGATGGGAAAACCGATAACCTCGGCCAGTGACTATGAAATCTCTACTATGTCGGGATAAAAGGCAGTCGGGTTTTTTATTTATTTTTTTTATTAAGTAATTATTAGTACCTGGCACAGGCCCTGGTATTTTCAAAATACGATTGTTTTCACTAATGTGAAAATGTTGGGGTGTAAACTTAACTATCTTGAAGTATAATCACTCTTTCTGTGGAAATGTTACACAAATGCAAATTTTATTCAGAATACAGAAAAATATAACAGTTGTCAGTGAAATGTGTGTATTATTAACCTTGCTGTCAGTATAAAATGGTAAAGATTAGTTCTTAATTTCTACATGTAAACTTAATGCCGATATTTATGCGCATTTTTAAAATACATATAGAGAGATCTGATTCTTGGAGGAAAAAAAAGAACAAAACGGGAAGTACCTACAATTTAAAGGGACACTGTCAACCTGAACAGGACCTCAGGTGAAATTAAGCTCCAGGCAGCATCTTTGGAGGATAATTTTATTTCATATAGTTTTGTTTGTTTTGGTTTTTTTTTCCCCAAAGAGGATAATGGTTTTTAATGTATGTTTCTTTTTTTTTTTTTTTTTTTNTATGAAAGATCAGTGAAACCTGCCTGGCTCCTAACTTAGTCTGCTTGAGAATGGTACTCTGAAATAAAGGTGAGAAGTCCATCCCAAGCCGAGCTGGCACGTCAGGCAGACGTGGTGAAGTGTGATGATCTCTGCCCTGGCAAAAGGCAGAGCCCAGTTGCCTTTCCCCGAGTTCAGCAGCCGCTGGCTGCACCAAACCCAGCAGAGACAAACCCATCAAGAGATCTCCAGCATGACCCTGCCGGGAGCTGTGTTCCTAACCCGTGGACTTGGAAGCTTTGCTGTTGTGCTCCAAAGGCTGCGTGCGCAGGTCCCAGAACAGATTGGTGGAGTCCCTTTTTAAAAATCAAAACCCGTTTTAAAAATTTATATATATATGTATACACACTCCTAAGGCTGGATTTACAGCAATTATAGCTTAGCTCTTAAAACTAACCTTTACCACCAACCTATTATATCCTTGTTAGAGTAAAAACATAAAAACCTGTATTGCATAAGTCTTCATTTACAACAGTGTAAAGTAGAAGTAATGAAAAAAAAAAATCTGCAAGATAATGTAACTGAATGTTTAAGTCTTACTGAGAACACAGTCACTTTATATAAAATGAATAGTATCTGGTATCAAGTTACTGAAAAATATGTCAAAATGAAAACTGGAGCACCTGCACTTTGAATCCTTGCTTCTTTTATACAGATATTCAGGATTTTTTTTAAATTTTGTTAGCTGTTTTATAATTTGTATTTGTTCAGTTCAGGATCATGCCTACATGCCTAATCTTTATTTGCTATTTTGAGAACATTTTCTGTAGAATACTGTTGATTTTTTTATACTCCTGTCTATTGCATCCATGTAACTTGCAGATTTTTTAGCAGAAGCTGTGTTTAATTCTTTTGTTTTAAAAGAATGCTTTTAAACTGTCAGATGAAGTGGTTTTTAACCACAAATAGGTAATGTGAACAAAGTACACTCTGCACAGATTTGATTTTAAACTATTAAAGTCATACTAGAGGGAAAAGTAGGTGATTGTGTTTTATTACACAGACAAATGACTTTGTATCTTCAACACCAGGGTTCAAAACAAAAACATTTGTTATTTCCATGCCTGGTTTTGTTTAACACTTGAATATGTTTAATCCCATCTGCAACAAGCAACCCATGCAAGCTTCTCTCTCACTATCCAGATCCATTAAACAGTTCTCCCTGCTATGATCACATTCGGTGACAACAATTGTTACGACTTTTTAAGACCCTCTGGTATTTTAAAACCCATCTATGCTTTGCTATAGCTCACTAGGTGTGCTTTTAAGACTTTAAATATTAGAATGTTTTTTAGAGGGTACTTGGTAAGCTGAGATGTCAGTCCCCAAACCATGGCAGTGACAGAACAGACATGGGTGTGCTGTATTCAGTGAATATATATTTTTGAAAGTTACTATGTCACTATTTGTGTGTATATAAAGTTAATTAGCAAAACACGGCTGTTAATTTCTGAACACTTTGAGTTAGCAGCACTGCTCATATATCCCTTGTCTCAGCCATTTTACTGATGATTTTGTTGTTGTTGGGAGGAGAGTTCTCTCCTTTATAGTGCAGCCCTGTGTAGACTACGTATAACAATATAAAAAAGCAATTCAGTGTTTCTGCATATGACAATATGCAGGTTGGTTGACCTGTGTGTCAGATTATGACATTCATTTGAGGCCATAATCACCATTTTGAAGAATATGACTTGGAGTATTTTAACTGAAGATACCAAAGCCAGAGCAGGATGCTTTGTTGTTGTGCCTGACAGCTGAGTAACTTATCACAGAAGTCTGCAGCACTAAAAGTAAATGTCCATAAGCAGACTGTTGACCTTTTCCAGTTTACAGATCCCTAAAATATTTCTCTTTCAGATGTCTGTCATGGCAAAGTGTATTTAAAGCTATCAGCAATCTTCCACACACCCCTAGAGATGCAGGGACCACAGATGAAAACCGTTTATTTATCTTGAAAGGGCTTGACGGCTTTGCTCCACCCACAGGGCCAGAGGTACAACACACCGTGGAAGTTATTTTGCTGTTACAATTCCTGCAATAAGAAAAGGCATCCAAAGGGGATCTCTGTTGTAACAAGGAGCCATTTATACAAGTCAGCTTCTTTTTGTTTTGCTCCTGTAGCCTCCCTTCCCTTCCTGATCATATCCACAAAGCTCCGAAGTGTAAGCCAGGTCGTCTTTAAGAATGGCTTTGCTGTAGGTAGCAGCCAGGTGAGCTGATTTTCTCCAGATTTGTTGGAGTGAGGCTACTTGCCTGATTAGGGCCCCACCAAATGGCCACCTGGCAATTGCCTATTTGATGGCAAGAGCTGCTGTGAGCTTTCCTTTAGTAGCTGAGTTGGAGTTGAAGACAGGAAAGCTCCAGAAAGAGTTCAACTGACCAGCATATGCTGATGTGAAACCTTCGAGAAAACGTGAGTGAATATTTTTTTAAGTCTTAAGTGTAGGTGTGCTACACAAGTGAGTCAGCATGGCTTTAGAAGTGTCTATGTCTTGTGCTGTGTATGCTTTGAGATAGAGCCTCTTCAATCTGTGAACTATAGTGAGGGTTGTTAGTCTCACAGGCCAAGGGGTGGGAGTGGGATGGAATGTTCTTTAAACTGAAGTCTGTGACTGGACACTGATGTGTGCTGCATGTCTAGCTTGGTAGAGGCCTATTAGAACAGGGTCCTGCCTGCCCAGAGACCCGCAGCAGATGACAGAGGAGGGCAAGGTTGTTTTATAGAGCTTTCTCTACTTTTTTTTTTTAAAAAAAAAAAGCCACAAAGAAATATTCTTCTATTACGTTTTCTTCCAAACTGTCTTTCAACTTATTCAGGTACTGATGGCATGTGGAAGTTTAACGGTACTTAGTTCATGGTAGCATCTTGCAGCTCCTGAATTAGATGTTAGAGCTCGGTGTTGTGCTTGAGATTTGTGAAGGTTTGTATTAACAAACTTTGTCTCCTTGCTTAAAACTTGTGTATGTGTTGTATTAAATCTACTGAAAATTTGATGTCAAAATCAAAAGAGAAAAGCACCTTTGTGGTTCTCGTACAGTGATGCTGGGGCTTCTGTTACAGCAGATGTCATAGTTCAGGTGTTGTGTCATAAATTAGGATGGCAGAGGCTGGTATGGTACATATGGTGTGGTATGTTATGGAGCTGTGAGAGAGAAAGACAGTATCCTTAATGCAGTTGGTCAAGCAAAGGGATGGTGCTTTTGCTCAGAAAGCTGTGTAGCCAGGTCTGGTTCTTCAGCTGGGTTCTCTCCAAGCTGCTGGGTCCCTCCTGTCACAGGGTTTTCGTTTCTAGTCTTGCAGCAGCATTTTGAAACTGTGGTAATTGGGCTTCTCAACAGTGGGTGCGAAACAGAAACAAGTAACTGTTGGGAAAGAGTTTGAATTCTATCAGGATACTCATAGCAATGAAGCAAAGCCGGTGCCTGAACGCTGTAGGCCTACAACCTGCTTAAATGGAAAAGCAAGAGATGAGAGGTGGCACCTGTGGCTGTCTCGATGTGTTACAGGTATGGAGCACAGCTTGCCCAGCCTCCACCAGTTCAGGTTGTGTGCACATTGGTAAGTTCCAGTGCTGTTAGTCTCCCGACTTCTGGACTGAACTGTCTGTTCCAGTTCTTGGTAGTTCAGTAATAATGAGGTATGCTGTAGCTAGAAGATACCTCTTATCAGAAATGAAATATTAACTGTAAAGAGTACTTGATGTATCTGGTTTTTTAAGAAAAACTGAATACTCAGGCTTGGACTAAAAGACCTGGAAAAAATGAGAAAATACTAGAGCTCATTTGTATAGATACATGTTGAGGTGTAATATTATAGCAAGAATGAAACTGAAGCAGTTGTGTCTATTACTTAGCCTTATCCTGTGGGTGGAAGAAAATATTTCTTCTATGCTATTCCCACTTCTTTCCACTAGAAGATAGTCTTGAGTCAAATGTTCCATACTTCAAGCAGCAGTTATAACTTTTAATGCTCATTTAAAATGCTGATTTACTCAATAATGAAGATATATGTTAACCCAACAGTAAGTAATTAGGACAAAACTGTGGCAGTAAGCATGTTGGGAAATGGCTAATAATAAATGTGTGAAACACACTGGTATTGGCAGCATCATTGTATAAGGGTGTTTCAGTGCTGGGAATACAAGGGATGAGACACAGGAACTTGGCCTTAACTGCCATGCAAGGTAAATGGCGGCAGATAAATTCTCTTCTGATGTGACGTGCTTTGCGATGTTAACTCTGGTTTTTCTCTTTTCTGTGGTACTCAATAGCTTCATTTAAATTTCCTGAATACCTGCTTCCTCATCCCACTTTCCAAAGTAACCGGTATTTGCCTAACTGACCAACCTGACACTGGGGGGTTTGTTCATCTTGGAGAAGTGAGATATTTCTGTAGCACAGGGCCTGTTCTGTGCTTCTGAAGAAGTAAAAGTTGCTACAGATGAGGTCACATAGTTCTTATGTAGTGGCACTTTGGTCCACTAATAGAAGCATTTGGTCTCCAAAGTTCAGGAGTAGAAACTAAGGCTGCCTGAGAAATACAAATGGAACTGAAAAAATGAGGAAATAATTCAACATAGATTGTATGGAGATGACAGGTAGAAGACATGGTAGACAATACAGGGGTAAAAATACTTCCTTGATTAAAAAAAAAAAAAAAAGTGAAAACAAATCAGAGTTTCTTTCTCCAGCTCTCAGTTTTGTTCCTGGAGTTTTGCTCTCCTGAACAATACTGCTTACACTTTGAGTCCAAGAGTTAAGTTCTGAATCCTTCAAACAAAACCCTTGTGCTGTTTTGGCCTCTGCTTGGTTCTGGGTTTTTGGGTTTGGTTGGTTTTCGTTTAAAGACAAATAGACAAAAAGCAAGCTTAAAACAGAGCTTCTTTTAAAGTTTCAACAGCAACTGAAATAAAGCAGTAATAAATCTCTACCACTTGCAGCAGAGTATGGCAGCCTACCTGTGTAATATTCTCTTGCATTCTATAATAAAAATACTGGTCCATCACTGAGGAGAGCAGTGTCATTCTCTAGCCAAAGAAACTCAGCAAAACTACTCTCTGCCTCCTGCCAACCCAATATGCTTTTTGTGTACGCTATATATCAATGAATGAGGTCTGCTTTCTGTGGTGTGGACCAGATTTGATAAAGGGGCTGCCGCCACTTTCCAAGCCAGGTGTAGAACAAGGTGAGCCGATGGCTGGAGAAGGCCCTTGGCTGGCAAAGCGGGAAGCCCCTCCTCACGGCACGCCAATGCCCTTGGTGCGTGCGGTACGGCGGAGCTGTGACTCTGCTTGGCGGTGCCAGGCTGACAAAGGCCATAATTCACACAATTTCATAATGTGTGTCAAACTCGGGCTTTCCCATTGTACAACCTCCTGTTGCAACAGACATGAGATTTCACGTGGACCTGTATGTAATAGTGTTTCTCTACGGTACCAGACTAATCTGAAGAGTTACATGCATTTTGTAAGCATCTCTTAGATTTAAATCTTGCTCCTTTTTTCTGGTGTTTGGTTTAAGGTACCTACTTTGGATGATGATTTAAAAACTAGAAAATGTGAGTCAGCTAGCATGTTCCAGCTGTTGTTTTTTTTCCAGTTCAGCTTCCATATACGCAGATGTTCTGCCACCTACCATTTCAAGAGTTTGTCCTATAGCATTATTAGGAAAGGCACAAACGCAAGCCCAGTACGGGAACCTTAGAGACCTCTACACAAACTATTAGAGCTGGAGGAGAGAAAACAAAACAAAAAAGGGTAAAGCTTTCCCTCATATCACAGTGCATGTGCATGAACCGAGAGCATGGCTAACTGCAGACTGTTATGTTTTCCAGTAGGCCATAACACACTAATGTTGACAATATTTTGGAATAACTCATTCTTTATTTGCTACCATTGTAAACATCTCTTTCCATTACACAGACATCACAGTTTACATTATTGCTTTTATATTGTGGGAAACAGAAATTTCTATTAGTATGCAGCTATCTAAGCACAGTGTGATAAGAAGAAATGGCCCAGAATGTCTTGGGCTGTTTTCTTCTTCTTTAGCAAAAGACAGTGTACAGACTGGTACAAGAAACATCAGTCCAAAGATTGATCACCATTGTACTACAGCAACACAGAACAAGTATGACAGACAGAAACAACGGGTCACATCTCTACCACTCACACACTAGCAGTATTTTCAAGAATACTGACTGCCCAACTCCCGCTTAACTAAATGCAAAGTTTTTCATCGTGGCAATTCTTAAAACAAGGCTGACCAATAGCTTTATGTAAAATGTTTATTTAAACTAGGATGGAAAAATCTGGAAAATGAATACTTGGAGCTTTGTGTTTGTTTAATTTTTGTGGCTTTCTTGCTTTTTCAAAGAGTAAAAATCCAAAACTATTTATGTGTGGTGCTTTAATTGGCCCCTTTTTTCCTATTGTCCTTTAGGACAAAAGGCCCTATTTTACATTGATGTATCAGACAACAAAAGCACCACCAGGTTAAAAACATTCCCTGTTTCTTTCTTCCTAAGTAGCACTGTCTTCAAGTAATGCTTTCCAATTAAGTTGGTTACTCATGAAGCAATGTGTTTACTTACTGAAAGTCCAGATTTTACTTTTGCTTATGGTAAACTACTTATCTTCAGATTCATTTGTTCATGGAGTGGCACCTGGTTTCAAGCATACACTAAACAACAAAGTGGAGGTAGTTTCTTAAACAGTTGTTACAAGAAAAACTAAAAATTTAGAGAACCACCTTGTTGTCTTCAGTGTTATGGATTTTTTTTTTAAACTATTGCATATAAGCTTTCACATAGTGAATGCTTTAAAGAGGCAGCAAGTTAGAAAGCTAACAAGATTTGCAAGTTCTAATAATATGTATTTTAAAACACGACAGTTAATAAATAAGAGAATTTACTGAGGTTTTAAACATCTCAGAATAAACCACAAGCAACACGTTCTGATGTAAAACAAATCGATTATATCAATTTGCAGAAAGGTGGCCTACCTCCATTTTCAGTCTTCCACAACCTTAGGATTGTCGCCCCACAACAGTTAGTATAAAATACCGCTGACTAGCAACGCATTGTTCTTCCCTTCCCTAGACACAATTTTACTTTTGCCATATATTCTAGCTACCACCATAATACAATTATCCTACAACTAGCGCGAAACAGAGAAACCCAGGACTAGTCTACACACAGCAGAGTGACTCCAAGATAGGACAGGGTTACTTGATCCTACAAAACTTCATGCAAATTCTAACCGTTCACTGGCAAAGTCTATTGGAGCCCAACATAAATATTCACCTTAATTACCACACACAAACTAATGTATTTCCATGTATCTCACTCATCTGATGAAGGTTGGGTTTACTTTTTTGCTTGTATACTGCCACAGTTTACTCCCAGATCATGCTCCAATATTAAAAAAAAAAAAAGGTAATGAAGATGCATCTCACATCAGGCTTAATCTACATCTTACACTAAAATGCCTTAGGTTTGTGATAGGAAATGTGAAACTTGATGGCTGGGCTTTAAAAGCTTCAGCAGTAGTTAAATGTGTCTTGTAGTGAACAAGGAGCCAAGAGGAGGGTGTAGGTTATTTCTGTAACTGTTGCCAAAAAAAGGTTTGCAGACTCTAGCACAGGAGAGTTTGAGAGAGATGGCTCAAGCAATTTCCTTGTTAGCAAGGAGGAGATGAAAATAAAGAACGACATCTTCTTTCCTGCTGCTGCTAAACATATTGGGGTCACTTCTGAAATTCAATAAGTCAGTCTCATGCTGCTTACAACAGAGATCTACAAGCAGTAGCAAGGATTATTAACCAAGAAAGACAAACATGAAAGAAGCTGGGGCTAGAAAATATCAGGCAACTAACTTCTGGGAAAACCAACACTGAGAAAGAGTGCACGTTCCACTTCTCAGCCTTTAGGAATTCATGGTACCTCCAAGGGTCAGAAAAAACCTCCACTGCAGGATCTGAATCCCACAACACTCCCCACAAGATCTCCCCTTCTTCAGTGGTGAGAATTACAGGACCCACACACCTGAAAGTAGCAAAAGAACTTGGCTTCTTGTGGTCAGTTTCGTAGCTAATCTAGTCAATTCAGCTGTTCAGTCAACAAGCCATGGCACAACCGTAAATACTCTCTACAAGCATCTTCAGATTACCTCTTTTTTTTTTTTTTTTTTTTTTAGTTGAATAGCATCAACCCAACACAGATGAGATGAACCATTCTCTGTCCTGCACATGTTAAACTCAAGAATTAAGTCTCATTTATATCTAAGGTACAAAAATAAACCAGAACTGTGTTACTTCCTATATATACACTGTCTACCCTGATCAGGACTTTTCCTACACATAGGAGAACACCAACATTTAAGGGATCAAGAGCACCGGGGTGGCTGCAGCACAAGAAGTCACTAGTTACACAATACAGACTCGCAGAATTACGGAGGTCGGAAGGCACCTCTGGAGATACTGACTCCAACCTGCTGCCTCAAGCTGGGTCTCCTAAAGCAGGCTGCTGAGGACCGTGGCCAGTTGGGTTTTGAGTATCTCCAAGGAGATGTAATATTACATATTATAATCACACATTTAATACTTATGTAGTGTAACATCACCCATTGCAAAAGGGGTTTGTCTCTTTTCTTCTCATGTTCAGTGTTTGTATTCTTCGGGAATCTCTTAATGAATAGTCACTGACTAGAAGTTAAGTAATTTACCCGAGATTGTAAAAAAGAAAACTAAAAAAAATGAAAGTTTCTATTAGTATACAAATTTTGTGCCACTGTGTGCTATTTAGGTATATACTGAAAGAGTCCCAAATAACTCAAGCTTCTAAGGCTATCATCTGGTTACAGAATCAAAATAAAACACTGATTGAATAAAGCAGAAGGCACTTATTTAATAGTAGGTTTTAGAAAATGAAGTGATGGTCATATCAAATCTGTTTAAAGTTGCTTAAAGCAATAATTAGTTACAATATAGATATGAAGCCCTATTGACTAGATTGTCTGAGGATGTCAAGATTAAGAAACATGGTGCAGCTGCATCCTTTCCATGGAAAATACATCTTTGTTAGAAACTTGTACTCAGCTATGAATTTATGTTCACAAAATAGGGACTGCAGCTGCAATAAAGGTTTTTAATCACTGATTTTCATAAAAGGGCTAAACTAACTCTCTTGTTCTTCCTATTGAGAATACCCCATTAGCTACTAAAGGAAAGGGCTGACAACAGATGCAAAGTTAAGCAGCCTAAGCAACTGAAGTCAGGTTAAAAAGAATTGAAAACTTTTACAGTAGGAAAATTTTTAGGAGTAGCTTTAGTCTGAGGATCTTATCCTCACACTGATGATTTGTGGTTCTTTTTGTTTGCAAGCTAAGCTTTTTCCAAACATAGGAATTTGCTGGTATAAATCCATAGATTAAAAAACTTCCTTAATCAGAAGTCATTTCTATTAAGTCCATCAGTACGTTGATGGATTAAGCCTCTTCTCCAAAATCATAAGTGACTAATACATCCCTTTCATGGACCTCTTAATTTCAGAGAAACTTAACATTAACAAGTACACTATCAACTACATGTACAAAACAAGAATGCAAAAAGTCTAAAACAAGAGTAATTTCAACTAAAATTTTTAAAAGACAATATTGACAGTCAAACCTATTAATGGAAAACATGACGCACCATAAATACCTGCTTCATGTTCCTGCATCAAGAAGTATAAAAGAAATTGTGAAAACAAGGGATTCAGAGGCTCTTTAGATTTGTGGGTTGTTTTTTGTGTTAGTTCATTGGGTTTTGTGTTTTTTACTATTTTTTTTTAATAAAGCTGTCCTTTGGAGACTAGCATATAAAGAGCTGTAAACAGAGGCTGATTGTCCAAGCTTTCTTAACTGAATTTTGATTTTTTTTAAAATGTAAAAAAAAGTTCTGTTGTTAAACAGTTTTTGGTGAACCATGCAAAACCTCCATCCAAATCCATAATTCCATTTTTGACACAGAACCTCATTGACTGCAGAGGAGTTAATGTTTCTTTCTATTTTGTAAGGTTAGTACCACATTATAATCCAGGAGAAGTCCCTTAATTTTTTCATGGAATTTCTCTCTGTACTGGTTGAAGTGCATAATGCTTTCTGGTTCTTCTTCTAACCAGAATTTGTCAAACTCATAAACCAGGTAACCTGTGAAGAAAACAAAACACAGATCAGCAAAAATGCCCTCCACAATTGCCTGCCTTGATCTGGCTAGGACCACAATGACCCTTTAGACCAGGGTGTCAAACTCATTTTCACCGGGGGCCCTGGCAGCCTCGTGGTTGCCTTCGAAGGGCCAAATGTAATTTTAGGACCATATAAATGTAGGAGTAGCTACATTGCTAACTACTTTAGACTATACTCAATCCCTTAAAATAGGGAGTGTCCCATCTTGGTCAACAGCAAGCTTTTGGACACTATAATAATGAATTTAAAAAAGAAAAAGAATCTGCAAATAGTGAATTTTCAGATGGCAATCTCTGTGGCTAGTGAGAGCAGAATGGAAATGCACTCAAAAAACCCCAAAGCTCTAGCTTGTAGGTCTCCCCTCGGGAATCTGTACTGAGGAAACTACAGATACTCACAGTAAAACTGATGGAAGTGCTCCATCTGTGGCAACCCGGACACCACGTTGTACAGGTGGGACTTTAAAGCACCACTCTTGAGTAAGCTGTATGCCATTTCTGTCAGATTGATCCCAACTATTGCATAAGAATACCTGCAACACCAATCATAGATCATGGTTTACTTGGCGATCAAAGGACTTAAAAGCTTCCGAGAAACAGTCTGCACTAGGGTAGGAGTCAGTTTTTCCTATGACACTTGTTGACAAGCCGACTCTGACCTACAGACCATGCTTTCCATTCCCCAGTGCATCCAGCCATGTTAAAGTTGTTTAAAAACTCTGGTTTTGTATACAATAGTATGACAAATGCCTCCATTAGGCAATAATGAGATGGTAAGGATAATCAACATTGACCTAACTTTGCTCATCTGAAATAATTAAATCTGCTGGAATATTAAAAATCAGACAAAAATGTTACAGTATAAACAGAATGCACCTCTCAATTTGTTCTTCGGACTGAAAAAAAATATGTTTTTCTGTTGCATGGTATAGAAAGCACCACAATATAAAATCTTAAAACACTTTTAAATCAAATGTTTCTGAGCAAAGAGAAAAAAAAGAGGATTAGTTTGGGTCAATGATACGGGCACTTAATCAATTTAAATGTCTCGGCTATCTTATTCATGTCCCAGTTGCACATAGTAATAGTATTTACAACTGAAGTTATGAAGTCTCCCATTCTTGGTAGGTGATTGAATTAACTGGGGACTGGATGGATCAGATGTTACACAGGTTTACCAGCTTTCCTCTGTATCTCATTGGTTTTAAAGTAAATTTCCCTGTAAACTGAACTATATGTTTTAATATGCAAAGTGTTCAACTTTAACTTCATTTTTGAAAAACAAAAAACCATCCATTTGTAGGTACTTATTGCAAAACAGAAACTTAGCAAAAAAAGAGCCCTTAAGAGATAATCTATACCATTCCAACATGGCATCAGTAAGGTGAAAAATAAGTATTCATTCCTAAATGTAGTCTAAGCCTATTACAAATAAAGCTAACTCTGATGTTAAAGGTGTTCACTGTGTTAACCAAAGACAATATTTTGCAACATTTCAAGTCTATTCTGAGAAAAACCTGCACATAGTTCCCAACCTGAAATTCATTTCTGTGTTCAGTTTCCCAAGCCCTTCTACTTCGACCCTTTTTTTAACCCTTTAATGGAGGAAGGGAAGAAAAAAAAGAAACCGACCACAAATATTTTCCTCATTATTTTCAGGAAGCATACACGGCAGTCTTCACATGAGCTCTTACACAGAATAAGCCAGAAAAAGTCATATAGTGACTTACCCCAGCTTTGGGTGATTTGAATGAGAAAGGACCTCACGAGCTTCGTTGGTGTAACGCTTACTAAAATACCTGTCAGTGTAAAATGGTATCTCCCATTATTTTTCTTATGTTCACGAAAAAAATTAAAGTGTTTAACATAAATGTGTAGTTTTAAACTAAGGCTGAATACCACTCTGTACTGAAAAACAGCACAAAATGAAAACCAAGGAAAAGTTAGCAAATGAAATTATATTCAGCATGAGCAAGTACAGTAAGAAAAAAGACTGATCTGAACATCAAATAGGAAGTTTACCCAAGTCCACCAATTAGGTCAGAAAAGTTATGTAAACATGTTATTGTCATTACAGTAACTAATTCAGGGATTCTAAAAGCTTTTGATGAGTTACTTTCTAAGTTATAACCTATCAAATCTATAGTGACAAAAAAAAATAAGGTGACTTGGGCAACTTTCTCTTTTTACCCTCACTTGTTGGCCTCTACTCAACCACATGTTTACAGAAGTACAGCCACTAGAAATGTTGACTTATTTAGAAAATGCTGGGTTTTGCTGTACAGAAGCCACCATCTATTTTGCTTCTATTCAGTCTTTACTAGAAATAGCATCAACTAGAGAAAATACATAGGTAACGAAAATTAGTTGCAATAGAAATGAAATACTTCTTTTCACTTACACCAGATTCACTAATCCCAGCAAGCCCATTCCTCTGAAGTCTGTTTTAGGATCATCGCCTTGGAAGCCAATGTCACACCACTGCTTGCTGATCCTGGCCTTCAGCTTCTCCTGAGGCATCAGCAAATTCCAAAGCTGCACAAATATGCGTCCATGTTATACACAGCTGCTAAGTATTCCAAGTCACATAATTCAGAATACTTGCTGCTGCACAACTGAAACTATTCACCATGGAACAGGATACAAAGTGCAGGCTGCTCTTTTCCGTTAGTGGCAATCTGGAGTCATACTACAATGGCTTATTTCAGCAGTTACAAAAATGATTACATTTAACATTAAATACGATTATTTCCCTTCAGGGACAAAGCCACTGTATTAACACTAAAGAAGCAAAGACTTGTTTTACTTCAGAAATTAATGTATGTGCCATTTTCTGATAGGACAGCTATAAACTGAAATATAAATTTCTGGTGAACCCTTACTTAACACATCAATGTTGAGACTTGCAAAGCAAGTTGAGATGATGATGAAAGGCTAAGAAAATGACATGGTAACATATTTGCACAATAGAAGCTATTTAAAAAAGCCTCAAGCAGTATTCTAGTATTTGCTTGCTCTTACTTATTGTTACCTTAAACTGTCCTCTTTGACATTGACTGGAATGCAGCAGTAAGAAAACACTATTGTCTTTTTTATTTAGTAATTATTGGTTTGCAGTTAGACATGTGTGTAACGTTAAATATCTTTATAGTTATGATCGTTCAGTGACCCCTTACAAAATTATTTTACTACTTATGTGTTGTTGTTATGTCTGATTTCACACAACATAATCCCAGTGCAAGTAACTCTAGTTTACGATTTTTTTCCTTTGACATTGCACTGTAATATGTCACTTCTGTAATCGTTTAGCAGTTCACAGTACAAGAGAACTTTAAATAGGCCAGCTGGTAAGAATATTACCAATAAATAAATTAAGTTATTCAAGATGTTAGACTTGGGGGGGAAGCTTTTGTATTTAAAAGATTATTTTACCTCAATTAACTGTTCCTCATGTTCCTTGTTATCTGAATCATATGGGACCTTCCTCAGACTTTCCACATTCAAATAAAGCTTTGTATAACCTGATATCTGCAGTAAGGAGATATGTAGATTTGTCTTAAACCTGAAATAATAACAAAATACCACACAGCAGCTATTAAGAGGCATAGTTAGCCAAATATTCTTACTTGAACTACCAGATAAGACCTTTCTTACGTTAACACAATTTAAACACTAGAATTGGGAAGTGCTTTATGTTTATCTTTCAAACTACAGCATATTTGTTAAATATACTGCTATACAGATCTTATTTCTACTTTTAAAAAACTCTTAGCTGATTGCAGTGCTGCACAGTCAGGCACTACTCAAATTACGGAAGGGGGGAAAAAAACCTTACCTAAAACCTTAAAAGTCTTAAAGTGAAACTGTCAGAAATACTTATAGCTTCAAATAAGCATTTCATTAAACTTTAAAATTTTTACTGTTCACAATTTTTCCTCTCAATTGCTCATAATTATGCAGATGAACACAAATATTAATCAGGCACCACTATACCTCTCAAACATATGTAAGCAAATATATAGTTCATGTAATCAACCTATACAATAATCATATCAGTTAGAAATAAGGAGCAACAGAAGGGACCTGCAATATAGAGATGCAGTTATCCCAAATCCATGTCAATTAAAACTTTGCAATTTAGATTCTAGAACTGAAAGAGGACAAACCCGTCATTTATTTTCTAATTTCATTCTAAAGATTTGTGCTCAATAGCCTACATATTGTATAAGATGAAGCAACTGCAAGAATGCACCAAAAAGTCAGAATTATCTGCCATGAAGAAGTTGTATTCAGGTTCCAAACGTACCCTGTATCCTCCTCTTTTATCTTCTTTGCTTTCATTATATCACTGACACACTTTTCCACATCAGCTTCATCAACATGTACAGCATTTCTTAAAACCTAGGAAGTTAACAAAGTAAAAGACCTCATAAGGAATGTAGAAATCAATCATCTACTTTATTCTTATTTCTCAGCCTATGTATACCCGCCATGTATGTATTCTTTACTATAAAAGGAGAAGAGTCCATTTATTGCAAATGTTTACAATAGGGTCAAACTGCACACAAAGATCTGCAATAATTGCATAAAAGCATAATTGTAATTTTGTCAGACTGTAAACAATGCTGATACAGGTGTCCCATTAAGAATAAATGAGCAGGTAATCTTTCAGAGAGATGGAAACAAACTTCTGAAGGGATGTGGGGTTATTTTTGAGAAAACTTGACTACCCCTAGCACAGAGAACCCAAAATGGTGTTCTCTCTGCCTTTTATTCCTCTACCCTTCACCCTCCAAAAGTAAATGCACACGTTCCTTTCAGGCAGCTACCTCTGAATTACAGTTTAATTTCTAGTGTCTTTTACCTTATTCTTTGATGATGTCAATGAATGTTCTGCAATGCAAAAAAAAGTAAATGTCAGAATTAAATTGAACTGAATTATTTTAAATAATTAACAATAGGTGTTCCTGTGGCACGTCAGTATTATAAAATTGTGTCCATTTTATACATCTAATTAATCAAAATTACTCAATCTTAAAATCAGCAGGTATCAGGTAATGCAAAATCTTAATTTACATAGTTGGGGTTTTTTTAATAATCCTCAAATACAATGCTGAAAATAGACCTGGATTTTCTAGAACATGGATCAATTATATGTACAAAACCAAAGATTAATTTGAAAAGGTGTCGAGATAAAAATATCTCTTGATATTTTTTGATTCTTAGAAATGGTTTTGTGTCGTTTACTAGAGAATAAGGAGACAAAGACACTTCCTCAAGCTATTGTTCAAGTGGCAAAAACTACAATCAGTTTCTTAAATTACTTTTTTAGATCAAAATTCTTCATCAAGCAGCCTTGTGCATTCACTCACTCCTCCCCCCACGAAATGTGTTCATGTATTTTCTGTGCCACTTTTTTAATAACAGGAAGGTAAAAACATACGCAAAGTGATGAGAAGACTCGGGGCCGGGGGGGTTGGGAATACAGTATTTCTGTTTTGCACTTCGAAGCTAACGGGAACTACCTTATCAAGCTGGCAGGGAAATTATATGGGGCATTCTGATATAAAACTCTGATAGGGTAGTCAGGAAGCAGGGAGCTGTGAAAACACAATCCACGGGACGCACACTGTGGTCGGGACAGGTGCTGGTTTCCAACTATTGCTTTTCACGACGCTTATAAAGACCTAAGTCCCCTTTTAACAGCGCCGGCGTGTATGTAAGGTTTGCAAGCCCCACGGCTACCCCTTCGCTGCTCTCGCCAAGCGGCACTGCAGCGGGGACGGACGGTGCTCCGATCCGTGCCCGCCCGCACGCCCCGGCCCTCCCTCCCTCCCCTCCCCGGTACCTATGCCCAGCGCCCGCTGCGCGCCGGCCTTCGAGCCGCCGAGGACGCGCTGCAGTTCGCATTTCCCGGTCAGCAGCCTCAGGATCCACTTCAGCCAGAACCGAAAGTAGCTGCTGTACAGGAACCCCCACAGGCACGCCAGCATCTTCTGCGGGAGGAAGGACACGCGTCAGCAGGAGGGGCGGCGGCGTCACCGGGCTCCCCGCTCCGCTACCGCTCCCCCTCAGCCCCGCGCTCACGAGCCGTTAGCA
>VWYH01010317.1:640867-721919 GCA_013399365.1 Pampusana beccarii
CCCCGGCGGCGACCTAGCGGCGCCCGGCCGCCCCCCGCATCCTCCCGCCGGAAGCCGCCGCTCGCCTTCCCCGACCTGGAAGTGATGGCGGGGCAGGAACGGAAGTGCCGGTCGGGAGCGGCGTTCCCGGGCCCGGTGGCCCTTACCGGGAGTGAGGCGCACGCTCTTCCGAGGCCCGTAACGGCGCGGGGCACCGGTCGCCCGGTCCGCTCCTCCGCCTGGCCGGCCGCGTGTGCCCCGGGACCGGGCAAAGGGCAGTCAGCGAGCCGGGAGCCGAGCGCTGTCCCGGGCTGCCGGTGCCAGGTGCGAGCGGGCGGCCTGGCTCGGGTGAAGCGCCGAGGCTGTGGGCGCCCCTCACGGGAGCAGGCGGGCTGTGTGCGGTAACGTGTCGGTGATGTCCTGCCCGGCCGTGCGCAGGCCTGCCGGCTGGGACACAAGCAGTGTCACCTCAGCGCTGACCCCAGCGCTGACCGGGGAGTCAGCACAGCCAGCCCAGCTCGTAGCTGGGCCAAAAACCAGGGTACCATCTCGCTAGTTAACACCTTCAGCTCATTCGTGACGGCTCACACAGTTGGGAATCCCTTGTGCTTGAGATGTTCACAAGACCGAGCTTGAAGACTTGTTCCTTGCCTCGTCTCTAGCTGAAGGCAGCACTGGTCAGAAAGGAGAGGTGGTGGTTTTAGCTGGGCTCGGTGTTTCTAAGGACGGTGCTTTGTCCTGCCTTGCCACTTGGCTGAATGTAGGTTCAGCCTAAGTGTTTCATTCAGTTCTGGTCACTGCTTCCATTGTATTACAGCGAACGATTATTTCGGTAAACATGGGTTGAACAGCTTTGACGACAGCAGAAGGAATTCCTATTCTTCCGAATTGTATGCAAAATTTGGGTGGTTGAAAGAGAGCAGACAGACTTGCTCGACCACATTCTGATACATTTTTTAATGTGAGGAAGTTGAAGTACCTTTTACACAGAATCAAAAGCCACACAGCAGGTCTGGTGGCCTGCATCCCACAGGATTTCAGAGGGTAGACCAACACATTTGACATCCTCCCTTTGGATTTTGACACTCGTGGGTGTGCTGACTTTCATCCAGGAGAATCAATGATCTGTGAATTTCAATTGTTTGCAGATCTGATTCCTGCTCTTAAAATGAGAGGTAGTGGTGCATGTTAAGAGGCAGCAGGTGGTCATTTATTTCAGTGTATCTTCTGTGAGTTATCTGACTTTAAAAGCACTAGAGTGCTACTGGATGAAAATAAACTAAAAAATGTTAATGATAAAAGTCTTTTTACTTGGTGATAGGATGGCATGATGGTTCTATCACATTACTTACGTATAAGTTGGTCCGAGATAGCCAAAAACCAGAAAATAAACTGACAAATTATCAAAGATCCAGTGCCTAAGAGCTGATATAAGGAACTAGAGGAAATAAATTCGTCTGTGTTGCAGGGCCCTGGTAAGCTATGACTCCACCTAGCTGAAACAACTCTGAGCAAATAATCCAGATCGGGAAAAGAACTATTACAGTCCGCCTCCCAGCTGACTGTCTGGCAGAGCACTGCTGATGGGGTATTTAAACACAGCTCGGCTGAAAGCTTTGCTGTCAGGAGAATCCTGGCTTCAGCAGCAGCGGGGTGTTAGCGTTGGATGTTGGAAAGACAGGAGTTGTAACAACATGAAGAAACTGAAGGTTCATCAGGTCCTTCCTGTCAGTCTTTATCCCCAGATGGCGATTGCTCTGAGATGGTTCGTTAGGAGCATGACCTACTGGAATTTCTTAGGAATCCCAGCAGGTGCACCCTTAAAGTGTGGGTCTGTGTAAACAGCACTGACAGAAGGTTCTAGCTGAGGAGAGTTTTGTTCATATTCAACTGCTTCAGGAGTTACACTTTTCATTGCTGCTTTAATTGATTAAATAGCTTCATAGCAAAATAATATTACAGAATCCAGAATTCTGCGAATATTTGTTTTCTGTTATTTATACTTACATAGAAATTACTTTTTGTATGGATTGTGAAGAACCAAAGCAACTTCCACTGCAGGTTTTGGAATTTGTGCTGCGTCTATTTTGGTTTATGACAGTCTTAAACTTTACCATTATAATAAAGATACACGGTACATGGACATTTTTTTCTCAGTTCTCTTTGCTTCACGTCTCCAGGACTGATGTGTAGAATATCCGGTCTTGACAACATATTGCAAAATACTTCTCTGTTGTAATTAGACTTGTTGAGGTAAGCTTGAAAGTCTTTACGATCTTGTTTTAAAGCACTTCTGAAATGTGAGAGTTTAAAAGATGAAAGTTTTAATCTAGCTTATACTTTTTTCTTCTCATATGCTTTCCTTAGTTAAATCTGTACTTTAAAGTAAAATGTGTGATCAATGACATTTATTTATATAAAAATTAAGAAAGCATGTGGTTTTGATAGGTCTTTTTCACAGCTTTTCGTCACTTGCTATTACAAATATGTAGAGCTTATTTACTGCAAATAAGGCAGGAGATAAAAGTGATTATACCAAACTTGGCAATTTCAGGTGTGTTAATTTCTCTTTAGGTTTTAAGCCTGATTGTCTTTTTCAGTGTATTACAAACAAGTGTAAACACTTGACTTAAAGCTTCATTGGGGTCTTCAGAGAATGAGTTGATCCAGCAGTGCGCAAGTTTGATTTTACACGGCTGTTCGTACTCGAATCATGCAAGGTGCTTCTGTATCATCATGTTCAGTCAATTCATAAACTTTAATAAGACGGTCAAAAATATAAAGTGTTAGTTTAAGAAAAAAGTTTTAGCTTCCTCTTTTTGTGTTCAGTGGTTGCCTTGCAGTATTAACTTCACAGACATTGGTTGAGGGAAAGATAATCAGCTACTGTGTACCTTTTGAAATTACATTTCTTAAGTGATAGCAGGGCAAATAAACAGAGGCTTTAACCAGCAATATGAGTTGGGTCTGTACACAGTCAGAAAACTTCCCATGGCAGCCACTATTACCTGTTGTTAATGGTAGTTATTCTTTTATTTGTGTACCCGTGTAGATGAAGGACAGCTGCAACCTTGTTTCACACATGAGCCTATATTCTGTCAAATATTTATTTTAATCTTCCTTATCTCTACTCTTGCTTAAACAGATGTGTGAAAACAGTATCGAAAATGTGAGGCACTCATCTTTGCAAGAAAAGATGTTCAGTTACAAAGCATGAGGACAAGCCTAGAAACTCTTTATTGGAAGTAAGCCTCCTTGATGGAACTAGTCTATTGAATTACTTTCTTAGTGTAATTATTAGAGGTTACTCAGCAGATGTCCTGGACAGTATTTTTAAAGATGATCAGTTTTTCAAAAATGCAGAAAGTCTGCTGCTGGGAGGTAAAACTGGTCTGAAACATTTAACCCTCCCAAAAAAATCCTATGTGTGTTATTCCAGTTGTACATAGTTCTTGAGCATATGAAATAACATCACAGAATCACAGAATGTTAGGGATAGGAAGGGACCTCAAAAGATCATCCAGTCCAATCCCCCTGCCGGAACAGGAGCACCTAGATAAGGTTACACAGGAAGGCATCCAAGCGAGTTTTGAATGTCTGCAGAGAAGGAGACTCCACAACCTCCCTGGGTTGTGGGTCCAGTGCTCTGTTACCCTCACTGAGAAGAAGTTTCTTCTCAACCTCCTGTGTTCCAGTTTGAACCCATTGCCCCTTGCCTTCTCATTGGTTGTCACTGAGAAGAGCCTGGCTCCATCCTCACTCACCCTTTACATATTTATCAACATTAATGAGGTCACCCCTCAGTCTCCTCCAAGCTAAAGAGACCCAGCTCCCTCAGCCTTTCCTCATAAGGGAGGTGCTCCACTCCCTTCATCATCTTCGTTGCTCTGCACTGGACTCTCTCCAGCAGTTCCCTGTCCTTCTGGAACTGAGAGGCCCAGAACTGGACACAATATTCCAGATGTGGTCTCACCAGGGCAGAGTAGAGGGGCAGGAGAACCTCTCTCGACCTACTAACCACCCCCCTTCTAATACACCCCAGGATGCCATTGGCCTTCCTGGCCACAAGGGCACAGTGCTGGCTCATGGGCATCCTGCTGTCCAACAGGACCCCCAGGTGCCTTTCCCCTACACTGCTCTCCAGCATATGAGGAGAGAACTAGGAGGGAGATGTTAGGAAAGCATGAAGCAAGTAAGAGGGCCTGTTTGCAAGTAGGTCCCAAAGCAGTGGAAGCAGTGGAAGTTCATGGCATTTTCAGTGATTTCAGGTATTTTGATTTTTTTTGAGAGGCAGTTAATGCCCTGCCTCATTGTAAATTAATGCACTAGTCTAAGAAGTCAGCACTAAGTAAACGATCACCACAGCTCAGCATGGCTGAGTAACTGTTTCTGCTTTAGAGTCAGTCTTCATAAATAACATCTAATGCATTCCGTGGCAGACCCCACAGACATTCCCTGTACTGTGTGTAAGTTTCCGGAAATATGTGATGAGTAGGTTTTGTTTGTTGTTGTTTTTGTTTTGTTGTTTGTTTGTTTGATTGTTTTTTTCTTTCTGGCTCTAAAAATAAGATAAAATTGTGTGTGCTAGATTTGTTATTCTTATCTTCAGTAGCCCTTGTGCTTTACCACATCATTTACATGTTCACTTTAGCTTTGTAACAGATAGAATACCAGCCAGTCAATTAAAAGGCATTTTATTCATTACATGTGACATACTTAATGTTTATTTGTTCCTCTTAGTTCTAGATCCCTATTTTACTGCAAATGTGTAAAAATCTACATTGATCCTCCATTGAAGCAAGTGCCTTGAGCTTTTAGTTCGTTAGCTTAGAGAGGGAAATGGTGATAAGGAGGCAACATCATAAGATTGAGTCATAATCATATTGGTTAATATGGAAAATTACATGTTCAAAGTCTCATTTAAAGAAGATTCATCAGTAAAAATATCAAAGCAAGATACAGTCAGAAACAGAAGAAAGAGGGAAGTGTAGAGTGAACGAGTACAGATCAGGAATGGCCAGGTCTAACTCAAGGTTTCACAGTAATTCATGGAGCCATGCTTAGGTTTGCAGTTCTCCCTTTGTATACTGATGCAGGCTACTAGCAGCCTGCTGCATTATTAGTGAACAATAACATTTATAATTCAAAGTAAGTAGTAAACAGAGAAATAAACCCATCCATATAATGGTTCAAACGCGGGAAGGTTACACTAACTTAGCAAGAGCAGCAATGTACAATTTGGTGAGTCTAAGATTAACTTTCCAAAAAGGGCATAATTACGCTGTTGGTAGGATGAAGAGGGGAACAGAAGGGCAGCATCCATGTGAGGACTCCAGTAGGCTTGTGTCTGGACACCTGCGTTGGCGGGTGTTGGTTTGCTTTACACAACACTACTCCAAATGATTTAGGGTTTTGGTATAAGATGAGATGAAGCTGTTGACAAATAGAGAAAAGGAAGGGATAGTGTATTTATAACACAAGTACATTTTTATAACCCAGTTATATAGAAAACGATAACCTTTGGGTAAGTTATATATTAGTTATATATGCTAGTAATAAGGTAAGGAGATAGGTGACAGATTAGATAGCAGTCAGCTTAGTGCTTTTATCAGCTGCCCAAGTCCAGTATGAGTTCTGAAATGGTCCTTTAGATCTTTGCCACACAGAACTGGAAACTATATTTTCTTCATCACAGGTACAGAATATAGATTTGTGAGCTGGTAGTGAATGTGTTGAAGTGAAAACCACTATCTACCCGCTGATCAGGTATAAAAAGGAGAGCCTTTTTTTCTCATAAAATACAGGTGATTCTGTTAAAACTGTGCCCTGGTACCAGATTCTGGGAAGCTTGGTAAATAAGGTATCCTTTCCTTTTATAAACTATGTTATAGAAGATGTATCCCAAACAGTGACTATTTTTTTGTTTGCTTATGGATTGCTGAGGACCTAAAAAGGTAAAGAGGTGTGCCTGCCGTAATGGGAAAGCACACGTGTGAAACAGGGCGCGATGGCAGTACTGAAATACCTTTACTAGTGTACATTAGAATTTCATCAAGTTAGATTTTGCAGCTACTTTAAAGATGAACTGAAGGGCTAGACATGTATAATTGTATACTACAGCTTGGCTTCCTGGCACAATCTTATAAGCAACATGCAAACATGCACCATTCGTTTTAAATGAACATAATATTCATAACTATGATGATGATGTGACTTGGACTAAACAGTGCTTAAGTGCTGAGCCGGGACTTTTTTTTTTTTCCCTGTAAAAATACACCCTATACTTGTCGCAGGCGAGAGAGAGGCTTATCAGTTTGGGTCCTGGCATCGGGACGGCTAATGTCAGGGGAGAGCTCTGCCCAGGGCTTTCGGCTTTGCAGCGGGGACCGGCGTGGGCACTGGTTCCTGATACTAACGTCTGCAGCGGGAGAGCCCGGCGGCGGGCGGAGCAGGTGCCACCGCTGCACCTGGCGGGTCCTCCCGACGGGCGCCCGCTCTCCGGGCAACGCCACCGTGATGCGGGAGGGGCACGGCGGCTCTGCCTGCGGGGGAAGTGTGGTGGCCGGGGCATGCCCTCCCCCGCGGCCCCGCTCCGTTTGGGCGCCGGGGGCGGGCAGGCAGGTCAGCGCGGCGCGGACACGCCCGGCCGGTGGCTGCTCGAGCGGAGGCGGCACCCGGGCGGCAGAGCGGCGGGCAGCGCCGCACCCCGCCGGGACATGCGGCTCCGGTACGGCCCGCTCCTATCGGTCCTGTGCCTCGGCGCCGCCTTCCCCCTGCTGTGGTACGCGGCGTGGCAGAGGAGCCAAGGTGAGAGCGGGCGCCGGCCGCGGGGGGCGAGGCGACGGCCCCCGGGGCGCCGCGTCCCGTCCGCTCGGGGCGTGAAGGGCGGGAGGCACCTGCTGCTTCCCCCTCGCCGGGCCGTCGGGGACACCGCGGCGCTGGGTTCCCTTCCTTCGGCTGCGCCGGGGGTCCGCCCGCCTCTAACGGCCGCCTGACGGCGGGGTGGAGGCACCGGGGGGAGCGGGGCCGCCCCGGTACCCGGCGTGCGGTACCGTCGCGGCGATAGGCAGCGAGTCGTGGCGGGGGCGCTGCGGGATAGTCGGGGCGTGGAAGCTGTCGGGTCGCCCCGTCCGTTCCCGGAGCTCCGGCGCCCCGCGGCAGGAGGGCCGGTACCGGCTGCGGTACCGGCTGCGCTGCCGGCGTGGGGCACAGAGCCGGTGCCCGCGCTCCGCGGCTCAGCTCCCGGGTCCCGGCGCGGACGGGGGCAGCGCTACAGCCCGCCCCGCTGCGCCCCGCCAGCGCTCAGCCTGGTGACCGGAGGCAGCCCCGCCTGGCTCCCCTGGCAGCGGGTGTGGGGGGCAAAGAGGGGCCGGGCGCGACTCGGAGGCTCGGCAGAGCCTAAGGTTGAGCGGGCAGGTCTCGTGTGTTCCCCACGGTCGTGCACCGAGTTCCAGGGTTGTGTACGAGTGTACAGGATTGGATCCTTGGGTCAAACTCGTCTGATAAAATAATCCCTCAAATTTAAGAAAGAACTTCAGTAAACGTTACTAACAACCATCCTGCATTCCGATGGAAGGAATGAGCCTAAAGGTGGTTGCCGTGGCTGTCACTTCTTAAGTGTTTTTCATCTTAATATTAGGCTGGACAAAGTAGCATTATCCATGCTGCAGTTTTGTCTGTGCCTCATGTACAGTCACTTTTCCACGTGTATGTTTTCAGCACCAGAACACGATGTTCATTCAAGAGAAAGAAATACCCGCTTTTAAATTTCTATTTATATTTATTTATTTATAAACTTTAAAATGCCATAGTAGCTTTTTAATAGGTTATGTAGGTGGCACATGTTGGATAGATCTACAGAAAGCCACATCTAAGATTCTCTGAGCCTACATAGGAAATATAAAACTGATGCTATTTTCCCAAAATAAATTAGAAGATCTCTCCAAATAGTACCTCTGAGGCCTGCAGACGTGGCTTGTTATGTGACAGTTTGTTTGGGTTGAGAGTGAGAAAGTGAATCTTTTAAGTGCTTCCTATAGGTGTAACCTTTCCAAAAGGTCTCGTTTTATAGATGCAGGAGAATTAGAATAAGCCGATTAGTGATTTCTGGGATGAACACAGAACTCTGACTCACTGTTAATTCATTTATATTAATTGTTTCTGTAACAAATAGAGGTGGCAGTAGAGATCTTGGTCCCACAACACAATGTTGAATAGAGTCAAGGCAGTGGTGATCCTCCTGCCTTTATCACTTCTTGTCAACTATATAGTTGTTCATCTTGACACTTTTTCGAAGTGGCAATCCTGCTAGGAGTGAGGAAGGAGGAACAGGAGTAAAAACAGGGTGTGGCCTAAGAAACTAAGATCTAAGAGATGATAGAATTAAAGTGTTGGTCCCATCTGCAGTTACCACCCTTATCACCGTGTTATTTTGTGACTCCTCATTGCTGAAATTCCATTTTCATTCTGCTTTTGTTTTGGCCCTTCTCTGCTAGCATTCCATGCTGGGGTGTTTGGAATTATTTTTTTTCTTTTTCCTGGGGGTGTTATAAGACAGAAGCTTTTTACCTATCACACCCTACCCACTCCCCGAACAGCTATGTTGTTACCTTTTTCCACAAAGAGGGAAGCCTTGGGAGCAAACCAACTAATTTTCTGTTGTTGTCATGGAGTATCTATTTTTTAAAAAAAGTGGTTTAAAATACAGCGTTTTGTCCAAAGACAGACAGATACCTCTGCTTAGATATGGTTAAACCTGTCTTATTCCCTTCCCCACTGGTGAATTTACCTCTCCGCTGACATGCCTAGAGCAGTACAGGAATTCCCACTTTCTCACATCTCAAACTGCAATATTTGTTTTCTTTTCTAATACCCTTTTCACTTATTTCACCTGTTACTGAGAGGTCAAGTACTGTCTGAGCTTGTCAGCTCCCATCTCTTTTATTCATTTATCAGATGTTCTCTTGCTCATTTCCTTCCACACATCTGTTAAATCTCCACTTACTTTCAGTTTCCTTTTCTGCTTTGATTATTGAAACATTCAGGCTGCTCTTGACCTTTACAGAATATTGCACTAAGCAGCAGTAGGCTGTACTATTCCCTCATTTTGTGTCCAGTTGTTTCTTTGATTATAGTGATGATGGAATAGCAAATAATCTTTTTTGTTTGTTGTATAGCTATGACAGGGCCTCCTAGCACAAGACTAGTGGTCTTAAGCGCTTCCATAATATGAAAAGTAAATTAGAACCCTGTAAACTGTTGTTCAGTTTGTCTCCAGTCTGTTTTGCCAGTGAATGGGTTCAGCACAAAGGACACAGACAGGTTCGAAAGATAAATTTATTTTCCTTTGGTTTAAAGCAGGAGAAGAATAAGCACTCGGGTGCATTCCAGATTTGGCCAGGATCCTGGGTGCATCTGAAAAGCTCCTGTTCGGCTAATTTATCTTTAGCTTTGACAGCTTCCCAGGATGATTCTCATGGTCATGTTTGGCTTTGACTACATATTTCCAAACAAGGCCTCATACCTGGTTTCTTGGCATAAACCATGAAACATATTCTTATGACATTTCCTCTTCACTAACAATTATATTTTAGCTAAGCTACATCTTTTGCTAATGATTATACATATTTCACTAATGGTTATACATATTTCACTGATTATTAGATACTCATATAACATTTGGTTGGGAGATTCATTAGAAGTCAGATTTGGTTCATGGCCTATTGCTCAGGCCTCAGTACTTCACAGTTTAACAGCCTTTCAGCCCTGGAGTATTAGCTTGAAGTGTAATTTGGGTATTGGCTCTGTCCCAATTTCTGTGCAATCAATAGCTTAAGCCTTTTGAAAGCCTTTTACTAAGGGTCTAGCTATCTCAAGAGATTTGAGTTGAAATGTGTTTGCTGTCAGGGACAGCAGTAAATAATTGGCTGTTTGGTACTGCTTCTAACTACTCAGCGCAGCCTGAGTGTTGACTTGCAGTTGTAAGATTACATGAGTTGGGTACACTGAACTGGCACGGCAAGGAAGATGCTTCTGCATCACTTTTGCTCTTAGAAATGAAAGTTCAGAATCTGCCAAAGTCATTAGACTTCAGCTATTGTGGATAATATTATATATATTTTAACTACCCTTACAAAGAAGTTTTCATATTCACTGTTTTCCATTGCTTTATAAATATAAGCAGAGGTTTCTTCAACAAAACCTGCTAGTGTCTCTCTAAACTTGCACGGTGATTCCTTCAATGTCCTTTAGAGTGCTTGCCAACACAGGCTGCTATTAGCAAGTAATCGGAATGGACTGCTGTAGCAATCCCTGTTCCACATCCTGCATGGTTTCGCTGTGAGCTTTTTGGTCCCTCCTCAGGCCCCAAGCAAAACCTGTATGAAGCAAACCATTTGCATCTGAGGGTAGGAAAGGCTGTTGTCAGATGATGTAGATGTTCCTGCTGTTGTGCAACTGAGTTACAATCCCCTAGTTAATTCACGTGTTGTCATGTAATACTCTTCATATAGATTTGTAGTTATGGAAAGTAGTATGCAAGTTACAATATATGTAGTTATTTTCTCATGTTGTGTTAGCTACTGTTTTTCACGTAGCATTAATCAACAAGAAATATCACAAGTATATGAAAGTACAAAAGTAAATGTAAGGAGGTAGCAAAACTTCCCCCTGCCAACTTGAAAAACAGTAAAGGAGAGTGCATTATTTATGAACTTCCATGAAGTTTCATCACAGGAAAGACTATTCCTGAATAAAAAGTAACTTTGGTGTCTTGGCTGAATAACAATGAATTTTTTAAAGTCACAGCAATGAGGTAAATCAGATCATCTCACATGGCAGCACCTCTTCAGGTTGCTTGTAAAGGTTACAAGACTAGATCCCTTTGAATTTATTTGCAACGTGTTGCTGCCCTCTTCACCTATATTTATGAGATACTTTATCTGAATAAATTAAAACTAAGATTTTTCTCGAAGTTGGGAGAAAGTGATGCTAAAATAAGATGTCACAAGAACGTAAGCATGTTAATATATGTATACATGTTGAGTCAAACACTGTGAAACCTGGATTGCTTTAGTTGTTCCTTTGAGGTGTGGTGAAGGAGAAACTGCTCATGTTTAATTGCATTCACAGAAGTATACTTAAGCTCTATCAAATTGTTTAACATACTAAATTTTTCATTATTTCACAAAGCTTTTCACAGGAAAATGGGTGAAAAGGGTTAAAAAGGTATTTCTGATTGAAGTAATTTTTTTGCAGTTGACATACTGTAATGTACATGCTAGTCCAAGCGGCTGATTACGCTTTTATTTCCAATAATCTTCTGCCCATGGAGTGATGCTTTGCTTCAGCTGGCCAGCCCCTGCTCCTGCTGTGCACCCAAGCACGGCTCCCCAGGAGGTTCTGTCATGTGTGATGGAGTTCCTTGCAGGTTTTCTGTCCAGACCCAACTGGCACATTCTGGCTCAAAGCTTCAATTAAATAGTGGCAGTTTGACAGATTTGATAAGGAGCCTTAAATTACACCATTCTCATTTCAGCCAATAGAGCTTATTCAGATTTATGCCGGAGCCAATTTTCCTGCCCCCTCTAGGCCTGCTAGGCTGTGTTTAACCACCATTTTTCACAGTTGTCCAGATGAGTGGATTGACTGGAAGGCTGCATCTTCCTTCCTTGCCCTGAGGTGTGCGTTTCCTTTCAGTGGGGCTGAGGGCACACAGAGGTTGTTGCGCACCCAGGTTGGGCCCCACACACAGTTGGGATGTGGCACAAATGCACAGTGGGGTAGGGGAAGAGCTTCTCCCATCCACGGATTGTTCACTCAGGTTTTTTGCATAGCTCTGTGTTTAGGTAGTAAAAAACAACCAACCACCTCAAATGGGACTTGAGACTTAGCGTTCATAGATCCCAAATTTTATACCAAAATTTGTATCCAAGACTTACAAAAGCTGTATAGTTTTACTGGCTTCTAAATGTGTAATTTACTGAACTACTGCTTCTTGCAGTTACTTCAGGTGGAATAGTGGCTGCCTTGTCCTCAAAAGTAGAGGAACTGAGTCATAAGTCCTATAAAGATTCAGGTACAAAATGAGAGTAATTACTGTTAGTTTTCCTAGAGAAAGGGATAGGGAACATTTCAGACCTCTCTTTGTTTGCTGTGCAGCGTCTCATCACAACCTGCACTTTAACAAGTGTGAACATATGACCTTGACGCTTTCCTCATGTTGCTTACCCAGTCTTGAGGAACATAGTTTTACCCAGAAACAATTTAGTTAGTGGATAGGCATTTAATTGTGTGTATAAATGAGTGATTGTTGCTACATAAGGCAGAACAGTAAAAATATTTAAAATACTAACCAGAACGAAGCAATAACCATTTAATTGTCTGAAGTGAATGAGTACTTTTAATTTATCTGATAAAGGCCATATTCAAATCAGAATTTTCCACTGCTATTCAGAACCTATATTGTGTTACTAATATTACTACGTTAAAAACAAGTATACTAATTATGGACAAACACCATGCCATATCCATTCAATTTATACATTTTTCCACTTATTTTAATACTACTGCTTTCCCATGTAGTGGTGTTCTGGCTGAATGTTTTAAGATAACTTTTCCCTACATTTTGATATAGGAAAAGACTCATCTAGAATGAGGTTGTTTTGCCAGTATGTAAGAAAATATCAGAAATTAAGTTGTATTTTTCTTTGAAACAAATTTGATTATCTATTTTCTGCTCGATACAGTACATAAATGGTTCAGTAAAAAGTATTTAATGCCAAACCCAACAGTGAGTCTGTGCTCATTACAGAATTTAATGTATTGTTAAAAGTCAGTTATTAACTTTGATCTGCCTTTATCTTTGTAAGGTGTTTGCTTGTTCATTTTAATATTGGAAAACAATTCTGATTCTCTCTGCGTGGCCACAGAGGAACCCTCACTTCCGCCCCAAAGTTGCTTTTCTTTGATGTCACTGGGTTAATACGGTGTCTGTCCGCTGGCTTCCACTGCTTTGAAGCTCCTGATGTGGGACGTCATCAAAGATGAGTAGATGCCCTGGCAGAACATACTGCTGCCTGTTGTTTCTGCTTAGACACCTACGCAGAGAGCTATAGAAACATGGTGAAAGCGTCCTTGCTGCATGTTAAGCCCCGTGCTTTGGCTTACCAAGCCTGCGTGTTTGATGCTGCTGCAGCACAGCTGGGCAAAGGTTCCAACCAGCCTCTGAGAATTGCGCCTGGCTGAAATGAATCTTTCTTCTCCTACTTGTAGCATCTGCCATAGCAATAGCGTCTGCAGCCCAGTTGCCATCAGAGCACAGACAGGACAGAGGAGTGGAAACAAGCAGAAGCTTCTTAGCCTGCTCACTTAACCTTTCCTTTTCAACCACGTAAAATAAACCAACCTGAGCACTGACTGACTTCAGAGGCTCCTGAAGACTGAAGATATCTCTTAAGACATGCTGTTCCCTACGATTAAAGCTCAACAGTCAAAGCTACCCCAGTTCTGCCTGAGATTAGACACAATGGGTGACATTCACATTCACCCAGTGCAGGTGAAGCTGCTTCACACTTTATGGTAGTTTTTCTTGGCTGTCTCTAACCTTTTGAGACAAGTAATTCTGTGTTGTAATGCTATAAACAAAGCATTTATAGACCATCCACAAACTCAGGAAAAGTGTCCTTACCTGGAAAGGTGCTTAAATACCCATGTACTTAGGCACATTGTGCTTAAATACCCATGGACTTCAGCACGTTGTTGAACGTGTTTGCGGAAGAACTGGCTGTTCTGAACTAAGAGGCATTGTTCAGGGGATTTTTTTTCATCCTTACTCTGAGAGAACAAAAACCGAGCTTGCAAAGCGTGTAACGAGATTTAGAAAGGTATCTCTATTTTAGATCAGTTATGGGAAGCTAATAAACTGCTATAGTTATTAGTGCAATGCATGCCTCAATGGTTTAACATGCTTCATTAACCTGAACAGGGAGCTGTGGTTCCAAGCACGGAGTATGACAAGATCTTTTGCAGTTAGTGTGCTCATATAGTTTTCTTTTAAAGAGGGCTTTAACCAAAATTCAGTTTATAAAAAAAAAAAAAAGTGTCTTTAGGTATGATAAACAGCGTAGCTTGTAATCAAGAAATAGGAACGAAAGTCACTCTTCCACTGTGGGGTGTTTTCTTCTCTCCTTTTTTCCAGTCCCGATTTTGTTTTTTCTTTGAATGCTGGGAGGAGATAGTGATGAATTGTTCTATAGCTCGTAGATATTGCCGGAAATCAATTGTTAAATCTGGACACATTTATGATAATAGGAAGTATGCATGCGTGGAGCTAAAAGAAATAATCGGTTGACTTTCACAATGACTATTTGCTTTAGAGATTAGTATTGTTTCTAAATAGTTTCAGTTTCCTGTGCAGAAAGTTTTTTATATATATGTATATATAAGGAGATAACACAAGATTGCATTTGAAACCATTTAATTGCCATCTTAGAATTAGAGTATGCATAAGTATATATGACAGTGTGTAGCAATGAGGCAGAGGAAATGCTGTAGTGGAGCTGAAAATTTGTTGAAAAAGCTTTGAGTTCTATCACTGAGTCCGGTTGGCTTCCACTGGCTTTCAGCCAGCGTAACCCCATTGCAGTTTCCTGATGGGGTTTCCTTAGTGTGGCAGAGTGATTAGTCTTCAGCTCACCAAGGGGCAAAGAAGCCTTTACCTTCGTTTACTTCTTGTGGTTTTGCCATAGGTTCTCATCTTGCTGTTTTCTGGTTTTATCCTGACACTCCCCGTTGCTGAGAGCACCATTGGCAGACAACGTGTTGCCAAGTCAGACTACGGCTGGGGACAGATGGTATTTTATGATACAGCTGGAGTTCCTTTCCCCTGACCCTCCCTACCTTGCCAGAGGGAGATACATTCGTGAAAACACCCTTTCTCTGTCTCTCCAAGCGAGCAATTTACTTCTCTGCAGATCCTTAGATACTTAAAGAGCAACGCTTTCCACACACACACTCAAATCCATTTAAGGTTAACAGCCATTTAAATATTTAGAGTATTTAGCTTCATAATGCTTCTGATTTTATCATCTTAGTTTGCTGCATTTATATGAGTAATAAATACCGTTCGTGACAGTACCTTTTTGTGCAGCAAAATACAAAAGGTTCAGTACTGCTTTCCAAACATTTTTTTACCAAGGTTTGCTAGTAGTTACTATTGCTCTAATATTTCCATATGCTTTAATAACACTTTATTTCATGTTTTATTTTGAACTATATATGTTTATAATAACAAACTTCCTCTTTGCTAAGACTGAGTGAATACTACATCCCTTTTGTCAAACCCTTGCTTCCCCAGCTGTCAAAACTGGGTGTGATAAGCAATTACTAAGAGTCTTATTCTACTAACTGAACAGGGACTTCAATTCTGGAAGACTCAAAAATGTGGTTTCCCTCTTCTGGCCTGAAGAAATCGATGAGGCTGATTACAGATGCCAGCTGCTTTGGGTGTACTCAGTGGAGTGTTGAGCTTCTATTTGGCAGAGGCATCTATGATTTTTTGGTAGGCTCACCTGTAAGTCAGCAGATAAAGCTACAATTGGTGCTTGCCCAGAATGTCAGCCCGGTAGTGACACTGGTAGTTTTGAGTCACAGTGACACTGGGTAGCTGAAAGAACTGTAAAGAGAGGGACTACAATGTTATTATTCATCTGCAATTTCTTTACTGATTCCTCCTTATAATGTAGTTGTCCTGAGGGGAATTTTAGTTTGGTTTAGCAAAATCTCATGCTACTACAACACTGGATGTGTCAATGCAATAACACCTTCCGGCATTTAATTATAAAACACCCCCATTACCAAAATGATTTATTCCCTTTTCAGAAGTAGGTAGTTGCATCCAGTGATAACATGTATTTATCCTAAGATTGTGGGTTCTTTCTTTTTTCTGGCATCTTCCCAGGAGCATGTGGAACTTTGCCGTGGGTTAAACTCCACTTTTTCTTGATGCTTGATGCTATACTCTTAATAAATGCAACTGTAATTTAAAGAAAAATGTGCATCAATTATGGTATCTTTAGTGGATACATCTGAATTTGTCTTGGAATTGCAAGATAAATCTCAACTGTGTTTACATGTATCAATTCTCTGTTTGGAAATACTTTCTTGCTATGAAAACAGTATGATTAATGTCTGGCAGTCACCTGAATCAGCTTAAACCTGTTTCTATTTAAATGTATACATTCTAAAGCAAAAAGCTGAAGGTTAGATTTTGGCATTGGAAACACAGGTATGAAAGGAAAGCATAAAACAAGCAAATGTATTCCTACATAGTATTTGACAAAAGGGTTCTTCCTTAGGTGCTGCAATAATTTAACTGGTTTGGGGTTCTAGCTCTGCAGCCTGATGCCTCATGAGAGATTTGTATTGGAAATCTATTTTAACCATTCCCCTGCAGTTGTTAACAGATGGACTTTCCATCTCTTTCCTCATTTGGTCTTCTTTTTTTTCTATTTTTCTCCAATTAATTTTTAGGAAAGCATACTTCAGTAAAGTAGATCTTTCTTGCTGCACACAGCTGAAGTAATCTAATTTTTCCCTCCCTTCAACAATGCTAAATTTACATTCATAGCTGCATAGTACATAATACTCCTAGATATGAATGCCTTTCTTGCAGTTCAAAACATTTTTAGGGCTCTCATAAACTTTTAGGAAGCATTCATTTCAAGGGGCATTTTACTAAATATACTTGAAATTTTTCATGAGACCAATAATAATAATAATCATAATACAGATCACATGTTTACTTCTTTTTTCTAACTACTTTCTTCCTAGATGTTTTAAAATTAGGGATCTTCCAATCATACATTTATTGATTAAATTAATCACTTGGGTTTACTGCAAATAAAAACCCCCGTTTATCCAAAATGCAAATTAATTCCAGTTTGAAATGCCACTGCAAATCCTCACAGATTTGTGTTACCTGGGCATTTTGCTTTTAGTCTCTTTTACAGACTAGAATCCACAGGAGTTCACGTTTGATGAGAGGCAATGGTGAGCCCTAGAAAATGTGCCCTGACAAGAATTCACCACAGTCCACCAACAGCATGGGAAGAGCATCTAGTAACAGCATTTAACTAAAAAAACACAACAACAATTTTAAAAAGCAGCATTACAAAACGTTTTTATATGAAGCAGAAGTCCACTTCTGCCCTCTAGTTTCTTCCTATTGTGAAGTGACATTATTGAAATCTTGCCTTATGTTAATTTTCACAAGTCTAACAATCTTTATTCACGTGGCAGTGAGGCAGTGGAGGCACTGACAGGTATGAATCTATTATCTGTGAAAACTGAGAAGTTCTGACAGTACTTGCTTCTTGTGAAAGTGGATCTTGACTCTAAACGTCATTTTGACATTATCTGAGAATACAATACAGAACAGCAGAGGTGTCTGATAACCATTACCAAGAATAAAGGGTTTCTAATACTGATATGGTTGTAGAATACTTCATCAAAGGTGGGCTATGCATTATGAACGTACTCTTCAATCCAGAGCATGGTTTCAGTTGTTACCAAATTAAATATATCCAGGAGTTCAAATAACTGTCTTTACTAATAGTTCTTAATATACTCCAGGCACTTTTAAAATCATAGATGAATACTGAATACTTTAATACCTGTATTTTAATCTTAATACTGCTTTATACAGAAGACAAGCCATGACATAATTACACTCTTCAATGTGACAAGGGTTATCAAGATTCATCATTTAGTGAAAAATGTTGTTGACTCTACTGGATAATACCTTCCCCTGCAACTCATCGTCCTTCACTGACTTTTTCGTTATTATAGATGTCATATTCTTGATCTTGTCTTCAATTGCAAGCCTT
This sequence comes from Pampusana beccarii, assembly GCA_013399365.1. Classification (NCBI taxonomy): domain Eukaryota; kingdom Metazoa; phylum Chordata; class Aves; order Columbiformes; family Columbidae; genus Pampusana; species Pampusana beccarii. The sequence goes on from VWYH01010317.1 coordinate 658,732, forward strand.
TACCCAGCTGTGCTTCCTTAACTCTGCTTCTTAATAATCTTCCAGACTCCTTCATTCTATGAATAAACTTTGACCAGCCTCTTTTATTATTGTTCATACACTCTGGTCATGTCTTTTTCTCAAGTGTCTCCTATTCTTAAACTCTCTCTTTATTCCATCATATAATTCACCTATTTGAAAATAAATTATGTTCTCATTGCAGGAAATGACTTTGACATGTACCAAAGCCAGTTTCTGGAACTTCGGCAAAGGCTTCTGTATGCTGAAAAGGAAAATAAAAGAAGATCACATGAACTGAGCAGTGCCCTAGATGAAATTAAACGTATAGTTGCAAAAAGAATGAACTTGACAACAAATCATACAGGTTAGTATGTATAAATAATGTACCGTGCTAGCAGTTCGAAGTTTTTTTATGTCCTTATGTCTCTTTATCACTCGTGAAGAGAAAAATAATTGATTTGGTTATATCAGCGTTAGGTAGAAGTTTCTGGTTTTAAAAAAAGTGTAGGGAGGTAACCTGTAGCCTCTCTTTAAATAGGATCAGTTTTTAACTAAACAAATAAGGAGGTGAAAAAAAAAAAAGAGGAAACACAATGGGCTGCCGTGGTGTCACAGTGGCAAAGCTGTACATACTGCTGGTCGAGTTTCTCACAGTGCGCATCCTTCTCTCGCTGCCAGCTACAGAGCACTGAACGAACTGATTTTCACCAGCTTTTACTGTGCACTGCACCTTGATGAGTACCAGGGCTGTGTCTAACCTGGAAGGCAGGTACACTTCGGTTGTTCCATAGTCCTGTTCTCCCTCCTGTCCCGGTGAGGTGACTTTTTGGAGGGCAATTTTTGGCCATAAGTTCTCTGCCATCCTTTCTTGTGCCAGATTCCCTGCCAGCGGACACAGGCACCGTGGTGCCCGTGGTGGGCGCGCAGCCTCATCTCCGCAGGCAGAGCGCACGCAGCTGGGTGCTTGCCTGAACCAAGGGGGTGAGAAGCCCGATGAGGTCCTGCTGGCTAGATGTGTTCTAGCCTAAGAATGTTCCTTCTAGAATTAATTTTTATCTTACAAGTAGTTTGTTAATAATCTGAAGGAAATGCGGATGCTTATAAGTGACGCCAATTAAAAGAAAACCTCTAAGGGAGATTTCTGTAGTTCAGTGATATGGATTCTGCCCATTGTTTAATTAAAGTTATTTATTTAAAAATATAATGGATCATTGGTTTATAGACTGTTGTATATCCCTGTCTGTCTGCACACTGTAATTGCATGGAGTACAAGAAAAAATTCAATTCTGTCCCCTAAAAGAAATGATGAGGTAGTGCAGGATCTGCCTTCCTCCCTGCTCAGACTGAAAGAGCTGCGTCCCTGGGGACAGATGGAAAAATAGAAGGGGCATCTCTGTGCTGGAAGCATTCCACAACACGCCCTGATTTCAAAAAGAGTCTGGATGTTACTGAAAACTACTTTTTGAAAATCCTTATTTGCCTTTAATACAGCTGGCTGGTGTCCAATTAAAGTAGGGTATTAACCAGGACTGTTAAGGGGAAGAAGGAACAAGGTGCATGTCCTGCTTGGTGTAGTCAGCTTTGTTTCTTATCCTGTTCTTCCCTGCCTCTTTTTGTCTGTTCATTCGATATTATCTCAGTGGGACTGTTCAGATGTGTATAAACAAATGCTTAAGTGTTGGCAGCGCTGTGGTCTTACAAGCATTAGAATAGAGACCGTGTTGTCAGCCACCAGCAGCCCCATGTACTGTGGACAAAGAGTTGTTGCCTCACACACATAACAGCACCAGAGGAGAGCCCAAGTCCCCCTTCCCTCTGCTCTTCATTCTTGCTGAAGCCAGTTGAATATCAGAAACTATTCAGGTTGTCAGTTCACAGGATTTAAAGCAGAAATTTCTGAATCGTTTTCATTTTGTTTTTACTTACTCTTCTGCTTCCTATTCCAACCAAGTTTTATTGTACAACAAAAATGGTTGTCATATTTGCCCTTGGACTTTTTATAACTTCAGAACTTCTGTTGGAGCCCTGAAAATCACCGTGTGTTACATTTTGGGGAAGGCATTTAGCTTTGTTAAGTAATTAATAATATAACTAATCAGAATCTGTGTTTCTTTTAATTTAAAAAGTTGCTTGCCAACTGTGCAAAAAAAACCCAAACAAACAATTTTTTTTCCTGCTGTTTTTAAAACAACTGCTTATTATATTTGAAGACAGCCCAGTCCTGCAACTGTTTAAGCACAGAGAAATGCAGGCAGACTTCCAGGATGTTCAGGCTTGGAGTCACCTGGGGGTGTGTGTGTGTGTTTACTGGGCGATTCCCAGTTTATTACTGCAGGAGGCTATAATATATGACATATAATCACTTCCGAGGAGTAGTTCTGGTTGAATAACCTTGTGCGTGTTAATCTCTTAGTATTCTGTTGAGGAAAACAAATTAAATAATAGGCTTCACTTGCTGGCTTTTTGTTTTACGCGTCTATGTGGGTTTGTTGTTTCTTTCAAGATGATACGAAGTGGCAAGTATTAAACCTCACCAGAAAGCTGCCAGTACATCTTACAAACGTGTACTACTACCTACCTCACCTTCGAGAATACGAAGATGCCATTTTTCCAAATGTTATTTTTGGGCAACAGAGAACTGGAGGTATGAAATAAAGTTTGGCCTATATTTTCTATATGTTTATATTTTATATTAAGTTCTAGAAATGGAGCATACTCAAAGTTCAGAGTGGGTTTTCTCCCTAAACTTTATAGTGTTGCCAAACTGAATAAATTTTAATGGGCATGACTAAAGCACTTTTATCACTCCCATCCCAGTTTCAAGTCTTTACCCCCAAGGATTCTGATAGACTTTTTCAAATAGCAACAAAATATAGTCATAATTGAAAAACAGTATTATTTTTGGGTTTAGTCATATATTCATATGGCTAAGATGCACTAGCTGTCATTTTTTCCCCACAAAATTAGTATGAATGAGGAAGCCAAGGAGAATTTATAATGCCCTTAGTTTGCTACAGTTAGAAGCAAATGGAAAGGTGATGCGATCATTTAAAGGATATTAATAAATCTTCAATGTAACTTTCTCATCCGCATGAGAAATCAGCTGGTAGCTGCACAAATCATAATGAATTCCAGTGAACTATAATACAAATTAGAAAGTTAAATCTTTTAAAAGATTTAGGTTGGTAAAAAGAACATTCAAAAGCAATAAGCAAACAAGGAACTAAACCATTTTGCTGAGCTTTGTATTTTGTTGAAATGTTGACTTTTCGATAGGGTGATTTTATGTAAAGAAACATTTGTATTGCTTTTGATTTAACTAATAAAACAGCTTGGCCATGCACATGACAATGCATAAGTTTCTACAGTATTCTGATTAGTAGGTGTAGTTGCAGCAATGAGAGCTAGTACTGTGGGTCTCATTGGAGTGTCCAAACATCAGTGTCAGTCTGCAAAAGGCCAGAGGTAATCAGCAAAATGATTTCCAAGAGACCCTTAGAAAACCAGGTACATTCACAAGCAAGCAAGCAAGCCAAAAAAAAAAAAAGATAAATAATATGTAATATAAGAATGTTTAATTTTCACTTACTTGAAAACAAAAATCACAATAGCAAGACTGCACTCCAACAAGTACAGGTTGACCTTCAGCGTGTAAAACCAAACAAAACCCCAACGGTTTAGCAGGTTGTGTGCTGGGAAGGAGCGTTGGAACTTTGGCATTTTTGGGCTGACACTGGTACAGATGATGAAGTCTGGAGCAAGTCACTAACTGCACCTACTCTTTTCCTTCAAAATATTTTGCTTCCTTAGCAGCCTCACGAGATTTTGGTGAACAGGAATCCGTTGCAAGGACTAAGAATTCCAGAGGTTTACTGAGCTATATTAGGTCATTGACTTAGGTAATACCAATGAAAACAGAGACGTCCTGCTTACAATCTAATGATGTAATATAACCCAGGTGTTACTAGTGCAGTCTTTCCCACAGACGATTTCAGTTCCTTTCCTCTTAAAAACAATAACATCTAGGTTCCCTCTTCTTATTATGTCAAAACCATGGATTCCTATAATTTAAGCTGCTCAGAAAGATTTTTTAGTTGGATTCCTTTCTGAGATACACAGCGCTCACCTCGTGTGACAACTTGCTCATTAAAGTCATGTTCGTTTAACTCTTACTACTCAGAACTCTGACTCCATAGCAAGAGCTAGCACTTATTTTACAAGATCCACTTTTGAAACCCAGTAGCAATTACCTATGTGTTTGCCAGGGGTAGCAATGTCTTCAAGTTCTCAAATATTTACAATCTACGCAGTGTAGACCTGGTGCTAATAACACAGAAACAGGTGTCTCTAACCTAGACTTAGCTGCAGGCATCTGCTCTTCCAGGCAGTAAGGCAAATGCTGTCACAGTGCTATTGGAATATTAACTATCACCAAGCAAACCACCCAGTGAATATTTGTGGTTTTAATTATCTCATAACACGATAGTCCCGTTCAGTTGTTCTCATGGTCACCTCAAATCAAAATTAAAATGTAATTTCAGTTTCCCTTTACCTGACATAAAATTATGTGGCTTGTGGATTTGTTTCTTTGCAGTCTCACTGGTGATGGGTATTCCTACTGTGAAAAGGGAAAAGCAACACTATCTGATGAGTACACTGCATTCCCTATTGTATGAACTTTCTGAAGAACAGAAGAACGACTGTGTAATAATCATCTTCGTAGCAGAGGTGAGTTTGCATGGAAAGGTGCGGTGTGCTGTTAGAAACACTATATGGAAATTTGTATCTTAGTATAATGGTGTAGGAGATGGCTGCGAAATACTGACAGGCCTTTGGGAGGAATTTCTTCAGGGCTGGAGGAGATAAGGAGCAGTTAGTGCCTCAGTCTTCATATGTGGAAAAACCCCTGTAACTTGTATGACTGAAGGGGAAAAAGTCATATTACATTAACAGACACAGTCGTTGCAGTCAGACTTTCACACGAAACCATGAGAACTCATTGTTTATCTCTGAAAGTAAAGTACTCAAAGAATGAAAAGTAAATCCCCCACAGAAAGGTTCTATAGAACATGGAAAAAGTAAACTTACTCAGTCTAACGTAAGTACAGATTACTTATCTGCCATTTTGACATCACATATCTTACAAAGTACCTTGACATGCTGGATCCTTGACTTCTGCTTGTGTACTGCCATTTCTGGTAAAAAAGAAAACTGTTCAGGGAAATGAATGTTTCGTGGTTGGGAAAGTAAACAGTGCTCAGGGTAGAATATTACGGGTAAATGATTGTTTTTCTCATTCCAAGAAGTCTTGATCACGTTGGAAAAAAGCTACAGAAGGAAATTAGTGATAGTTACTTGCAGGTAAAAAGACTGTGCAATTATTCGAAACTTCATATTTTTTCTTCGTATTTCTTTGTCCTTCCAAAACCAACATGGAATTTCATACATGTATTCATTAACAGTTAAAGTTTGCTTTTTTTAGTTCAATCATCACTTCGAGCAGCTTTTGCAACTGTAGTACTGTCAAACAGAACATAATTCACTTTATTAAGTGAGATCATGACTTCCACTTTTCTGTTTGGATCACAACAATAAGTAGATAGGCTCAGTTTTACTGGCTGTAAAGTTCCCCTTCAGTGTAATTTTCAGAAGCTGAACTTATTTTACAGTTGTGTTTCTCCTAGCTGCCATTCACATAAACCTTCTACTACAGGGCTTCAGAGAGCTTTTTGGGTTTCTAAGGGTTAATTTCCTAATGGTACAGTTTCCCACTGTGGACCACCCTAAAGTGGCACTTTTAGGAAACAGTAGCTTGGGTTGTAGTAGTAATACATTTTAGCCAATTTAGGATTAAACTGCCGTTGTAAGGGTCAGTCTCTCTCTTTTTTCCCATCCCCAAAGTCACGTCCTGGCAGCTTTTATTTCTCAGCCATCCAGTAAATTAGAGCAGGTTAAGCGTGCTGTTGGGAGAGGTGATAAGAACACATAATTATGAGAGGAAAGCAGGTAGGTTCACTGATCAGAAATCCACACTTTCCTTTTTCCCAGAAAGTTTCAGAAGATCAAATGTTTACATAGTGAGTTAAGTCGGAGTAACTCATTGACTGAAAGTGAGTTGCAAAGTTGTTGGTATTTTTGTCTTATGGCAGTTGTTTACTTATCACATCTTATTTTACTTACTACGCGTTTAGCATCCAGCTGGTAACAATGATAGGTGTATTTAAAAGAACAATCTGAACTGCTAAGACAGGTATTGTTTTGGAAATCATATCCATAAAACTTAGCATTGTTTGATGTCATTAACAGGTATGTTTTCCACACTAAAACTGGTATATTTATGAAGCAGCAGCAATGAGTTAGTATGTCCTCAGAATTTTCAGACTAAGAGCCATAAGTTTGTTATATTAGGAATGAACTTTACATAATTTTTTTCAGTATCACTAACTTTAGAAACTTTTGCTTACGTGACTTTTCTCAACAGCTCAGGCCTCTTTTGTAATTTTTGTGTGATTAACCCGAAGCGGCTCTTTTTACTGGCAGTTATATGACTCTGCTTTTCTAGCATAACCGAAAGTTATAGGACAGAATTTTATGCAGAAATTACATTGAAAGTTCATTTGCCTTGAAAACTCCATACTGTCCTTTAGTAGAATTGCTGCTATAACATATTGCTTTTGTTTGGAAGGAAAAGAATTGAAGAATAAAAATGAATTGTTTACATGTAAATATTCCCTACAAAGTGTTGCTTAATACAAAAATGGGTGACTTGAAATGGAACTCCCCTTCTTTTCTTTAGGTGAATGCAGAATATGTTAACAGTGTTGCAGAAAGTGTTAAAACCAGGTAAGTCCTATAGAGTGTAACACCAAACAGCTAGTAAACACAGTTTGAGCTTTTATGGAAAGAATTAGAGCATTTCAGCAATACATTACAACCCTACCATACTGAAATGGATCTGCTAAGAAATGAGGCAAAGGTGCTCTCTTAATATTTGTATTTTAGGACACTGTGAAATTCAGATGTATGTATATCAGTTTATTTTCCTTTTCTTATTTCATAAATATGCTTTAACTAATCAGGCGACGTCTGAGCTTAAGCACTGATAAATATTTACTTGAACCAAAGTCTTTTCCCCATGAAATTAATGATGCAATTCAAGGCACCTGAGGCTACACATATTAGGTCCCCACTGACTTCACGGCCCTGCAATGTATTCTGATGTCTTGCATGGTTTCTGGGTGGTTTTATTCCCTTGTTTGCCTCTTTTTTGTGAAGGTAATGGATTTTGGACAGCAATCAGATTATATTTATAATGTTAAATACTATTATATGATGGGTAACATGAAATAGGTGTTCTTTTCTCTGCCACATTAATGCAGGAGCTGTCAAATGAAGGCTTGGTTCCCACTGCAGTTTTGCTTGCCCTTATCATTCTTTCCCATAGATGTTTACAGCATCATGTGCATGTTAAAAACCTTAGAGCAGCTTGAGACCAACAGCTACTAAATTAAAATGTTTGAGCAAAAAAAAAAACAACACACTCATTGGTAGATTTATTTTGTCTTACCAAAGCTGCTTTCTAAGAAATTGTGTAGTGCAGCTAACAGTCACAAAACAAAGCTAAAAGCCCTGAAGCGCAGCTGACTGAAAGAAGCAAGATATGAAATCCGTCTTTTGCTGTGGTACTGGTGTTGCTGGTTTCTTTGGTGTACAAGCTCATTCATGAGTTAGTACTCCAACAGAACCCCGCTTTGGCCAGTATTTGAAGTGAAACAGCCTTTCCTCTCTCCACTTCTTTAAAATGCCTACAAGAGAGCTCTCAATCTTTATATCAGTGCTTTATTAGAATTCTATCAAAACTACAGCAAAAAAGTAACAAGATCCCTGGTGAGGTTGCCATTTTCCTTCACATCTGAGGCTTTGCTGTGTGTCCCACTCTGCTCACGGGTTTCCCAAGCTGTATTTAGGGTGCAGGTTTCTAGCAGAAGCTGAGCCTGCCAGCTATGTTAACAGCAATAGCCTCCTGCCTGCAGAGGGTTTAGCTCAGCTGGGAGTGCTGCAGCCAGGACAAGGTGAGACACAGTCCTCCTGGGTACCGCTGAGCACCCTAAGGTGCAATACATACAGCAACTTAAGCACTTGCACCATATTTATATTTTTTTGAAAACGTTACTGCAGAGTAGATGCTTTGTCAGTGTTACACAGTAAGTCTGAGGTTCTTTTTCATAAGCATGCTTGTGCTGTGATGCACTTAATTTTTAATGGTAGCGGTTTTTAATGAATCATAGAAAACGGGGAACTCAGTTCTGAGTTCCAGGACAGTATAATTTTGGCTAGAATGTAGAATCAGAGTTAGAGCAAGTGTAAGGAAGGTAGTTGACCTCACTCTAGGGGTAACAACTGCGTGTAGTTCTAAACAGTGGATTTAGTTGTGAGTTACTGTTGTGTTTTGGCAACCATCTCAGGACTATGGGTAAGCATCTATAAATGCAGGATGGGCAGGATTTCTGAGACACACTTGTGTGACTTTGATGAGTTATTGTCCTGACTGTTCTGATGGTGTTCAAAGACCCCTTCTCGGTTCCTAATTTACAGTCTCCATGATTTAATTTCTTCACTTGAGTTATGAATTCTACTTCTGGAGGAGCAGACGTAACTCTGGGGAGCTGCAGGCTGTGGTTGCTCTCAAAATTCTTTTTGAGGAATGACATTTCAGTAAATTCTCTTCACAGCTTCCCCAGAGAAATCCAGTCTGGAGTCCTCGAGGTTATTTCTCCTCCTACTTCTTATTATCCAGATCTTTCCAACCTGAAGAAAACATTTGGGGATTCAGAGAACAGAGTAAGGTAAGATAGCTGTAGAAAACCTAACAGCTTTTTCTAAGAGTATAAAATGCAAAATTCTGCAAAAATCAACATTGTTGGAGCTGATAATGTTTTTGTGAGCTAATGGACTTTAAGTGTACATTTTAAAAAAACTATACGAGGGGGTCTTGAGAAAAGCGATACTGCACATCAGCTTCAGGGTGAGAGCCAAGGCTTCTCCTTTGGGTCTTGAAGCCAGGCATCCCACAGGTTTTAAACGAGGTGGATAATGTCAAGAGGTGATAAGCTAGATGATCTGGTCATAAAGGAAAAAATAGGAAAATGTTTTATGTGACAGATACGGGAGAGGCTCTGAGAACACACAAAGGAAACCCCCTGTGGCCCCTTAGCTAACTAGAAACAAGTACTGTTGTAGTTAATGTGTTAATGACCCAACTTTTGGTGATAATGGAGTTCTTATGCTACTGTTAATAATACATTGTAACAGGGGATCATATTTGCTCATGTGCCTCAAATTCACTGAGACAGATTGTGACCTAACAGAATTGAAATATTGGAGGAAAGTAATTTTCTTCTGATGAACAATAACTAATTTATCAGAAGCTGCCCCAGCAAGGCAGCAAGAGAGCTACAGTACTGACAGTTTAGGTTGAAGGAAATCAGCAAGTGTATGTATGCATGTATACTGGTTTATAGATAAACCTTAGATCTTTCAGAGCATAAACATATTTACATATTTGTACTTAAGTTTCACATATGATTAGATTTGAATCAGATACACTTTTATGATAATTAAATACTGATAAATTACACTCTAGTCTTTTAGCATTGAATTACCAAACATCAGCTTCATCCTCTGGTAAATGAGATACTATACTTTGTAGAGAAAAATATCTGTTTACATTTAACCTGGAAATGAAGTTTATCAACCTGTTTCTGTGCTGTTCATCAGTAAAAGCACTTAATTTTAGATCTTTAAATAATGATTGTGTGGTGATCTCTACTGTTAATAATGTAAAGAGTAGAATCTTTAAGTCATTTGAATATACTTGTTAGACATTTTGTTTCTGGCTGTATTGATACAAATAATATTTTTTTTCTTAGTTAATGTTAACTTTTATAGGAAAGTCAAATTATTTACAAATGTTTACGCTGATTGTAGAGGAATTTTTAGATAAAAAAATACTGCTTCCTTTCTTATTCACTTAATGAGTTAGTATACTCAACCTTACAATTTCTGTAGAGAAAAAACTGTAGAGCATTAGAAATGCTTTTGTTATACAAATAACTCTTGCAACCCCCCCAAAAAGCTTATCAGAATTTGCTGCTTATGTTTAGGTGGAGAACTAAACAGAATTTGGATTATAGCTTTTTAATGCTATATGCCCAACCTAAGGGAACATTTTATTTACAGGTACGTTCACGTCATCATTAAGTAGCTGCAATACATCTGTACTGATTATTAGCTTTGGCAATTTTAATTTCTTTCAAAGGCCTCAATAAAAACAGCAATCTGTTGTGATTCTCTGTGTATTTTGCCTATGCTCTTTAAAAGTATCCACATATATTCTGTGTTTATATATATCCTGCAGCCAGGTACTATTTGATTAAATCTATCTGTGCCTTCCTGTCATTTGTGAGGTTGAATAACATGGTAACTGAAGCATGACACTCCTATTTAATTAGGTTAAAAAAGTCAGAGTTTAATGTGTTTTTACTTGGTGCAGCAAGACAGAATAGTGGTAGTAGGTCCAGGTTATAGCTCAGATCACAATGAACCGAAAAACACTTAAAGGACTTTTCCAGACAGGGAAACATACCAGTATAATCACATTGGAGGAAAGGTTATACTGCAAGTTGGTACAGATCTTAAACTCTCTACAAGATTTAGTGTGTTAGATTATGTTTAGCCATCATTCTAGATTTGTGCTAATTTGCACTCTGTAAAGACAACAATCACCACCAGGGATTCCCAAATTTCTCATGACTGTTCAATAGTGGAACAGATCCATAAAATTTCACGTAGCTCACGAATGTCAACAGTTTAAAAAAAATTCAGAACAGCATTTTGCTAAGTTCTTAAAGTTTGCCTGGATCTTCCCCTGCTTGAACAGGCCTTGGACTCTGCATCACATAAGTACATCACAAGATTCCCAGAAGCAGAAGGCCACAAGAGCAGGCATCTCATGCAGTTCTTGTCAGAATTTAACACAAATGCATTTGAGCTGGGCTATTCCAGAGTCTATGCTCTGTTCTTAAATTTGGCATAGGCACTCAGAAGACAGGTGGACAAGGAGAAATGTTGTCAACTGAACACTTCAGGTTTACTGGAAAATGAAGAATTTTCCTGTGACTTTAGTATATTTTTAAGAACTCCAGCCAGGTTGACTAAGTGCACTAGAGCACTGGGGCATGGGAAACATGATGAAGGCAAATGTTAAGCATGCCGCCAGTGTCCCTTTCTATAATATTATGAAGTTCTCCAAGCATTCACGTTTGCATGGAAATTACTTACTTATGTATTTGTGTTTTTAAAGAAATGTGAAAAAGGTGTTTTCTTGTCTGGGACATGATGTAAGGACTGAACTGTGTCATTTGGAGCAAAGTCTGGCTTGTGATGGTCTGATGACAGTTATGGCTGCATTCAGAATTTTCTTAGAAAGAAACTACACTTTCCTCATATTCTTATCTAGTATATCCACTCCTTCATTTGTGTGTCCAGCCTGCAGCTGCTTCTCTAGCATAGATGCTGGTCTGCCCTGAAAATTCCCCTTAGAGTACAGCTGAAAAGAAGGAAGACATGCTGCTGTAAAGATACTTATAATCTACCTCTGTTTCGAAGCCTTACACTAATAGAAAGCAAATAACCCAGAAATCCCTTTCCTCAGCCTGATACAAAGATTTACTTCAGTAATCTTAGGGAAAACTTGAAATAGATTAGAATTTATTTACTGTTTTGTCAGAAACTGATACTAACTTCTGAATTTTGAAAGAAGATAAGCATGTGTTAATTAGTCTTGATGTCACGAGTCAGGCAAGATCTTCGTTGAATAACGTAAAAGCTCATCGTAGGACACAGCTGAAGCAGGATTTAAGCTAATAACATTGTGAAGTCCATTGAAGCTAACAGGGTTACACTGTGGATGAACCTTACCTGCTGATCAAATATAATCAATTTCAAATCCAATCTTTGAAAAAAGTCAATAAAGCACAGCAGTCATCTCGTCTCTTCATCTCTTCTACTTGAACTTCTACTTTGCCTCTTGTTTTTTTTTTTTTTTTTTTCCTCTGAGCCAGCTACTGCTCCTTTCAGGCTTTTTTTGTGAAGTTTTCTTAATAAAAAACTAAGAGAACTTTGAAATACTTGCTTCTGCTTTCACTATACTTCCCAGAGTTGAATGCAAATTACAGGGCTCAGTACAGGGTTAATTAAATAACTTTTAGTGGCCTGGGCTACATAGGATATCAAACTGCATTCTCTAAAACTCACTTTTAACTGTCGACTTCAGAAAAGACTGTTACAGACTTCTCCCTATGCAAAACAACTTTCAGTTCATAACCACATTCACACCCGCTCTGCATCGCAGCCTCTGTAATTTTCATGTTTTCTACTTTTGTGCGCCTTCTTTTAGTGTTTCTTTATATGATGGCCTCCCTAGTTTTTGAGATACTCCTCTCTCTGCCTTTCCTCCTTTTTTGGGTGCCCCTAAATTTCTTTTCAAGGATTCTCTGAAACTCTCTTTGATTCCTTGCTCATCTCCCATTACATCTAGCCATTAAATATTCCTCTTAGCTCATTTAATTTTATGCAAGATTCCTTGTAAGTTCAAGTTTTGTTTTGTTTTTGTTTGTTTCGGTTTTTGTTTTGTTTTGGGGTTTTTGTTTGTTTGTTTGGGGTTTTTGTTTATTTTATTTTATTTTTTATAACTGTCACTTCAACTCAGTCCCAGATCTCAGAATCTGCTAATAAGCACTCAAGCACTCGTCTTGATCAGTTCATCATCATCATCATCCATTTATGTATTTTTGATATCTTACCATCAGCAAAAGCTGAGTCAAAACATATCTCTCAATCTTTTATTTCAAACTTTGTTCTGCTTCCTCCTTATTTAACTGTTGACAACATACTTCTCCCCCCCAGCCATACACTTGTACTTAATGGCCAAGTTCAGCTAAAAACTGTGGGTCTGCTCTCTCAAGCTCTTGCTGCTGAGTCAGTTAAGGATGCAAAACCAGCAGGAAACCATGCATTTTTTTTCTCATGGCATTAATTTTCTACATATTTAGCTTTCTGACCCAGATCCCAGTGCCACCAGACAAGCGCCAGATCAAATTAACTGTATCATTACACTGCACTCCAACAACATTTTCCTCCTCCTCTTTCTGTGTTTTTCACACCCATACCAAGTTCAAACCCTGGATTACTTGCTCCTTAACTTCTGCAATTCCTTTATTTTCATTGTGTCATTACCTCTGAACTCCTTGTTTGAACTCATTATCCTTGGCTTTAGCAACTGGAGCAGCTTCTGCCTTTTCACTTTCTTCTCCAAAGGCTGTGCAAAAATTCAGCCAAGGCCTTTCCCATTTCCTTGACAGATATCAGTCTCCTTTTCTGAGTATCCTTTAGCTGGCTCTACCACTGTATTCAGCATCAGCCTTCCTGTCCTTCAGTGTGCTTCCCAGCATCTTCCTTCTTTCATGACTTGTATTGCCTGAAACAACTTGCCTTCTAGTGTCTCAGTAACCATCCACAGTTCTCCTTGGTCACCTTTTAGGTATGACAAAGCCGGCCCAGGCTAATCTGCAGGGCTTCTAACCATCTGCTTTAGATGCCTCTCTTTTCAAACAATTTGTTCCCACTGCTTATCAAGGCTTATACAACTTCAGTACCAACTGCCTACTGTCTTCTTCCTTAACCTCTGTCTTTCTGCTTAAAGTTTTCTTTTAAGTGAGATCTCTTTAGGGTAGAGAGTCCTTCCTTCTTGGAAAAGTGAGAAGCACTCATGGTGTTATTGCCACTGTTGTAAATAAATATTTAATGAATGATACTGAAGCAGAGATATGTGTTACAGGTGAATACCGATCCCCTGTAGTTTGGCACAACTTCAATCAGCAGTCAAACACAAGGCAGTGGCACAAGGCAGTCAAACACATGTGGCAACATCACCACCCTTTCTGCAAACAATAAAACCACCACTTGCCTTCTGATTTTTCATTGCCCTTTTTTTTTTTTTCTTTTTTCTTTTTTTCCCCAGCTGGAAGATGATATTATAGCCAAACCTGATTATATTCCAAGTATTAAAAGCTTTGCTGCTCAACAGCCCAAAGAGTGGATGATTCTTGAGTTCTCCCAGCTTGGATTTATTGGTAAGTTATTAAGAGCTCAGCAGGGTGAATTGGATTTGGAGCTGTGTGGGTTGAGTAGGTCTCACTTGGAATTACATTTCAGTGTATAGAAGGACTCGCATATTAAAACTTCCTTGGTTCTTGGAAGATCCCACTGAGATTCTTGTACTTTTTGTGCTCTTTAAAACTGTCTTTTTAATGCAGAGTCTCCACAGGACAGGATCTAATAGCTGGGTTCCCATTAGAAGCAAATTGTTCCACCTCAGGGCACTATGTGCCCCTGTATCGTGTAGTTTTCAAGAATGAAATTTGAACAATCTATTTAAAACTCTGCATCCTTTCCTTCTGTAGAGCAGAACATGCATCCTGCATCACAGGGAGGAGTTTTTTACTATTTTTAGTAGAGAGTTTCATTTTATATTTTTTTCTTCTGTTCTCATACAGTTTACTTGTGATAACACTTCTAAGTGTTAGGTCAAACAAAGAAATCTAACAAAATCTGCTAACAAAAATAGCAAGGGAACTAAATGAACAGTTATAACATTTTAAAAGCAATATTTTTCACATCTGTGTCTTAATTTAAATATATTCAGTATGGTATTGCCAGTGAAATTGCACATCTATCATTTTGAGGAATTTTTCAGACTTCATTCCATCTGACACACTGATAGATGTGACTGGCAGATTTGTGTTTGGAACTAGGATATAGCTGCACACTTTATTAGTCAACTGGCTGACTATGTGAGAATATCTCCAGGCATGGGATGGAAATCTTTTTAAAATCCCAATAAGCTGGAGGACGAGCAGCTCTCCAAGGCTGGAGTCTGTGTGAAATTTCCACTAAATATCCATGCGTTTAAGGCTGGAGTAAACATAAAGCTAGCGATCTTTCCACAGCAATAAAAATATCTGAATATGTGATTTCTTGTCTTGCTTTCAGGAAAATTGTTTAAATCAGAAGACTTGCCACTCATAGTGGAATTTTTTCTCATGTTCTATGAAGATAAACCCATAGACTGGCTTCTAGACCACCTGCTCTGGGTTAAAGTGTGCAATCCAGAAAAGGATGCAGTAAGTATGTCTATGAACTTGTGAACACAAGTAATATTCAAACAGTCTCAGTGACAAAACGATTTATTTTCAAAAAGCAGAATAGAAATCTCTCAAACCTGACTGACTTTGCAATTTGTGGGGAAAGATCTGGTGGAGATCTGCACAGTGTGGCACTGTGTTTGAGCCCATTAATGCATATGGAGAGGCCTGACTCGCAGATTTCTGCACAGAGCTGTCTTGCCACCATCAGCTCTGAATATGGACAGTGCAAGCTCACATCTGCCTGCAGCTGGTCACATAGGCAACCCCACAGCACCAAAGAAAATTCTGAATTTGTAAACCTGCATTCCTGTGCAATCTGCTCTAGGTGAACTACATGGTCTCCAGAGGTCCCTTTCTGCCCCAACCATTCTGTGTTCCCGTGAAACCTAAATGGACTGTCATAATTCATAACCTTCTGCTGACCTTCTAATATGAAAGTCAGTAAAGCATACAGTTTTACAGTCACAGTTGTTCTGAATTTTGCTTATCAACTCCTTTCTTTTAGGAAGCAGAACTTAAAGTGTTTTGCTTTAAATCTTATACTACCTGGGGAAAAACTTGGCTGTTTGCCTGGAAAAAAAATGCAGGGAAATGTGTAGATTGAAAGAACTAAATGGTACTTTTTACTGAAAAGGAAAGAAACAGTTGTGTTGAATTGCAAAAGGTGCCATTCCTAGCACTACAGGTGAACCCAATGATAAGTATTTCTTTAGGTCCTTTTGCATTTTTTCTCTCACCAGTCTTTGGTCTTGGTCACTACTCATGCTCTCCTGGTATTACAGACTGTACCACAGCAAACTGACCAGAGTTTCTGCTCCTTCTTGGTTTTCAAGGTTCAAGAGTTTTTATTTGATTAGTGTAGCCAATCCCTACTCCAGGTGTTTGCACGTTAGTTTAGTGTTGCTGAAGAAGGAGGAAGAGACAGATAAGAGTTGTGCAGAGCAGCAGATTGAGGGGAGCGGAACAAAGAGGCTTCATGTTTTACTGTGTAGCAGAGGTGACGCCTGGGGACAGCAAAACGTCCCTGGTTTTACAGTTTGTAATGCCAGAGGAGTCTCCATTTCCACTTCATACAGGTAAGAGTAAGCTTTGAAATCCTACTTCATGGGTTAGGCTGGCTTGTAGGAGTTAGAGTGAGCCTTAGGTACCTTTAATTTAGGTTCTTGCCTGCCTGTGATAACAAAATAAAACAAAGATACTATTATGTTACCATCACCCATTCCAGATCTAACATGTGCCAGCTTCAATCCAATAGGAGGAACATTTTACTTTCATTTTTTAAAGGACTCTTGTAGCTTCTAAGACCTGATTCATACCTAAACCGAAGCTGTGTTCCTGGAAGGCAGGCAGGCAGCTGCTGGGAGTCTGCCCTGGCCAAGCCCAAGCAGGGTGGTATTAGCCAGTTTCTAGGGAGTTTCACTTCTGCAACTGCAACTTCAATTGCTGTAGGTAGCAAAACCTATTGACACACGTCAGTCTCATGCTGCCCTTGGGTGGGAATGACCTGTGGCGTGACCTACGGGGACTACTCATAAGAATGCAGAAAATGGAGGCTGGAAGAAGGACAGGGATCCCATCTGCTGTTCCTCCTCTGCTCTGCAGATTAAAGCAGTGGACTTGCCCGCAAGCACCAGAGAAGGCAGCTGGCTGACAGAAATCCTCACGGTTTCCCCTGTCCAAGCTACTAAGAGTGTCACCAAGTGATCACACACTGTGCCTCACAGGAGGGTCAACGGGGCACCTGTTTGTTGCTTTCATGTACCGTCCTGTGGTGATGGGTGTTTGGCGAATGTCTTCAGCCTGGGCTGAGTAGTAACATACCAAGACTTCATCATTGTTTACCTCCTGTGAAGTTAACCTCCTGATCATGATCCAGTTCTGGCATCCCCAGTACAAAAATATACGGACCTGTTAGAGTGGGTGCCAAGGAAGACCATGAAAATGGTCAGAGAGCTGGAGCAGCTCTTCTGTGAGGACAGGCTGGGAGAGTTGGGGTTGCTGAATAGAGAAGAGAAGGCTCTGGAAGGACCGTATTGCAGCCCTTCTATATATAAACACGGCTTATGAGAAAGATAAAGACTTTCTACCAGGGCCTGTTGTGACAGAACAAAGGGCGACAGTCTTAAATTGAAGGAGGGTAGATTTAGTTTGGACATAAGGAAGACAGTTTTTATGGTGAGGGTGGTGAGGTACTGAAACACATTGCCCAGTGGATGCCCCATCACTGGGAGTGTTCAAGGCCAGGTTGGACGGGGCTTTGAGCAACCTGGTCCAGTGGAAGGGGTCTCTGCCCACAGCAGGGTGGGTAGAACTCGATGATCTTTAAAGGTCCCTTCCAGCCCAAAATATTCCGTGGTTCTGTGAACATATGCAGTGGTGTGTATCTAGCAAGTGTAGTGGGGACTGACAGGCTGCAAAGATGGGAGCCTTAACTTCACGAGGAGCTTTATCTTGGTTTCTGCACAACCACCCACACCAGTCCTGTGCTACTGATTATTCTCAGCTTCTACAACAAGTAGCTCTTTTGGTAGTGCTGCCATAGCATAAAAGGAGACATGCTAGAGACTACATTATTATAGAGCATGAACTGCAAACCCTGTCAGTAGAAATATCACAATTTTTTTTTAATAATTTTTTTTTCCTACTAAAAGTATAGTGCGGTTTTCAAAGAAACAGCTGCCAATAAATCAATTTGCATGTATTGTGTTTTTACATTGTTTTGCTGAACGTCTGCTGTAGACAAACATGAAAATACGTAGTTCTTTTTATAGCTTTCCAGATGGTTTGAACTTTTAGTTAGTACTTCTGTAGAAACCATAAATGTCCCATGAGTTTTGCTGCTTAAGCCAGCTGAGTGAAGACTTCATCACTTCCAGCTTTAGAAGGCACTGATATAGTTTATGTAACTTTTTTTTTAATAGAACTGAAAGCACTTGATTGAAGAGGTAAACACATTATCCTTCCAAATCCAAAGATACGAGACCTGGCATACAGAGAAGTTAAGTGATCTTCCAAATACACAATGATCTTGTGGCACAACCAAAAGTGCAACCCAGGGAGTCTCATTTTAGCTCTTTGCTCTGTTCTATGCCATTATGTTTCATTATGTCTCATGAATTATTGCAGTGTGTTTGTGTCACTGTATCAAACTATGATGCTCTATAGATACAGAGCAAAAATTACATTTCAAGAAGTAATTTGCTATCATTCAAAAAATCAAGAAATCAAGAAACTCAGAAATTTATACCAACTACAGTTATTTAATTCCCTGGTATGTGTCATGTCACAAAGTGTACTACACCGGAAAATCAGGATTGAAATACAGTATCTAAGGGCTTATGTAATTATAAGATAAAAATACGTAACATACAGTATAGTACATTATAAGCCCCTCAAACATAGGAGAAAGAGCCAAAACGATAAAGATGGAAATGTTAGCAGAATCTATCTCAGGAAGGTCAGTTTCGCTCAAAATAGTTTAGTTAGCATGATATGACAAGGCCAAGAGTTGAAATGAAATTTGCCAGAAACAGTTAAAAAAATCAGTCAGTTTCAGATTTGAGGTCTATTTTTGTTACTCTGAGGTGTGATCGATGGTATACAGTGCAGAAATCCCTGAATTACTGGTGGTTGAACCTTCAAATCTACATAGCGTCATGAATGCAGCTACACTGGAAACAGTGTATTTGAAATAAGGTAACTGTTAATCTAAGGATTACTCATTTAAATATGGATAAAAAACCCAGCACCATTCCCTCAACTACACAATTAAATTTCTTTATGGAACTTAGTTTGTCTCTTCTTTATTTAAATAAAACTTCACTCCCTTTTACTTTCTTTCCAGATACACTGTGAAAAGGAAAAGGCAAAGTTGCGTATCCGTGCTAAACCATCTCTCTTTCAGCATGTGGGAACGTATTCATCATTGGCTGGGAAGATACAGAATTTGAAAGTAAGGATAAGAAATTAGCGCCATATTTCTGAATTATATGTTTATGTCCTGACTTGTTTGGCAAATCAGTTTCAAGAATTGCATCTTTGGAATTAGGCAGCATTTCCACATCCAATAATGTTGGCTCTCAAATATGGGGGAGAATATTGATCTGGCATCTAAACTGCAGGTGGAGCACGTTGCTTCTGCACAGATGTCTTTGAATGTCTAATCTGAACGTTTGTACCAGTCATGGTAGCATTTCATGGCATGTAGGAACCCTCTTCACAACAGAAGGTTTTGTGTGCTCTGCACTCTACAAACACAAACAGCTATGATTGTTTATTTGGGCCAAATAGTCCACAATCCCAATACGAGGAGCTATTAAGAAGAATGTATAGTGGTAGGACAAGGGCATGCCTATCATGATGGCCGTAGATTTTTGGGGAGATTTTGCAGGGCAAACAGTGGATCTGCCACTTATCTGATAAGGATAAGAGCAATGAAGCACCAGGCTTCAGAGTGTCCTGATGGCACCACTTAGACTGGTCATGGGATCATCCAAATTGCTGCATTGGATCAGACTAGAGGTTTGTGTAGCCTCTAGCAGAGACCAATATCAGATGATCTGACAGAGGGCGTAGTAAACAACAATGAAATAGCCTACTGTGGAGAAGTTCATTTATAAATCTAGGTAACTGAGAAATAACCAGCACAGCTCTGTCTGCAAACTGTAACAATGAGTCTCAGTGATTGCACTGAAATGAATATCCTGTTTCAATTAGAAATAGATTGTATGTTTTTTGACAGTGATATAATTATTTTCTGGAATAGTTTCCTGTAGTAATTCAAGATATTGAAGCACTTATTTTTCATTGCATGATTTAAAATATGTTTCTTTATATCTAATAGGATAAAGATTTTGGCAAAAACTTGCTACATAAAGCACATAATAATCCACCTGCAAAAGTGAATACAAGCCTAAGAATATACCAGCAATACACCTTGGAAAAGGTTTATGAAGGAAAAGACTGTTTCTGGGCTTCAGCTCCAGTGGCTGGAGACTACCTCAGCTTCACCTTTTTAAAGCCACTAAAAGTAGAAAAGTAAGTATTATATGATATGGAATATGGAAGCTTACATATATGCAGTTTGGAAATTATTCAGTCTGTTCAAAATCACCAGTGTTCAACTGTTTTTATAAACCATAGCCTGATTACTGATGAGAAATCCACAATCTGCTATTTATCTGCTCCCCTTCTTGAATTTCTCTCCTAAAATACATTTCTTCTTTGGTAATTAGGGAGTTTCTTAAATGTTTTTT
This sequence comes from Pampusana beccarii, assembly GCA_013399365.1. Lineage (NCBI taxonomy): Eukaryota > Metazoa > Chordata > Aves > Columbiformes > Columbidae > Pampusana > Pampusana beccarii. The sequence continues at coordinate 679,253 of VWYH01010317.1, forward strand.
CCTTTCATTTCTGCAGTTAAATATTTTACATCCCCTTACGATAATTCTCAAAGGAATTTGGTTTTAATGAATTAATTTCATCAATGGAGTCAGTGAAAGCTTTGTTTCTATAGTCGTCAATGGAAAGGCTGTTCACATGATGTCAGCTCAAAGGTCGTGTCCCAGACCAGACACTTACCAGTGTAGGTGAAAGCAAAGAGAAAATATCACTATTGTGGGAAAATAATGAAGAGTGAATGAATAAATGTGAGAATCAGTTGAAGACCCATAGACTTGAACATAGGTGTTTACAGTAGAGATGTCTACAAAAGGCAGAGGTGTGAGCTCCTGCTATACATGACAGAGATCTACTTGATGCAGTCAGTGGAAGCTAGACAGCTATTCATCTCCTTCTCTAGTTGGCCACCTGAGTTGGTCGCTACATTTCATTGGCTGTATTGAGTGGATCTCCACTGCCTGAAGTGGGATCCTGAACACTTGGGTCACAACCAGACATCAAAGTTCAGGTGTTTGGATCTATAGCCAAGTCCCACCTTAAATGTTTCTTCTGTCTCATTCTAAAAGATGAAACTGTCTTCTCTGTTCTCACATAGTTCAACCTGGGCTTCTTGGAAATGAAGATGCATCTGTAGCTTAAGACAGTGTTGTTCGGTAGAACTTGCTTTATGAACAATACAAATCGAAGGTTGGCACCAAAAGAAGCAGTCCTGCCTGGTGCAGCAAAGTTTCTTCAGTCTGTGTCAGATTGGAGGACAGATCTGAGTTAAAACTAACCTAGCAAGAAATACAGTTCCAGGAGTGTCTCTGGCACAAATTCCCATAGTTACCACATAATTGCCATATCTCTGTAATGATATTCAGAGAGAAGACTCCTTCAATGTTGTTATACTTCCTCCTAAAACTAGTCATAAAACTGAAAGACTCCCATTTCTGCAAATATTGTAGATTTCTCATTTATTTAAAAAAAAAAAAAAAAAGAAAAAGAAGTCTGTATCTCCATCTAGTGACCTGCACTAAATGACAGTTGTTCTAAAAAACACCAGTGTTCTGTGATCAATGCTGTTAATTAACTGTTTTATGCTTTGGGAAACTTGGGTAGCCTATATTTTTGCATTTTCCTATTTCTGGGAAGCTGTACTGGATGAAGCTAACTTACATATGGTATTGCCTAATGCCTGCTCCCAGCCCCATCCCATTGCTAACATGTGAAAATGTATAGTTAATCCTATAATATTTGGTGGTCTTCTTAGGTCTTGATTGTTTGATTGATACCAGAGGAGGGACGTTGATGCTTTATACTTCCTTAGCTCTTTTTGAATTGAAAAAACCTAAGAACTTTAGCGCCAGAATTTTAAAATCAAAGAGGGATTTTTAATTTTGTTTTTTTAAATCTCATAGGTGTTTTTGCTTAATGATGATAGTTGGATTCTTGCTTTGACAGTGCTGTTCCTCACTGGCTATAAAGCAGATTATTTAGATCAGTATTGATAAAAAGGGGGATTCTCTTGACATGTAGTGCATTGTCTAGTAGAAACAGGGATTTTTGCTGCCATTGAATTCCAGAAGTCTGTCTCATCTTGGCCTTAGGATGATAAGAACAGATCAGAGAGCAGATCTGCCTTAGCCATTTAAGCCTGCAAAGTTAATTTATTTGGAACTTGAGCACTGCAAAGGGGGAACACTTACATTTGTGGTTCCAAAGATGGTTTTAATGCTGTTCTGTTTAAAATAAAAAGCCTCTAGTATGGTTTGGTCACACATTGGAAAGTTTCAATGCCTATTTCTGTTCTCTATAGCCTACAAATAATTAAATACAAGGTATTTGAAACCTTCCTTCAAAACTCAAAGTAATGACTTCCGTAGAACTTTTAAAAAGTATGAAATACCTGTAAATAGTATGCCTTTATCCTCAGGTATTTCTTCAGAAGTGGAAACATTGAGCACCCTGGTGATAAACTGTTTAACACTACCGTGGAAGTGTTACCGGCTGATGTAAGTCTCTCATTTCCAACTGTAATACACATTGCTACTCTGTTTTAAGTACAATGTTCAGCATAAAATGTCATGCCCTAGAAAATATTTCTGGAGATTGTATTATTTTATTTTTTACAGGAAATTCTGAGAAAAGAACTGGTTGATAATGGAAGTAAATTTAACTACCCAGCAACCAAAGACGGATATTTAAAAATAGGTAAATTATTTATGATCACCTAAACTAAAATGCCACTATGTGAACAAAAAATGGACGATTGGGAGATCTGTTTAACTTGCCACTTTTTTCTGTCTCTTCTACCACAAAATTGCTCTTTTCTCCCAATGAACCACTTTCACCTCACCCACACTTCTTGTTTGCTTTAATTTGCATCTCTCTCCCACCTCCTTGTGGCTGTTTTGCTCTAATTAGAGATACAAGCCAAAATGCCATCAACTCACACAGTTGCACATGCAGGTTGATAGGAAATGGATCATGCACAGGATGCTTGTTTTCAATTTGTCTGCAGTCATTTTATGCCAGTTTAACAATATTAGTTAAAAAGCATTGAACTAGTGAAGAAATATATCAGAATTGGTCCATGATTCCTAATATATCTTTTTAAAAATAAGTATGCTTCTTAGAAAAGCTCTTTTAGGTTCTTTAATGTGACCGTGTGGGCTGTATGTATCTTGTCAATACTAACATATTTAAATTGATTTTTTAACATTTGTAGCTATAGGTTCTTTATTTTCTTGTATTCTTTTCCAGCTTCTGGTTGCTTTAACCAAAAGAATGAATCCTCCTTCTTGTTTATAGCTTTATGTTTCAGTTGTTATTATTTGACCTTGTCCAAAAGATTTATTTTTCCCTAATGTTGTATCCCTAAAGTTAGTTTATGATTTGTAACTTAGAACTTTTGCATAAGTTCATGTGGAAGTGTATTTCATTCTAATATATGTTTGTATGGGTCACGTTTTATTTTTTATTTAGGGGCTTTTGAAAATGGAATTGCAGAAGGCAGTATCAACCAGTCAATAGGAAAAATACAGGCTATTCGTTTATCAGTCAATTCTGATTCTCCTGTATGGGCATTACTTAGTGAGGTAAGCATGGTAATGAAAACATTTTAATTAAAGATTTATTAAATGAGTTTCAGTTCCTCCTACCACGTAGTATTGATAATAGTTATTTTTGAATTTAATTTTGAATGGGGTTTTGTGTGGATAAACTCACTCAATTGTTTTAATTGTATGAATTATTCAGAGGAAAAGTTACATTTACTTCATAGAAAAAGTGCTGGAAATGCTCCAATGGGATGATTCTCCAGTTTTTGCAGTGCTGTAAGAAGAGCCACTAGAATTTTGGTCATGATATACAAACCAACCAAAGGAGACAGGGACGCTTTTCTAGCTTTTTCAGTCACCAACCTGGATGCTAATTATAATATGCAAACATTTTCAGATGAACATGTGATTATTTTATTCTTCAAGTTTCTCCCAAGTGTCTGAGTGTGTGTGAACCCCTAAGTAGAAAACACTCAACAGAAGTCACTGAAGAGAATTACTACAGCCTTAAACTATAGCCATGGATGGAAGGAAGGAAAAGCTCATGTTTTAGGTAGTGCTTCACCAGATTTTAGAAAACAATGTACTTTGTTTTTTTTCAGGTACTTATCAAGACATCTGAAAAGTGAAAAAAATACATTTTTGAAGTGTGGCTTGTTATAGATTGTTTGAAAACTCGGCTTACAACAGCAAAACACTGGCTGGGTAAAAAGAACAAATCCAAACCCATTTAATTCTTAATAATATGTATTAGGAAAGAGTTGAGATAACTGTTAAATCTTTATTTATATAAGATTAAAGATATAAAGAACTCAGTTATGTTAGTAATTTCTATTAAATGTTCTTGATTAAGGTGTCATATGTAAAAATCTCACCTTAGTTTGGCAACATTCGATATATATTATTATAAACAATTGATAAGGCGATACAGGCTGTCTCAGGGACTGAAGCATAAAAATATGGTAAGTTTCACCAGAACTAAAAATATGGACATTTTGAAAAATATAAAGGACACAGTTTTCAACTCCACTAAGAACACTGGTGTGTTTTGGAGGGAAAGTTGTCAATATTCATTGCAAGTATTTAGAGCAGTCCACAGAGATAGGAACAACTTAACAATATGAAAATGGATCTCAAACTTAACAGAAGAAGCATGTTTCAGCCTTAATGTAGCATAAGTTATGTTTAATATTTTTTTAAATGGGAAGTGCCTACAATTTACCACTTGAATAACTTGAAACTTAAACAATTATTGTTCAGGGGATTATAAAGCTTTACAGTGAATTTGCATTGAAATAACTACAGGAGATAATAAGCGTATTATGTGTAATTATATTTTTTTAGAAATAAAATCTATTTAAATAAAATTGTGGCTCATATAATTCGATAATCAGTATGTACTTATTCTTAAATCCCCGACACAGGACAGAACTCAATATTAATTTGAAAATAAGATGTGAACCACAGTAGTCTCATTTGAAATGTTTTTGGGAAATGGCAATCTGCCTTGGACATCCACCTGTTAATGTGTAGAATTCCTGTATCATTTCTTTAGGACTTGAAGCATACCTGCACCCTCGTTCTCCTGCACGTGCCTTGCATCCTAAGAGCAGACAGTGAGAAATCAGCTGCACTGTACACTTTTGCAGGGATTTGTATTGTGTTGAACTGTATTCTTAATGCAAGAGTCTTTTTAATTAGAATGAGACAAAATTCATTTTCTTACATTAAAACAGTTTGGAAGGGTATTTTTTTAAAGACCACCTCTAATAATAATTGATAATTTGCAATATACTTTTTATATACTGTGGTGCTGTATATGTGTGTGTGTAGATATATGTATATCTCTGTATATGTGTGTTTAGATATATGTATATATGTATGTATTTCTTGGACCAAATATTGCATTAGGTTAAGAGTTTAATGCAGGTTAAGAATTAATGCAGTAATGCTTAGAGATCCACAGAGGGACCCCTTTACCCATCGGCACTTACAGTAAAAGGAAGGGCTGAGCGAAAGTGAGACCAATGGATCATTTAAAAGCTGTGGCTAAAAGTCCAGCTCAGAACAGAAGGGAAATCTGGTGGCTCCACATGGAACCACCTGTCTTGTGAAGGGCAGAGCCACCTCCCTCTCTCCCTGCTCAGAATCGCCTTTCAGATCAGCTTTTCCTCTGCTGGTACAGGAGTCCGAATGACATTTAGTCACAAAAACTTGTTCTAGGGAGTAAAGCACAACTTAGACTGCATTGGGGAAGAAAAGATTGAGTTCTCTGAAGTCATTCTCTCTTAACCTGAAGCGCTTTAGCATCTTTGGGGATAAACGAATTGTGGTGAGTTTTTTTGGAGTTGAGTGGTCTCTTCCCAAAAAGGCAAATCAACAGATAACCTATAGAACACTTCCGTTGTTTTTGTTTAGCCCTGCAAAGCTTTAGAAACTTGTATGGCTATGAAAATAATTAAAGTGTACGCCCTGATGCCTTAGTTCAGTTCTTGGCATATCATAACTTTCAGTACTCCCACTGAAACCACGTTGTGTCACATATATCTGCATCTTCAGGATCTTGTCAAATGCTTCAGAATGGCAGGTTTTTAAGTGTACTGTAACTCTGTAGTCCGCACTGCCCTCTTGTAAGGCCTGTTCTGCCTACCACTAAAAGACAAAAGAAGTAGAAATCACAGTAGAAAGAGTATTTCTTACAGAATGTTTTACTGATTTAAGTGTTTGACCTAGTAAAAAGTTCTTTTGCCATTGCTTTCCCTGCAACAGAGTCACAAGCTGGGAGCAGCGTCTGCATTCAGGCTGCCTTCCACTGACTTGTTATGGGGAAGTGTCACTGTATAGGAGGAAATTTCAGGTTGATTCTTTATCAGTGAAAACACAACAAATACTAAAGTAATAGCTTTTGTTATCAAAACCTCTTATTTTAACAGTGAAATGAGATTCTGCTTTAACTGTTAAAACATAATTTCAAAAAAGCTCATTGGGATACCTGAGATTATATTAGGAAATGACTGGACTTTTGTAAATGTATATATTTTTTTCATTCTGCACTGCCAGCTTTGTGCTTCATTCACTCTGTTTCTATTTTTATGTATTTTATATAGCCACTGCAATCAGAGAATACACTTCCCATCACTTTGATGTAAACGAAGTTTTAGTTGTTGAAATTGTAGATAATGAATGGTTGCATGTACACTGTTAAGTAAAATTTTGCTCAGTGCCCATTCTTCCTGTGCTGTGTGGTGTGCAGGGGTTCCTTGCACAGTCCACAGAACCACAGCTCCACTGTGAGACTGGAGGAGTGTTGTGAGAGGATTTTCACTGAAAAAGCGATAGCCGAATAGTAAGCGTTGAAGCCCTAGGAAGTGTCATGGAGTGTAAGGGAAGTACACTTAAGTACTTCTGCCTGTGAATAGCAATAACCACCACTGGCGATTGAAACACCTGGGTTTGATTGTAACAGGCTCTGTTAGGCAAGGAGCGGTTGCAGAACACTTGTGGCTTCCCTCCCACCCTGCCTGTCTGTGGTTTTCCATTTATTTAATAATCCTGTGCACATAACCTGCAGGCACCTCCACACACCACGGCTCAGAGGCTGGTTGAAAGGTGCCAAAGAGGGAAAGCTACAGTTCAGGTAGAGGATCCAGGGGACGAGGAGCACCCTCCAGCCTCACAGGTGACTAGTTTTTGCAGTGGAGGTGTTGCGAGTGTAACTTAGAGGGCAAAGGCAGTTTAAGTATAAGGCAGAAAACAACTATGAAAGGAGTTTCAGGTTCTGTACCAAATCACCAGCCTCCTTCATTATGAAATTTTACTTCAGTACTTTCATGCGGTTTAAAACATAGTCTTGAGAATATTGACTACCTCAGGCTCATTGTACATGTACGTAATCAAGTTAAATGTCTGTGTGGGAAGAAAGTCCATTTTTCAAGCTAATTCAATATTAATAAGAGTTTATTCAACCCATCTTGATTTTCACTGGAGCACAGTTATTCATTTCTCTCGACGGCGTGTCTCCATTCTTGTCTTAAATCCTCTGCAGGACCTTTGAAATGGGAATGCTAACATTTGTCTCCAATACAAAAGGCAGTTATGAACTTGGCTTCACTGATTTTTAAAATATTTTATTTTCCTTAATTACCTGGACCCCTAATCTCAGTGTTACTATGACTTTTTTTGAACAGCTTAATACAAGCACACATCTACTAAGTTAGTAAGTGCTAATGGGTGCTAAACGTACACTGAGTCGAGGATCTTAACAGGAATATCTATTAGTTAGGAGCTATTTAATCCAAAGTTGAAGATGTATTTGCTTGTTGAACTGAAAATCTTCTCTCTCATATGTTTGAATAAGTGTGAAAGGGATAGTGTCCCATATACACAGATCCAAATTTCCCCCAACATTTACTTTTTCTATTACTCGTAAGTTGCACATTTGTCAGCTGTATTACTGGTTGCACAAACTGTCTTGTCTGAGACTGTTTTGGGTTGTGAGGGTTTTTTTTGTTATTTGTGTAAATGTTAAGATTCCAGGTACATATTTCACAGATGCCTTACAATGAATGGTTAGGAATACTAACAATTAACCCTGCAGTGAGCAGAAATGTTAAATTCTGCGATCGCTTCACATCCAGTGCCACCCTCTGCCTCTCCCTTCAGAGCAGCCTGTTCGTGATCCCTCAAAGAATCACTTTTGTTTCGGCCCCCTCCTGTGCATTTCACGTGTCAGTGCCATGGGTAACATTTTAAAAGCTCATAAACTGGACACACGTAAAGAATTAATACAACTTGGGCTGAGCCAGAACGCTCCTCAGGGTGGTAATGTGCTGTGAGGATGAGGCTTTTGACAGAATCTGTCAGAATTAATGTAACGGCTGTTCTGCTTAGTGATCCCCACAGTTCACGCAAAGGGCAGACGCTAACGGGGACTAAGCACGACCGACGGCCCAATGGCGTCGCCGCTGCGAAGCCGAGGGGCAGCTTGGGAAGGGGCTGCCGGGCGATTGGCTCGGGCACCACGTGCGGGAAGGCAGGCAGCCGCGGGCTGAGCCGCGATTGGCGGACGCGGCACGGAGGGGCGCCTTCGATTGGCGGGGCTACCTGCCCGTTACCCCCGGCACGTAGTCCGAGGCGGCTCGGTGAGGTCGCGGTGTACGTGCGGATTGGGCAGAGCCGCGCCTGTTGCGCCTTGATTGGCTCGGGCGGAGGGGCGCGAGCGGCAGCACCTGCTCCTCGGCTCCCGCATCCCTGGGAGCGCTGGAGGAGCCGCTGCGCATGCGCGGCCGGTGATGCCCTGGGAAGAGCGGCCGGGTTCTGCCAGCGGGGCGCGGAGCGGATTTCGCCGCCGGTAAATCCTGTCGTTGCAGGCGGGGGTTCTGCCGGGCCTGCCGCTGCGCCCGCCTCTTCCCCCCCGCGCGGGGACTGGCCGTCGGCGCGGAGCGGCTGCTTTCTGGGCTGCGGTGTTTGATAACTAGGGCAGGGTTAAAGTGGCGGCCGCCCGGCCCCCCGGTGGCTGTGGGAGGGTGGGTGGCGGCTCCCTGCAGCCCCCGTTCTCTCTCCGCTGCCCCGCGGGTGCGGAGGCGGGTCTCGGCCGGCGCTGTGTGTGCGGCGTGGGGGAGGCGGTCAGCGGTTCTCTAGCTCATCCCTCCGCTCCGCTCGCGCGGGGCTTCCTCGCGCGCCGGCCGTTACCGGCCGTTAGGCTGTGGCGGCCCCGGTTCGCCCGCCCCTCCCGGCCGGCGGCGGGAGCCCTGCGGGGGAGCTGCGGGTTCTGACGGGGCCCCCGCGGAGGTGGGTTTTGGGGCCCGGCCCCGCGCACGGGCAGAACCGCCTCAGGAGGAGCGCGGCCCCCGTGGTTGCAGGGCGGGCAGCCGGGGTCGGTGCTGCGGCGGTCGGCCACCTTTCGCGGTTTTCCTCATAAAAGGCGGGATGCGGGATCGTTTCGGGCACTGCCCGAGCAGCGAGTGGCCGCTTGACTGACGCTGTTTTAACTGGCAAATAACGTCTTCGTGGAGGTTGTGCTTCAGCTAACTGTAGCAACAAAATAGCTTGAAAAGGCTACAGCGTTTGTTTCAGCGCAACGTTTTTAACGCTTGGGCAAAGACAGGCAAGTACAATTTTCACGCAAAATAAAGGAAAAATAAAAAGTTGTGTAAGAGCTCCTGGGTTCTTTTCATGAAGCAGTTTCAGCTGAGTGCTGTCTTGGGTCAGATTGATGCCAGTGCAGCTATATGGGGGAGGAATAATGCAGCACGTCCTTATGGATGGAAGAAGGAATTGAGGGAAACCACTGCCCATTGCCCTGGGTGAAGCTGATATTTGGCCTTAGGAAAAGCCCTCGTGTTGGTGCTGGATGCAGGAGGTTTAGACCTCTGAGTGTGCAAGGCTGTTCATGGCAGTCTTACACCCCCTCTGCTTGAGACTGGAGAATTTAATGAGAAAGGCATGACCTTCTTCAAAGTCCAAGGGAAAGAGTAATAATCTGAAAGGTCCAAACCTCAATTTAGTTCCGCATGAGATGGCCTAACAATGCTATTAATCTAATGGCATGTGCAGAATACACAAAAAGACCATGGTGCAGAGGTCTAAAGATTGACATACTTGCTGTGGACAACCACCTGTAGAAATGAAATCATTCAGGTGGGAAGGGACCCCAGGAGGTCTCAGCTCCAACCTGCTGCTCACAGGAGGGTCAGCTCTGAGGTCAGTTCAGGTCACTCAAAGCTTTGGGCAGGCAGTCTTAGAAAACCCCGAGGACTGAGACTAGGCAGTCTGTATCACTGCTTGCCTGTCCTCATGGCAGGGAGGGAAAGTCTAATATCCAGTCAGAATATTATTTCAATTTCTGTCTGTTGTCTTTCCTAAATAATATTTGTCTCAGAAACAGTGGCTTGTTACTTTAGTTGCAATATTATGCTAACGTTGCAGCACTGTTGCTGGTCCCAAGAGCTTGCTGTACAGCAGTACTGCCGGCTCAAATGTCTCTTCTGATTTGTAGATGCACTGTTACCCGTGTTCTTGTGGTAAAGAGTAACCAAGCTGTGCAAAAAATAAGTCTAAAATTATGAGTCTGAAGTTCATAGAATCTAGTTATACATATAGATTGATTTGTCAATATGCTTATCTATAGAAAGCTGAATATAAGCTGATGATCCCAAAAGGAATAATTCAGAATCTTGTTTTGGAGGTATAATTATTATCGGGTAAATTTCTGTGACTCAGCTTCTATGATTATAGCTTTTCAGACTGAAGAACAGCTGTCCAGTTCTGTCATGGGTCATGCTATAGCTATATCACATTGCTAATTTAAACTACTGTCAAGATATATGGTTTTACAACTACTTATTTGCTGTAGCTTCCTAAAAGATGGTTCGGAAGTCACTGGTCTTTGGTGTTTAGTGTAAGACTGCTAGTAGTTGTGTTTGGTGTTTGTGTGAGTCTGCTATAGACTGCAATAACTGGACTTGTTCTGCTGAGGAACTTTTAACCGTGGGGATCCTCCTAGCTTGTTTTTATGGTCACCTTGGGGAAAGAATAAGATTTTTTTTTTTAATAGATCTTCGTGTGTTAATTAGGAAGGTTCATTAGGTTTTAAAGACAATTAAATGTGTAGTGTGTAGTTGTATGTTGAGACCAGAAACTCTTGGGCTTAGTTGAAAGATTTATTTTACATTATAAGACTGTAGTGCTGTCAGAGTTCACAAAAGTAAAAGATATGATGGTCTTGTTTGAAACCATCTTTGCCTAGCAATTGAGAACTGCAATTGTTCTTCATAACACATTTCAGTGTTTCTGGGATTATTTTAAATTGAGATTGGTCAAAAGAGCATTCCTTCTCTGCTTGAAGGGAAAAGTAAGAGTTGTAATTGAAGATTAATTAAATTAGGAATAACCTAGGCTAGGATCAGGGAATAGAGATAAGACTCAGCATGAATGAAGAAAAAAGCTTAACATGTTGAAATCATCAGGGGTTTTAGAAGGAAACTCTTTGGAGTTTCTACTAGTCTGTTTGCTTGGATGCCCCTAATTGTCTATATATGGAACAAAAATAGATGGGGCTAATGACAGTAAACTAGAGCTATGTAAGTGAAAGGCATTTTGAATTGTACACAAAATACATCTGAAATGTACTGCCAAAGAAAGATATGTCTCTTCATCTGCTTTATGAGGAGACCACCTGCATGATAAACTGGCTAGAGTCAGGTTGGCAAGTTTTATGCTGAAAAAGCAAGTCTAATACTTGATCAATATATGCCACTTGAGCTAAGAGCTAAGGAGTTACAGAAGATATTGATGTGAAATTCTTCAGCTATTTGTCCTAATACAATGATTAAGAACAGGAAAATGGGTGTGATAAAACCAGGTGTGATAACCTCCAGACAAAGGTGTTCAAAAGCACACCATAAGATTGAATGTTCACGTGTGATAAACTGAATGATTTTATGTGTTCAAGATAAAATTATTTTAAGTTCTAGAATTGGCCAAGGAGGTCCATGAATGAACAGTATCTGTAGTTTTTAACTAATTTAAAAAAAATAGGAAAAAAAACTAGCAAAAAATGCAGATAACTTTTGAGATGTATCTCTTCATTAATAACTGAAAAAAGAGGAAACCATATACTTGCCATCCTTAAGCAAAATACATGGCAGTGTGAAAAGACCCACAAAGAGTGATACGGATTGTGTATAATAGTGTGTGAGAGAAAAAGAATGGTAACGTAATTAATGTTTTGTGGGAAATAGGTGTTTGTCCCAAAAAGAGAGGCTTTTGATGATTTCCTAATGTTGGCATAGTACAAGCATGTGAAATGTTTCTTTATGATACTTCTGGGGTTTGGCTCTAAATATAATCAGTACAGTCAATATTAAATTAGTAGATCTTAAGAGGAATAAGGAAAAAATAATTCGTTTCCTTTTTGGACATTTGTAATACAGTCATACTGGGACATGGGTTTTTTTTTGTCCTGATTCTGTTTGATCTCTACAAATGTTGCTTGATAGAACTTGCAGATGTTATAAACTAAATAAAATATAATTATTGGTGCAATTGTAATGTTTTAATTGCTTAGCAAATCTGATAAAGTCAGGAGGAAAGAGTCTCCCACTTCCAGTGGTATCTTGAATTGCTGGGATATTTAGGATTGAGTGGTAGACAATTTAATCTCTAAAGAGCAGTGATACAACTAAGATGGTGACTGCCTTCTCAGGCACAGAAAGCACATCAGTAGCAGAATATTTAATATAACTAGTAGTGTCTAAAAGTAATGCAAGATTTGAAAATGTCTTGCAATAGCAAACTAAATATCAGTATTTGTCTTTCTTTTATAACTTCCTGCAGATAGAAATTCATAAGAACCAAAGGATAAACACATACACAGTGGTGTCTAGAATGTCTTCCTTTTATTTCCAAATGCAGACAAAAACAAATCCAGAAAGAAGCACTTTTGGTGAGACTACTGAGGAAACTTGCATAAGCACATGCTGGGTACTATACTGCTCCAAACTACTGGATTCTTTAACGTAAAACTGGATTTGTATGTGTTACAGATATGAAGCAAAAACTGCTTGGGCAACAAGCTCTTATTTTTTGCGGAAGATTAATTAGATTGAGAGGCTGAGATAGTTACCTGTGATTGACATTCTTACTTACACAGATTAGAGAATTTCACGTTTCCCTGAAGTTAGAAAGGTATTTGCGTTTAAGATGAAACTTTTGCACTATTTGATACTTTTGAAAAAGAAAATGTTTTCTGAAACAATCTTATTGTTTCTTTTGACGCTTACACCTGGAGTTGATATAAACTCTGCACTCATCTAAACATAGACACTGGAAGAAAACCCAAATACAAATGAGCAATTCTGGCAGTGGGTGATAATAATACATCCTAAATCTATCAATTTTATTTTCCCTTATGAAGTGGATGTTATTTTTGCTACACTGTAGAGGTTGATTCAATTTGATTACTTGTTCAGGTTGTTAAGGGATGAGAAAAATAAAAGCAGTCTTACTTCTTAGAAATGCATATATACTGCATTCAAATTCTTAGTAGATTTGTGGCCTGGCAAGGTAAGGGAACAGGCTACAAGCACTTCCTTAGGGAGGAGAGGAAGGGAGAAAGAGTCTAAAAAGAGTCTGAGTCAGGGCTATTTAATAAGAAATTCTTCAAATGAAATACCGTAGTGACAATACTTTATGGTCTTTTAAAATTATTTTAATGTGTTTTTTTTCTCTTGTAGATGACGACTTGGGTAAAATTGAAGTAGTATTGATAATATCCTTGGAAACATATTTAAAACTTGAAACTCTCAGTTTTTCAGATAACCAGGATGCACTTCCAGTGGGACTGGCTGTGTGTGGGTGTCCTGATAATTAGCTCAGTAACTGCAGAAATTGAAAATGAAGACCGTCTGGATGCAGATGTTGAAGTGGAGGATTTTGACAAGCGATCTCAAGAAGCTGATGTTGACAGAGATGAATCTTCCTTAGAGGTAACATATGTCTTTAGTTACAGCTTGTTTAATTATAAGATGCATAGTTATAACTAGTAGAGAAATTGGTAGATAAATGCATTTAATATAAAAAAGAGCAAGTTAACATGCAGTTGACAACTCAGTGAGTGTCAGACCCACCAGTCTATGTTTTTCAGATGTTGTGTATGACATGTAGAACAAGCTTAATGAATGACTCTATAATACTATACCAAAGTGCAAAATCAGATCTCCTACTTCTGGTGGATAGTAGTGAAGATGATCTTGCTAGTCTATGCTTCGTCTGGGTACAGAACCTTTTAAGTCCTAACATGCCATTTCTAAATAAGATCTTGAACTTACTGAGATTTTGACTATAGACCAGTTTTTTGATTTGTCAGTCAGAGCTGCCTTTTGACACTGTCTTTATTCCCAGAAAATCTTTCTGTATTTGTTATGCTGTACTTTGTAATAGATGTGGGTGATATTAATAATTTTTTTTTTTAACTTAAATTTTTACTGTGTAGCCTAACTGTAACATGCCAAGAAGATGGGAAAACGGGAGGATGAAAATATGTATAGAAAGAAATAGGGAGGAAGCAGAGAGTTGGTGCGGGTTCAGAAAATTTTCTGGGGTTTTGTTAGACGTAAGATGTGTAACAGTACTTTAATTATGCGCTTTGAACACAGAGAGCAGTTTTTAAAATTCACAGATGTGAAACTGCTCACTGTTAGAGGGACATGCCCGAACTCTAGAAATGAGAGGGGTTATGGTGGTGGGGAAAGGTGTTTTATGCTGCTAGATTGCTTCTGGTGGTCTGTCTGGGTGGACTGTGATACACTATGGTAGTATATTTCAAATGAAAATTTGTAATTTATGTTGGAGTATGTATCTGTACCTGTCTTTTAGGTTGTGTACCAGACTCCAAAGCCAACTGGGGAGGTGTATTTTACAGAAACCTTTGATGGAGAATTGACTGGGTATGTGTATGCTTTAACATTATAAACTTTTACTTCCAGCAGCTTAACTTACAGTGGTAGAACTTATTTTCTATTCATTTTTCTGCTAATGTATTTATAAAAATTAGTTTTTACAGGGGTTAGAATTGGGAAGGCTGGTAATATTATACTTGCTCCAAATACATAATAATGTTAAGACAGCTGGTTAACGTTTAAGTTATATTGCTATTTTTTGTGTTCTAAAGAAGCTTTTAATAAACTCTGGGGTTATGTACATCAAGAAAAAGAATATAAAGCTTTAGCCAGTTGAGTTTGACTAGCTGCAGGGTGAAATGCATAGCATTTACACTGCGTTAGCATTCAAGTCAGAAATTGTTAGCAAACTTTCTTCCTCTTTACAGGTACTTAGGTATGTCTAAGAAGGCAGTGCCTTCAGCATTTCAGCATTATAAAGAAAACCTCCGTTGGGGAAGACTTTTTTAGCAGATTTTAAAATTATTTTATTGTATTGCTTCCCAAACTCTTTTATACCCCCAATAAGGATTAGAAATTTATATGGCAACTGAAGTGTTCCTAAGTAGCTTGACCTTACTGCACTGGAATATTAGAAAAATCTTGAGGTTTATGTCAACAATTCTTAAGCCAGAAATTTTTATGTCTGAATCTTCTAAGTTTTCTTCCAACAGCATGGCAGTGTAAGGTGTGACTCCTACTCCGTGACTTGTACTGCTCAATGAAAAACTAGATCTATATTGAGCTATAGTCAGTTGCTACTAATGCACTATCAATAAGAATGAATATAATATGCTTATATTAGTTTATCTTTCTGGAACAGACTTACTACTTTTACTTGGAAAACAACTTAGTTTTCAGTCGTTTTTGTAGTTTGGGTGTAGAGTACCAAGGAAAAGCAAGTGAGTACCATATAAATGTGATCTGTATGGTCACTGACTTTTTTTTCAATCAGGCCACGTTAGCATATTGTCACTGTCTCAAGTTAAGTGCACATCCAGATAAAATCTGTGAATGCAGTAGAAATCTCTTCAGTAAGAGCTGGTATGACCAGTTGTTAGATGACTTTTTTGCTATGAGAAAGCTTTTAAAATGTGAAAGTCAGTCCCTGGTTTTTAATTACAAATCAGGTCTTGTTATCAGTATACTTTTTTTCCTGTCCATTTTGATGCTGTTGAACAAAAGAGCTATCTCTAGATTTGTGAAGAATCATAAAAAATGGTGTTGTCATATGTTAATAAAATTAATGGAGCAACAACTTAATTATCCTGTGAAGAGCCAGACAGATGGAAGAAAATGCAATATGACACGTTCATTATGTTAGAATTTAAAGCTGCCTATTATTTTAGTTCCTGTGAAAAGACAGAGATCCAACTACTGTAGGAGTGAGGTTATACTATCAGATGACATGTATGTCTATTGAGGATGGATGATATAAACTGCAAAAAAGTAACATGGTAGAAGGCACTAGTAACTTTTGTAAGATTGAATCTTACTCTCTTTTTCCAATCGTTTCTAAACTGTTCTCTTCTGTAGGATTATGGGGAGCCTCAGGTCACTGAACACTGGTTTGTCATTGCTCACGTTATGTTCTTTCGTGCTTTCTTATTCTTGTTACATATTTAGACCTAATATAGAAAGAACACAAGTTCTAACAAGCTCTAGCTTTCTGCATATCACTTATCTAGTGATATGTCACTTCTAAATGTTAAGAGCAATACAAAAGCAGTGCCAACTACAATAGCAAAATGCTTAAGTAGGTGAGAATTATTGGTTAAAAAACTGAAAAACTTGATTAACAAATGTAAAAACTCAACTGGGATATTGAATGATATAATTCATTCAAATTTCAAACAAATTTCATTGAGCTAGAAGATTAGCTTTTCTTCCTACTAAATCTAATATTCATAGTTTTAGATACAACATTTGGGATTTTTTGGTCTAACTGGACATAATTTACATAAGAATAACAAGAATGGAACTAAGATTTATGAGAATGTGAGCAGCTTGTTGCCTTCTTCACTAGAATTGTGGAAAAGGGTACGTACAAATTGACTAGGTAAATCACCAGAACAAAGTAGCTTTTGGAAGAATGTGCCTCGAAGCAGAGGTATGTCATTGGTCTTTCTCCTGGTAGACCTGGTAGATCTAGTGAAGCTTTTCCAGCATCTTTATTAAAAGTGAACGTATCTGGCTGAAATTCAAGAAGAAAATATGAAGTATTCATCCCTGAAATACTCCATGCAGAGGATAGTTCAGAATGAATGAAAATGGCTCTTTACAGAAATAACCATGAGAATGTAGTGTTGCAGTTAATACAATGAAGCGTTCAGCAACACTGTTGGCTTAAGATATTCTTGTGCATGGCTCAGATTAGAACCACTGTATAACTAGAGGAGGGTGGACTGCCCTTTTTTCTTCTTTTTTTTTCTCTCCAAATGAACAGTGTGCATTGGGCATATGCTTATCTTTCTGGTAACCTCAGTGTGATAAGCTGAGTTTGCCTTGTTCATAGTGTCAAGGAGATCAGGAGTTTATTTGCCCTGTTGTGATCCCCTATGTGCAATATATTTAGAATCTGTTTAGTGTATAATTGCATTTGTCATTTGGACACTTTTACCTCTTGCCTTTGTCCTTTGCTATGCATGTGTACTGTTACTGACAGATAGTGTGAAAGATTTCTTTGGGTGATTTTTTTTTTTTCTGTATCATATAAAGGGCTTTACACTTGAACTTCGCAGTTTTCCTTATATTTTTGTCATTATATGATCATATAATATTGTTACATTCTGTCAACTTCAGCTTGTATATAAAACTGAAGTTTATTCAGAATAATTGAATTACTTCAAAGTTACAATTGTATATTCATTTGCATTTTTCGGAAGTATTTTGAAATGTTATATTAGACTAATCTATTTTAATTTTTCTTTTCATGTTCTTTGAACTACAAAAAGTTCAATGATGCTGTCAAAATCATTATTACGGGTTCATATCCTAGAAGCAAAAGCTGGTTTTCCTGTGCTTGTTAAATAATACAACTTTGCATAGATAGTTAGATGACTAGTACACTTTTTGGTTTAGGTGGGTGTTGTCTAAAACCAAGAAAGACGACACGGATGATAACATTGCTAAATACGACGGTAAGTGTTTTTAATGTTTACTTCCACTATAAAAGTTTCTGATGTTCTCTTGCTCTTTGAGAAATAACTAACCCTTGCACTGAACTTATCTTTCAAAACCTAGATGACATAGGTTAAAAACGTTAGTTTGTATAATGACTGTTATCCTGAAACAGAGATGTGAAATGTTGCTCATTCGGTTACTTAGCATGAGATAATTTTTTATCATCCCAACAATCCTATTGCAATGAATTATACCAGAATACCCTCTAGCATCTGAATATTAAGTATTGATTGTTTATGACTAGTGCTTGAGACCTGCCTTCTCTGAAATCGTGTCAGAAAGATGTACGGCTTCAGTTTCAGTTGTTAAACAGGCTTCTAAAGAAGCGTATTCCGTGTTGCTGCATCTGTCCTACTGATTCATTGGTTGATCCCCAGTCTAGCCTCTGAAACAAAAACGTTAAACTAAATGATGTTTGTCTTTAAAATGCTTTTTCAGATTGTCTGTGCTTGAATGTAAAGTAGTCTAAAAAAAATTTGGAAAGTAATAATGAAAAAGTTGGTTTGATATTTTTTTATAATTGGGTTTTGCACTTGATTTATCAATTCCTAGGCTTGAATTGCCTGCCTGAATGTAATTTTAAATTGTTGACAGATACGCGATCTGTGGCAATAATTTTGCAACCTGAATTTATTTCATTCAAGAGAAAGTGAGGACAACAGAAAAAGTTTCTGCTCTAGTAGAAAAGTATTTGCTACTGCTCTTACATCAAATGGAATAAATTAATGTTAATAGAATGTGGTAAGCAAAAGTAACTTGTGGAACTTCGGTGTGGAAAAAACAGTACAGAACAGATGAATTTAGATTTAGCAGTTAACAGAAATAACTGCTAAAAATGAAGAAGTTGCAGAAGAATATCTATACAAATGAGATGTTTAGAAGAACCGATGTCTCTCTGATTACTTGGCCTCATATTAGAAATTGTCTCTAATGTCAAAACAGTCATATTTGCTTAAAGACATGCAGATAATTCAACATCAACAAAGTCTGTGGTGAAAAGACCTTTTTTTATTGGTTGGTCTTAGTTTCTAGGAAGGAATTTTTCAACCTTCTGTTTAACAGACTAGAAGAACCTAGGATTTGTTGTTGACATGCATATCTGTCCTTCTTTAATGACCTTTCACAAATTTCATTTCAGTTGAATAAAAGTAAATAGCCATTTCATTCAGATTTCACAGTTTAAGAATCTTCTCTGAAACACATGCTGAAGAACTCGTTACATTTTCTTCCCTTTGTTCATGTTGACAGAGGCTTTTTTCAAGATGGCAGTGAATTGTAGAATTAGTCTGTCTTTTATGGTGTGTTGATTCCTAGAACAAAAATCAATGAATCTGGTGCTGCTAATATCTGAGAAAATATAACTGCCCTCTTAGAAATCTTGTTCTTTGGATATTGCCCACATGTGTAATCAGTTTCCCAAATTTGGAGAATTTATATAATCTTTGTAAAGCTGTAGGCTTGTTTGTTTGTCTTTAAGATCAAACACTTGTAAATATAATTTTTTGGGGGGTGCTTCATCTCCTGTGTGATTAGATTTGACCGCAAGATTCTCATTCTATAAAAGCCAGAGGGGAAGAACCATGCAGGTATCCAGCTTACTCAGTGCCTTATGACTATTGCTTTTTATGTGATGATGGTAGGAAGAAATCTAAAATCTGCAGAAATGTTCTATGTTCTTCCAGGCATTGTGGGATACCACAACCTAAAGATATAGATCTGTGATATTAAGAGTTTTCTTATAGATCTCTGTGAATTGGAGAAGAACGAGGAATGTTTTCTGATATGCTATCTTTAAAATATTGAAAGCTAAGTTATCTTAATTGGCTAGAACTAACACTTTTTTTTTTTTGTGTGTGTGTGAAATGGGAGAATGGGCTTTTCTGTGTAGAGCTATGCATACCCAAAGTGTAGGCATCTCTTTAGCTGCCACTTTCTTAAGGCTGAAATAGATTTTTGCAATAAAACTCATTCAATATGAACCAGAGCTTTGAAACAGTCTCTATTAGCAATGCAAGCATTAGGCTTGAGTAAAGTGACATATCTAAAATGTATTCATTCTTTCATACAATATTGCAGTTAAACAGAAAGCCAATAGATAATCACACACTACAGGTTTGCACAATAAACTTAATTAAATTTTGTGAAATAAAAACATTTTATTAAATGTGTACATTTTTCTGTTCAGTTTCATTGGTTGATGGTAGATCATGGTATGGTAGAACCACAGATGTGGTTCTTTCCTACTTTGGATTCCATGGCTGTCTTTCTTTTTAGTTGGAAGATTCTGTTTTACACAAAGCTGAGATTTTGCTAATTTTTCTTTCTTTCGGATATAACAGTTATGAAACTGGGATTTTTACTGCCGTGGAAACAGCTACTTGAGTCAGGGAGGAGCTTGTCACTTCTTGTTACTACTGTTTGCACTCTTTTTCCCTAAGCTTTCTTTCCGCTTTGCTGTCTGAGCCAGAACATTGGGTTAGGTGGATCTTTGGCATGACATGGTTTTGATTTTATCATCCAACTGTGGAGCTGGAATTCTAATGGCTTCTAATTCTTGAAAAGTGCTGGTCAAAACACTGTCACTGGTTTGATAACAAGATGTGAGCAGCAAACTCGTGTACCATGAATGTGTGTGGGTTTTTGGTTTTGCATTTGAGTGCTGGAGAGCAGTTAGTTTGGGGAAATGTAGGCTGGACCTATGTAATGTTTTGTATCCAGGGTAAAATTACTAGTAATGAATTGGATGATTAATGTGTAAGTTCTTTGACATCTGATGTCAAGATTTCTTCCCTACTTTGGCAACTAGTCTTTATTTGCTGTTAACTCTTTGCTTTCAACGAGGCTATGATTTCTTTACTTCGGCCTACATTTTTTTTCAAAGACTCTGTGTGTGTATTTTAGGAAGATGGGAAGTAGAAGAGCTGAAAGAAAACACAGTGCCTGGAGATAGAGGATTAGTCTTAAAATCGGTGGCAAAGCATCATGCAATATCAGCTATGCTAACAAAGGCATTTATTTTTGATAATAAACCTTTGATTGTTCAGTAAGTAATCCCTCAGATTTTTCTACGTAATATTTATTATTGTTAAAAACTTTAAGTCAACAAATTAATGTGAATCCTGGTAGAAAAATACTGACTTTCATATAGCATTGACCTATTGTATCCAAAGCTATCAGAACTGTTAAGTATGAATGATTTAATAATTATGTAAGATTGCACTACCAGTGTTAAGAATTGATATTTAAACTCTTTTGATTTTTTTTTTTTTGGACAGAAATCTAGTCTTTTACAAGGTTACTGAAGAAGCTAATTAATTTTCAGTCTTATTCCTAAAGATCTAAATCATATTTAGGTTGAGTACAGTGTTTTTCCACTTGCAGAATACTTCTGAGTAGATCAGTAAAAGCAGCTTGAATCTTGACCACACTATAGCAATATTAGTGCTGATGAGTGCCATGGCAATACGACTACCTTTTTCTGATAACCAGACATGCTTTATTGTACTTACAGACATCCAGAAAACTGCTCTGGCTAAATTCAGTGTGTCATATGGGCAGTTTCAAAGATGGCACGAACTTTTTAGAAGCCTTGCCTATTTATACTTCGCTTTGATGTTTGCGTGTTGGTTGATACCACCTTGAAACTTTTCCTACTGGTGATACCAACTGTAGCAATTGCTACCGTGACTTTTTTGAGCGACATCACTGTTTTATTAGCTTATGTGGCAATTAAAACCTTTTGGTCATGTAGAAGTGTTTTGACAGTGGTGACCAATACACAGTCTTAATGTATACATAATTAGACCTGTAGATTAGAAGTTTGTGTTTGTCTGATACTTTGAATGTTTTTTTTTGTTTTGTTTTTTTTTTTGCCCAGGTATGAAGTGAATTTTCAAGACGGCATTGACTGTGGGGGTGCATATGTTAAACTTATCTCCAGTAGTGATGGCTTGGATCTGGTATGTCCTCTTACTTAACATTTGCTATCAGCAGTTCATTTGAGGAATGCATAATTGTTCTTGTGAAATGTCAGTAAGAAGTTAATGCCTAATGCATCTTAAATTCTTAAGCTTCTCTAATGTTTAAGCAGAACATTAGGCAAGATAATGATATACATATTATTGATTATATACACACAAAACCTTCAGAGTTGTGCGTCTTTTACCGGTGGAATATTTCATAGCATTAGTCTTGTTACAATTTCCATTTATTTTAATGAAGAAGTTGCAGGTAGTCTAAAACTTCAAGTAAGCTATTAAGATCTGTATTCACACAAGAAGTCTCAAAGTATAAATTTTAGAAGGTTAGAATGAATAGTTTGCTGTGATTAACATATTCCTCTTAGTTCTGCACAAGTAATGTCTTACATCCAAGACAAAGGACTTTATCTGTTTAGTCTGACTTTCTACAATAACAGAAGCCACAGAATCTGAACTCATAACTTGTGAAACAATTGTTCTACTACATGACCTAGACCATGGCATCTTAGAAAGGGCCGCAGCTTGGATTCAGAAACTGAAAGTGATAGAGAACCTCTGTTGCTGGAAAAAGGTCTGAAAGATCAGGTGTGGAAAAACTATTAAGTGCCTTAGTGTGTTGGACCATTTTGTAGATTGTTTCTCAATATATTGATGTGAACTTGCCTGCCCTTTCCAAACCGGCCTGTAAAAGCCTTTATTGCTATGCCATTGCAATCAGGTATTTCTGGCTTAAAATGTTGCCTGTTCTGGCCAAGTCTCAGTCTGGCATGTGTGAACTGGTTGTTTCCACTTTGAATATTTCTGTCACTACACCTGAGTGTAGGTACAAGCTGTGTAGCCTGTGATGGGAGGATATTTTAGCAACTTGTTTGTTTGTTTGTTTGTCTGTCTTCCCCACATTCAGAACTTGCGGTGATTTGTGGTCTAGGAGCTTGTGCAATGCAAATGTTATGTTGACAGAGTAGGGATGGCTGATATATGTAACAGTTGCTGCAGCTGCTTTGGAGCTGGTGCTTTTGCTACCTAGCAGAAGTTACAGAATAGGATTACATATTTGGACAGACTTGCAATGACTAGTGTGGATTCAAAATGTTGCATCGTAAGCTGGGAGGAACTTGCCTTGACTCAGCAATACAAACATGAAGTGATAAGGGTCCTTTGGAAGTTGAAGCAGGCCCGCTGTGGCCACTTAAAAGCTGACTACCCTAACTGCTGCAGGTTTGTGGCTAATTGGTGTTGCTGAGCCAACATTCAGTAGTATAGTAATAGAAGTTTGGGAGGCAGAGTTACGACCTGTATAGGCTATAGAAGTTGTTGGCTTTGAGATGCATCAGGCTGTACCATTTGCTTAACCAAGTTTTGGTAAGATAGAAAGGCAAGCTCATGGAAAAAAATAGGGAATAATCTGGAAATAAAAGTTTTAATGCAACTTCCTAGTGCTTTTCCTTTTTCCTAAAATTTATATTCCAGTGTGTGTTTCATACTCAAATAACCAAACTTAAAATGGACTTCCGTAGTGCAGCAATCTACAGATGCACGAAGAGAAAATGTTTTATTTTGCATTTAAAAAAAAATTATTCATTTCAAACAGTACATTTATGTCAGAATATAACTTTCAAGAAGAAAACTTCCAGAAATCTAGTGGTCTTTTTCCTTCAAGCAATTACTTAAGATTATAAGGCAGCATGTTATTGTGTATTCCAACTATAAAAATCATATAAATAGTTGAAAAATACTGACATATCTAAACAGCTTAATGCAGCATAGTCTGTTCCCTGAGAACAGAGGTCACCCAGCAACTCAAGAGGACTGTTGCATTCCTCTCGTGATTCACCCTGCCAGTTTTCAGTTACTTTTTAGAAAAACTGTATTGCCACAGCATGAAGGAAAAGATCCCAAATGACTTTATAAAATGTACAGTATAACACATCCTCAGCTTTCTTGCTTCTACAGGAATACTTTTTTGACAAAACACCTTATACTATTATGTTTGGACCAGATAAATGTGGAGAGGATTACAAACTACATTTTATCTTCAGACATAAGAATCCTAAAACTGGAGAATATGAAGAGAAACATGCAAAACGTCCTGATGTAGACCTAAAAAAATTCTATTTGGACAAGAAGACGCATCTATATACTCTTGGTATTGTTGAATTCATATAAGTTTTAATTAGAAAGGAGAGATTAAAAATGTGTTTCTCTCCACTGAAGCTCTGTATCTGAGTCTGCTTTTTTGTTTGTAATAGTCTGTCAATTCTGCGGGATGGTTGCTTAATGGTTTGAGCTTAAATGATTTATTAAAATGATTTGGCTTAAACGATTTAATGACTGAGCTTAACTGCAGGACATAAGTGGCTTTGAAATGCTCTTGTTCAATATTCAGTTACAGGAAAAAACACATCAGCCCTGGCCAGCCGTTAGCATGAAGAATTGAATAATACTTTCAGTACTTACTATGATAAAAATATTTTAAAGATATTAAAAAACCCACAACTGCCCAATATTCTAGGAAGGCATCAGAGTTCATAGGAATTGAGTTAAATCTGCAGCATTCCACACACCACTCTCCTGCACATCTGAGGTGTTCCCACTAACTCCTGCATCTGCAGCAGTGTGCATGAGCAGATATGTTACTGCATGCTCCGAAGACGAATGAACTTGTGCTGGCTTTAATTCGTATGACATTTGTTTGTGTTCTAATGAACAGTTAGCAGAGATGAAAGTTTCATTACTTAGTTCTTTTTCTGCTTTTTTCTATTTTCTGAGGAAGAATAAACAATCAGAGAAGAAAGGGCTTATCTGTGGCATACTGCAAATCCAGCAAAATTGACTGTACTTTTGAACTTCCATTGAATAACAATGGAAGACATGTTCAGCTACTGTGCTATGGGAAAACTATTGTTTCTTAAAATAAATTACCATAGTGTGCCATAGCAAGCATTCACTTTGAGATAAGTGAAACAAAACACTGTTCTTGTGGCAAAGGAATGAGTGTGTTCCTGTATTTGGGCTGTTCATTAGAAATTATGATTAAAGATACCCAAACTCAGATTGCATTTATTGTCATTGTTCAAATAGATTCCATAGAGCTGTGTGATTCTAATGCATTATGTGACTGATAACATAAGTTTAAAAATCAGTTTTTCGCTGAAAATTTTTAGGCTGCAAGAGCTTCATTAGATATTATCAAACTGACATTAAAACACTCTGGTTTTCATCACATATCTTTATAAAGCTGTCATAAAAGCGGAATAGTATTTATTTTAAATTAATAATCTTTGTTGTGTTGAATGGGCATTTGAACATACTTGTTAAGCACTTATAAATGCTGTCACTGGTTATTAGAAATGGATCTGGATACAATGTCTTACTGAGTTTGACACTGCTCAGTTCTGTGAGCTGGGCTTCTGCGTTACACGTACTAAAAAACATTTGAAGAGAATTTTTGGTTATTAGAAATGGATCTGGATACAATGTCTTACTGAGTTTGACACTGCTCAGTTCTATGAGCTGGGCTTCTGAGTTACATGTACTAAAAAACATTTGAAGAGAATTTTTGGTTATTAGAAATGGATCTGGATACGATGTCTTACTGAGTTTGACACTGCTCAGTTCTGTGAGCTGGGCTTCTGCGTTACACGTACTAAAAAACATTTGAAGAGAATTTTTGGTTATTAGAAATGGATCTGGATACGATGTCTTACTGAGTTTGACACTGCTCAGTTCTGTGAGCTGGGCTTCTGCGTTACACGTACTAAAAAACATTTGAAGAGAATTTTCTGTATTCACAGCCTGGCATTTGAGGGACATGGCTGTCAGAGATTTGAAACTGAGAGAAAATATTGTTTTGATGATCCTTCAGCTGTGTTACTGATTCAGTCTTGTGTTTCTGTGCTTTTAAGGGTGAAACTGTAATTTTGCAGCAGACGTGCCCTTTGGGGCAAAGGTTTGTTTTTATTATCCCTGTTTTTAAATAAATAACTCACTCCAGAATTTTGGACAAGTGGTAGGTTTTTGAAAAATGTGCTTGGATGTGTTTCAGCAATTGAATTTGCTGGAGGTCTCATTTTTTTGCAGCCTGATGCTGGTCATATATCCCCACAGTAGCAACTTTATTGTGTTGTGTCCAGATCCAGTACGAGAGTGGGGAGTCTGTCTCCTGCTTTGCTAGTTGAAGGTCCTGTTGGCTGTTATTTGTTTAAGTCTGTGCTTGTTATATAGGTTTTGGTTAAAGATGTTTGTAAAATTAATGCTTCCCATATTTCTTCAATGCAAATGTCTTCTTTCTAGTGCTAAAACCAGATGATACATTTGAAATGTCAATTGACCAATCAGTTGTCAGTAGAGGAAATCTTCTTGAGGATATGGTTCCTCCAGTAAACCCTCCCAAAGAAGTAGAGGATCCTAGTGATAAGAAGCCTGATGACTGGGATGAGAGACCAAAAATACCTGATCCCAATGCTGTCAAACCAGATGACTGGTAAGGAGAACGTTTTTATCTGTACAGAACATTTTACATGCAGGTTATTAACTAGAAATATTTGACTGGTTTTATTTTCTTTTTTTTTTTCTAATGAAAATAGGAGTATGTTTCACTACTAAAAGCACTAAAGTTTGAAAACATAACTGAGGTGCATACAAGGACGTGATCGTCTTCTGAGGAAAGCAATAGAAATTGTGCTTTTTGCTTATTTGTACCCTCCATTGTTGCGATTAAGAACTAAGATTACTACACCTAAAAGATCAGGAAGGTGTTTTGTTTTATTTTTTCCACTATACAGTCTTAATTTACATTCAATGATTTCTGCTTCTTTCTATGTGAACTACTGTTCACACAGCAACTCAGGAAAAGGAGGGAAAAACTTATGGGAAGACCCAACTGACACCTGCCAGTTGATGGCAGCAATTTCTGGGCTAAGTAGTGCTTTGAAACAATGTAAATATCATTCAAATACTTATAAACAGAGAACGAGATGTCTAATTCTCATGATCAGTGTGTCTAATTCTGTTATGCCTTTGAAAAATCATCCCTTTATGCCAGTTACCGTCCTCTGAAGAGAACATTGGTTCAAAGTCAAGCTGCTGTATTTTCTAATGTAAGTCTGTAATTGAAGGAATGAAGATGAACCTTCCAAAATAGAAGATCCTGATGCTGTTAAGCCTGAGGGATGGCTTGATGATGAACCACAGTATGTTCCAGACCCTAATGCAAAAAAACCAAAGGACTGGTAAGAACTTGATTCAGTAAGTGTGGGTTGTTAACGTGTCTTGTAGATGAGCCTGCCTTTTCTCTGTGGCAAATTATGAGTTGTGGATCAGAGGTCAATCCAAATCTCATTGTGTTTAGAGATAGCAAGTTGGTATGTGTAAGGTATGGATAAATATTTGTTGGTTTGAGGGGCTGCTTTTAGAAAAACATGAACAGGTCAATTGCCTGTTGTTTTCTGAGGATATATAAATAAAAACAATATGAAGGATACCTTTAAAAGAATTTGCTACAATGATAAGCTATGAAATAGTTTAAGTTGATAACTTGAAATGATCAGGTAATAGTCTCAAAGGGATCTCTAACCACATTACAGAGAAGTGTTTCAAGCTGTCGGCAGATGCAGTAAATAATTGCATTCAATCATGCTGTGGTAGTTATGGACAAGTAACCTTAAAAAAAAAAAAAAAAAAAAAGTTAAAAGAAAAAAAAAAAAAAAAAAAAAAAGTGTAGCACTCCTTTAAAAAAATCCACCACTGTGAGCTGGTCAAAATTCTGATGTTGCTATAGCAAATGTGTATGCACCCTGACTTCAGACTGACTGCTAGTGTTCAGACCAGTCTGATCTCAAATCAGCTGTTTGTAACTCTCCGTTTCTGTAGGGATGAAGAAATGGATGGGGAGTGGGAAGCCCCTCAGATCCCTAATCCAAAGTGTGAGACTGCACCTGGTTGTGGACAGTGGGTACGTCCCATGAAGAATAACCCGAACTATAAAGGAAAATGGAAAGCACCTATGATAGATAATCCTAACTATCAGGTAACAGCAATATTGTAGGTTGTTGTTAAAAGGTACAGAGTTCAACAGAGCAGGCAAGTCAGAGTAGTGTATTTATCTAGGCTTTTATATAGTATATATATATACTTTAGAATGAATCTGGACACCCTCACTAAACATTTTCAGCTTTTTAATATTTTTTTATTATTGTTTTAAGTATGCTGGAAAGTGGAAATTCTTCCTGTATTAAAACACTTACTGTGTTAAAAGTTGCTTTTGCAACAATTTGCACTGGCACCTCTTATTTAGTATGCTCTGTAGAATTGTATTCCGAACTGTGTCATCATTTAATGAAATACTTATCTTTTTGTTGGGGTTTTAAGTGTGGGTCTTTTAAATGAACACTTTTTATTTAAAAAAAAATGAAACCTTTCAGTAAGCAGATTGACTTACTGGTTCAATGATAGTGGAAGCATCAATTTTGGATAATTAGATTCCTCTCTTCCCCTCCAGATACAAGAGGTAATCAGTTGGATATTAAAGGGAGTTACTGTGTATTCATAATGGCTGGGGAGGACTTGAATCCGATTTCCCTGAGCTCAAAATCTAAGCACATTTGTAAACAAAATTTGGCTCTAATTTCCACAGGTATCCTAAGGCTATATTTTCCCTAGCACTGCTGGTTACAGTAGCTGTCAGTTTACATACACACACATATAGATACACATATACACTGGAAGGAACCATGTGGATCACAGGATTATAGTCACCCTGCAGTCTTGGGCCACTGGATGATAGGTGCATTCTTCAGAACATTCCATCACTGGCCACAAAATATTGAAATGTGTATGCTATATTGATGAACAAAAGCCAAAACTATGTATTACCCAATGAGAGACTAGAGGAAGAAGCAATATCAATGTCTTATTTTCCTGCAGTATTAGGAAATTTGTTTCCTAGACTTATTCTAGGGAGCTTACAAAGACTGTGCTTGGAATTGCCAGTGCCAAGAAGAATGGACATACTTCATACAGTCAGCTATTACTGTAACCCTCTATAGACCAAAAAATAAAAAGGCATTTTAAGACATGTACCCTCACACAGAAAGTTGAGACCCATCTGCCAAAATCCTGTAGGCTATTTCCAATTCTGTTTTTATGAAGGCTAAACTCTACCCTCTATTTTTTTTAGTAATGCATTTAAAATAGTCCAGAAGCTCTAATTATCTAAACATTTGTATCATAGTTTGTTTTTTAGTGAGGTATAGGTAATGTGGTTTTTTTTTTTTTTAATTATTATTTTTTTTTTTTTTTTATTTTTTTATTATAATTTTTTTTTTATTTATTTATATGTAATTTTTTTTTTTTTTTTTTTAAAATTTTTCTTTTTTTTTTTTTTTTTTAAAATTTTTCTTTTTTTTTTTTTTTTTTAAAATTTTTCTTTTTTTTTTTTTTTTTTAAAATTTTTCTTTTTTTTTTTTTTTTTTAAAATTTTTCTTTTTTTTTTTTTTTTTTAAAATTTTTCTTTTTTTTTTTTTTTTTTAAAATTTTTCTTTTTTTTTTTTTTTTTTAAAATTTTTCTTTTTTTTTTTTTTTTTTAAAATTTTTCTTTTTTTTTTTTTTTTTTAAAATTTTTCTTTTTTTTTTTTTTTTTTAAAATTTTTCTTTTTTTTTTTTTTTTTTAAAATTTTTCTTTTTTTTTTTTTTTTTTAAAATTTTTCTTTTTTTTTTTTTTTTTTAAAATTTTTCTTTTTTTTTTTTTTTTTTAAAATTTTTCTTTTTTTTTTTTTTTTTTAAAATTTTTCTTTTTTTTTTTTTTTTTTAAAATTTTTCTTTTTTTTTTTTTTTTTTAAAATTTTTCTTTTTTTTTTTTTTTTTTAAAATTTTTCTTTTTTTTTTTTTTTTTTAAAATTTTTCTTTTTTTTTTTTTTTTTTAAAATTTTTCTTTTTTTTTTTTTTTTTTAAAATTTTTCTTTTTTTTTTTTTTTTTTAATTATTATTATTTTTTTTTATTTTAAAAGGGAATCTGGAGCCCTCGGAAAATACCTAACCCAGACTATTTTGAAGATCCGCACCCGTTTGAGATGACCACTGTCAGTGCTATTGGTTTAGAGCTCTGGTCTATGACATCCAATATCTACTTCGATAACTTCATTATCTGTTCAGAAAAAGAAGTAGCAGATCGTTGGGCAGCAGATGGCTGGGGCTTGAAGAAATTAGTAGCAAGTGCTAATGAGGTATAAACTTTACTGTGTTCTTGGTAGCCAAAAGTAGGGAGGAAGAAGTGCTGTTGGGAGAATTTTCTGCCGGTGAATGTTGACAGAATATTAATCTGTCTGCAATTAATAACCTTGCTGAGTAACTATGATAGGGATTTTTTTTTGGTCATAGTTTGGCTTTTTACCTTTCCCAGGTCAATATCCTCTTCAAATTAAAACAGTACAACATTTAACTTAAACACCGTGTGAGAAATTGACTAATTATAGTTGATGAGTCTTCTGCTGTTCACAGTGATACTGGAAATTCAGTACCTGTCAGCAAATGGAAGCTGAGGTACCTACACTCAGAAGACCTCTTCAGATGTTTCCCTCCCACCAGGAATGGATACATAGTCATGTGTTTTTTCTGTTTAATAATTTTAGGCCCTTGGTTGCTTTGATGTATATTATGCAGCTCTGAAAAGAATGCACCTGTGTATATTTATGGAGCTGCATCTGTTCTATGTGTGCATCCACATCTGTTTGTGTACTGTACTTGGCCAGCTACCACAGTTGTGTTTTTTTTTTTCTAGATCTCTGTCCTACACTGCAGGATGAGCTTGTCCTGACATATGGGACTGTGAGCCCCTCTAGTGGCTGCCTTTACTGACTACCATTTCTTTCTAAGTCCTGTATTTTCTTTAGTTGAGTGGCAAGAACCAGCCTGCAGTTATGGGAGGGAAATGATGGGTTGCTGGCAAATGTGGCCAATTCCTGAAAGCTGCTGTGTGTCACAGGATGAGCAAGTAGCAATGGCATGTCTGCCCACACAATTAGGAAAGGCACTTCCTCCCACAACCTTGCCCTTTTCTGAAATGTTTGGGTTTTCGTCTGGACCTGTATCTATACCTGTATGCACAATAGCAAAAAATATTCCTTGAGTCCCCCCACTCCACTGTGCCTCTCAAATTTCCTACCTTAGTTGCTGATGTACCTTTCAGATGTCTTACTGGACCAAGCACTTGCCTAAGTACCTCTACGGTGTAAGTCAGAACTGGGCTGGAAGGACAATTTACTCCCTGAATAATTGACTGTCAAGGGAGAGAATGTGGTAGTACAGATGGAGCAAGACATTGCTCTGCAGGAGGCTGGCTGCTGCTCTGAGGTTCTTGATACTTTGGGAGCTTTCAGCTGAGTTAGCATAGCGTGGGGGGGAAAATAAAGTAGCTGGGAGGGGTCTAAAGTGTGAGGTTGCCAAGACTCCAAATGTCACTTTCCAAAATTGAGTAGTGCCCAGTCTAGTATGTTTAGAGTACCAGGTACCTGCTACTTATTTGAACTCAACATGTTGTTACTTCAGTGGTATTGAAATTCAATATTGTTTTAGTCATTAAAAAGCAAAGTTAAAAAAGGGTTTTCTTTGGGCAAGATAAAGCTTAAGATATTTACAGTACACCTTATAACTTACTGAAGTGTTGAGAGGGATGTAAACACTTTTTTTTTTTTTTTCCTTTTTAAATCGTTTTTAATATAGCCTGGTATGTTTAGTCAACTGGTGACTGCTGCAGAAGACCACCCATGGCTTTGGGTTCTTTACATCTTGACTTTGGCACTCCCTGTTGGTCTAGGTGTCTTGTTCTGCTGGCCAGCAAAGGTTAGAGAAATTTACTCTCTTTTTATTTGGTTTTATTGTTAATACTTTATTGAAAACTCTTAACATCTGTGCAACAATATGCACTTTTAATGTGCCATTGATATTACTTAGCTTACAGTGTCTGTTGTGTTTAATTCTTAATTTGAGTTTAAATATAATTTTTTTTTAATTCATCGTAGAAGACAGATGAAGATACTGACTTCAGCAAAACTGATATATCTAAGGCAGTTTTAGAGGGAGATCTAAAAGAAGGGAGAGAAGAGTTAGAAGATGATGAAATAGAATTAGAAGAAAAAGAAAATGAAGATATTGCTGAAGATGGTAAGATAAGCAAGATAGCTTGCAGTTTGATTAAATATAAAGACACAAATAAGACTAGTTCATGGATTGCATTGCCAATAATTACAACAGTTATCTTAGAATATGCAAAACCTGCCTTGCTCTGAGTTGTCGTCTTTTTGACAACCTCCAGCGAGTTGCATTCCATGGCTAATAGCTCTTCGATAAATACCAGCAGAATGTAAATCTCTCCTCAGCATTTTTTCGCTTTCAAGAATTTAAAGTGCTTCCAACAGTCTTTTTATGTTTGCAGACAGTGATGCATATTTTCTCCCTTCTAAATATTTCCTATATTGAACACATTTGAGCAGTTCAGATATGTGTACCCAAAGTGATTGAAGTCACATTGTTGTCTTTAAAATGTGTCCACAATAGCTTTAAGTCTAAGATAAGTCTCTGTGTTTACTCCTCTGTGGGACTGTTGTACCCTGGACTATTCTGTTGGTCACGGCTTTTAGTAACTCTTGCTAAAGCCTGAAACCATAGTAGACTTCAAATACTGAAGTCTGCTGCTTCCTTTGTGCTGCTTTTTAGCAATGCGTTGCTTGCCTGCAGACACCTGTCCTCCTGCCCCTAGGGAGGAGTCAATGATTCAGTAGGTTGAGCTCTACTTGGGCATCCAAGGATAAAATCATCTTGGGTTACTGTACCAAGATTACTGGTACTTTTCAACTATGGCTTTGTTGTGTTAGTATTTCTCTAAGTCTATAGTGATTAATAGAAAGCAAATCACGTAACTTACAGTGCATTATTTTGACTTCCATGAGAAAATTCTTAGCCTCAAATCTCTGCAAGATTCTGCCTCTTATTTTACTGTCCTTGGTAGGAACAAAGAAAGTGGCAAGTGACTGTTATGGAAAGTTAGAAACCTAGCAGACATTCATGTGTCTGGGTTTGTTTGTTTTCTCCTTAGTACTGCTATCACTTTGAATTACTGACTGAAACTCTTTGGGTTTTGTCTGTCTCTGCACTTATGTTCCATGAATGTTGATGGCTTCTGCTTGTATGACTTAGAGTCTACTCAGCATCAGGTGTTCCCATACCAGTGCTCACAGAATTGAGTACATTGGCACGTTTGCCGCACCAAACTTAGTCCATCTGCCTTACCATTCGAGAGCCTTACCTAGACATTTAATTATTTTAGTTATGCTACATAACATTTTTTACATTAGCATAAGTTGTAGGTACAGCATTTCAGCATTGTATCCTCCTGCCTTTTCTTTTTTTGTCTTCCTCAACCTGCTCTTTGCTCCTGAATTACAGAATCTGTTTTGTCTTGATGTAGATCATAGACTGGTACTGTTGCAAGGCTGAGAAACCTGAATTCCATTATGCTGTCAATCAGTTAATTACAACACGTCACTTAATAAACTGTATGTTAAAGTGTGTGTTTGAAAGTTAAAAATAAGGTCTAGGCAATCACAGAGGAGAACTGTTTAGCTGCCTCAACTACTTATAAAGAATTCCACTTTTAACAGCTGTTCATGGTGCTTCAAAAGTAGATTCCATTTTAGGCCTTTACTTTTAGTAACTAAACTGAATGCAGAGTAAAACTAACATAGCCAGCATTTGTATTCCAAGGTTTTTAAGGTAAATTCTAGGCTTCAGAGGAAATAATTAGACTTGCTGCCATATGACTTCTTAGTTTCTCTTTAAGAATTGCTTAGTTTCTCTGAGCTTCCTGCCACCTTTTACATTTGCAGGTTGAAATCTTCCCATTTTTTCTATCACTTTTTTGTCTCTTTGTATCTGAAAGCATTAGAGAATTTGTCTTCTGCCTTCTTCTGCTGATTCTTTTTACTACAGAGAGAAGAGAAATGGAGGAGGCAAAAAGAAGGCTTATACAGGCTACAAAGAAGATGGGAAGGGAGACTCCTCCTTCAGGTACTGGGAAATTGAAGTAATTTGGGCCAGGACTTGAAAATAGTCTCTCCTTTTTGATTTTTTTTTCCCTTCTTCCTTGTTGATGGTAGAACTTAGAGCTGGTGGATGCCAGTTTTCATCAGATATGGATGCAAGTTTCCTCTCAGATTTTTTAGTATAGTACTTGTAGTCATAAATATTTTCTACTAGTCTCTTTGGATCTTAATACTTTTTACAATTCCTTTATATTCATGATCTGCTTTTTTGTTTGCTGGGGTTGAATGTAACAGGGTTTGAGCTGTGGAATACTGAATGGCTTGAGCTCCACATTGACGACACTAAAAAAAAAAAAAAAAAAAAAAAAAAACAAAAAGCATGGCACAATTGCAAATTTCAAAAACACGCCTAGATTTATTTGGCTCCAGTGAGAATGAGTTGCTGGCAGAGTGCTTCCTAAAGGGCATTGTCCATGGGATTTACTCTTTTATTTTGTTCTATGCTAATTTTTTTAGCATTGATAAAGGGTAATGTGTTTTTGACTTGTCTGCTCATCTGCTTTGTCCCCTTGCTTTCCTTGCCTTCATGAAAAATATTGCAGGCAGTAAAAGCTGGGTGCTGAGCCTCCTTCACAAAGTATACAGAATGTAGAGAGATGGTTATCCTAGAAGGATACCTACCTGCTGATTGGAGAGCAGCCTAGAATTTGCAATATTTGCTGCATGCTCTCTTTACTGCAGTGACACAGCCTCAGTAAGAAAGTAGAAAATGCCTCTGTGTTGCTTAGGCTATAGTTTGACCAGGGAATTCTGAAGGGTAGAAAGATATTTATTTATTTATTTATTTATTTATTTATTTATTTATTTATTTATTTATTTATTTTCCCTCTCCAGTCACCTTGAGTTTGAGGGTCTGCCTGACACCAGGTCTCATACAAAGCTTACTGGCTTTTGTGGATAATTTTTTCCTAGTAGCATGAGCTGAATATACTTTGAGCTGAGGGGAATACAGTGCTTTTCTGACTAGTTTCTGCATTGCAATAATGTGTAAAAAGGGGGTAAGCACAGGGCTGCTTATCCCTCAACCAAAACAGTATGCCACAAGAATTCCCTGCTGAAAAGGGGAGTTCCCTCAGGATGTGCGTGTCCCCCATGGGACACAATATTGTACTTTGCTACTTAAGTCAGAACTTAGTCAGATCTGGTCACTTAAAAGTCTGAATAGAGTATGTGCTATTGTGAAAAGAGGCTAGGCTGAAGCTGTTAAAATTGGGTATTAAATCCGACAGTGATCAATTTATACTGATTCATGCGAATTCTATGCTCTGTGTCGCTGAGATTTTTTTACGGGTTATTGTAAAAAAGCAGTTCATTCTAAAACTGAACTTGGCTTATTTTCCTTACTAGCATGTCTGGATATAGTGCATTTTTAATATAGTTCTGTTTACAAAGTAAAATTAATTTCTGCTGCAGAAGATGAGGTTGAAGGTGGTGAAGATATTGATGATGAAGAAGAAGAAAATGATGTTGAAGATAGAAGTCAAGAAGATGGTTATAAACTGAATAAATCTGGCTCAGAAGATGAGGTAAATTAGCTTTTTTTTTTCTGTTCTATTTTCTCCTCACCATTCTCCAATATCACACTTCTAACTAAGCCCAGTTACCCACAACAAAAATTCTAATTATGTTGAGCCACAAAACAAATAATGAGATAGGGATGTGTTTTTATTTGAGTTTGACATCTCAAACACTCTGTATAGGCTTGTGAAACATCTCCTCCTGTGTCATTTTGGGTGGGAGGTGATATTTATTGTAAAATACTGGCATAATATAGTAGTGATCACGCAGGTCTCTAAACATCAAATGTTTTCACAGGAGTATAGTTTTTAACAGGTTATTAAATGAATTGCAAGTCTCAAAAATTTGGATGCTGCAGTAGGTGTCAGTATCTTTTTATCATGCTACTTAATTGATGGAACATGTGCTTCTAACCAAATAGCCTTTTAGTGAGTACTAGAATAACTTAAGCTTTCAGTTATCTTTTTTTTTTTTAATTCCAAAATAAGGTTTTAAGCAAAATGACCATATTTTGAATTCCGCCTCTGAAGTTTCATTTTCTTGTGCAGATTAATCCAGTCACCAGATAATCCATAAAATGCTTTACAGAAAATAACATTGTAGAATGGAATTTGTGCTTTTCTTACTCCAGCTACTTATTATCCTTACATTTTGAAACTCTGGTATATCTGAAACACTTTAGATCCACCTACAGTATTTCTATTGGTCATCTTGTGCTCGTCATGCCCTAAATGAGTCCCTTCCCAGATTAGGGTAGTTCAATGTAATGTTAACTTCTTTTTATATAAAACTCCTCTACAGAACTGGACCTTGCATGAGGTTGCATTGTTTAAGCACTGAAATTCTTCATTAATTGCCTCTTATTTAGTACTTGCTCTTGTTCCTGTAAGGTTTGTTGGTTTTGGTTTTTTTAACTTGTACATTTGTTTAGGAAACAATATCTGATGGACCCCATTAAGATGCATGTAACTCTCTGTGAAAGTAATAACACGATCTGGATGTGTGTGTGCTATTGTGCAGTACTGCCAGGAAGTTATGGCTTGCTCTGCTCTGGGTGTTTTGTACAAGTTTCTGTTGTGAGTCAGCTAGTGATCTACTTGGGAGAGGTCATGCACACCATGTCCTCACTCGGGTTGTGCCACATTCTGTGAGCTGTTCCTTCTGAACGAGGTGTTTGCCACTGGGTGATGCAGGGAAGTGAGGAAGCAGTGCATTGCCTGAGAATGAAGTTCATGTTGGAAAGGCTTTTCATGGGCTTCTGTAAGCTAATTGCTTTTAAACTGAGAAGAACAGACATCTGTTTTAAGAACAGTTTGTTCTATTTGTAGCATGTTATGTTTTAAATGCTTCTTGCTTAAGCAGTGAAAATTAAAATTAGCAAAAGATGCACTTTAAGGAAGCTGCTAAATTCACTAAAAAGTCACCCCCTTTAAACTCATGAGTAAATGGGTAAAATCACATTTCTGACATCTGTTTAGATGTACTATTATCTTCCTTCTGAATATAGAAAGGAAAAGTCTTCTACCCACCTTACTTACTGTTAGATTAATATTATAGAAAAAAGCATCCTATCATTTAAGCATTGCATTTAGTGATAATATGATTGGGGAGGGTTGGGAGGAAGAATGAAGTAACATGCCAGTTTCGATAATTACATTAAAATGGGTTTAAAATTTTAATGCCTTTTTTGTTTTGGTTTTTTTTCAGATGAAAGAAGCTGATGAAAGCACAGGTTCTGGAGATGATCCACTGAAATCAGTGCGCAAAAGAAGAGTACGAAAGGACTGAGTTACTTCTAGCTAGTATTTGTATGTCTAGATAATAGTAACTTTGGGTATGCCACTTCAGTTGGCCTGACAGCATCCAAGTTCCTGAGATTTGAAAGAAAAAGTGGAGCTCATTGCTACTTAACCTATTTTAACTGTCTAACCTCTTTTAATCTTTTCAGACTTCCTTGATTCCCTTTTTTAAGGAGAAATACTATCTGTGAGGAGTCAGCTGATGTTCACATTCAGAATAGAAGTGAAACTGCAAGTTGGCCAACTGATTTTTAAAGTGAAAATTCTTAAGAGTTGAAGATTACTAGAAATTAGTTGGAGACAAACTTACTCTAAATATTTTTTTTAAAACATTAATAAATTATAGTATTTTTGGAGCTCTAGCACAAAATTAGCTATTTACACTTTTCAGCTAAAAGAGGATGACAGTAGAGATGTAGCATCTATAGCAGTTCATATTGCTATGAGAAAAGTTTTTTTTTCTGTGCAGAGCAATAATTGGTTTTGTATGATGATTTAGTGCTAGCAGCAATTTTTATTGTAAATTATTTGTTTTAGTTGATCTTGTTACATGGATGGTCACCTGTTGACTTCAGATATTGGTTACAGTAATTTATTAAGAGGTATTTTAAAA
The DNA here is from genome assembly GCA_013399365.1 of Pampusana beccarii. Lineage (NCBI taxonomy): Eukaryota > Metazoa > Chordata > Aves > Columbiformes > Columbidae > Pampusana > Pampusana beccarii. Next base: position 716,918 of record VWYH01010317.1, read on the forward strand.
TAGAATATTCATAGAACAAGTGGTAATTGATGTGACTTGTTTTATTTTTGAATGCAGATATCAAATCTGCGGAAGTGATACACAGATGATTTTTTTTTTTCAAACTTTTATAGTTCTCATGTTTCAACCCAGAGTGGTTATAACCTCTATTTATAGAATACTTGCTAAGTGTACATTGCCTCCTATAAAAATATTTATAATTCTTGCTTAACATGAATTTTATTAATATAGATAAGAATTTTTGATGGTTTAAGTTTTTTTTACAGATGTAACTGGGCTTTCTCATAATGTAGTTTAAATAAACTGCATATTGTAAAAAACAAACAGAAAAAAAAACAAAACCAAAAACCAACCAAACAAAACCACCTTTGTTATGTTTAAGTTCAGCTGTATATTAAAAACCAAGCAAACCACAATAAACCTGCTTGAAACCGTTTTGAAATTAACAAACTAATGCTAATCCAGTTCCAGGATGCTTTGTTTAAAACTGTCAGTCATCTTTGGAACTGCATGGGGATCGGACCTCTGCAGCCTGCTCTCCCACTGCTTACACTGCAGTTTGATAAAGTCATCTTACCGAGGACGCCAAATCCTACACTGAGAATTTTCTGTATTTATCGAACGGTAAGTAGGACTGAGGGCTTTTCAGTTAATTACAAGTGAAGCTACTCCTCAGTTAGCTTCCAGCTTCATGAAGGTATGATGAAGTAATAATTCTAGTTTCTGACTGATGTAGAGCTCATTACCTGGGTAGGAAATGTCAACGTCTTCTAACTTGGCTTAAAGTTGTACCACGTGGAGATGTACAAGTTTTAGCTTTGACAACTCTGGATGCAGCCTGCCAAGCCTTTTCCTTTCTCCTTTAGCTACAACAGAGAAGTGTACAGAAATGTAAGACTCATGGGTAAAAATAACGAGTAGGGGACTGGAAGCTTACTGAAAACGGGTTCATTAACCCATGTTTCATCTCAATATTTGCTAATTACATCTGGTCTTTCAGACACTTCAGCTATGTAGGAACAATTAAAATGACAGCAAACCCTACTACTTTGCCACCTTTTGACAACAGACAGTTACGAGAAGTTTCTGGGTTTACAAATGTTAAACCAGACTAATAGAGACAAATAAAAAGTTTTTATTTAGTGTAAAGTCAGAAATACAACATCTTGTAAATGTTCATAAGTTAAATGAAGGCCACAGTAGTGGGATGTAAAATGGTATATACATGAAATGACTACTTTACACACCAATGGATAAAATATCACTATCCAATCTTACAATACAAACCTCATGATTTTAAGATTACTTGATCTCAGGAAATTGCTGAAATCTAACAAGCGCATGCTCTGTTACCACTTGATCTCCTACAGTGCAGATGGAGATGTGCAGTGACACGGCCCTAAAGCTAGGATGGTTGTCATGTAATGCAAGCTTTAGAAGTAAGTGCTTGGTGTAGTGGTTCTTTTATATTTTTTTTTAGTGCTCAAACGCTGGACTAATCATGTGATTTACTCTACCTGCTAGCAATTCTTGGATATATTTGGAGTTCCAGATAGCAGTAAAGTGAGAGAGTAGTCCACAAAAGATTAAAAATCATTCTGGATGTTTACAGGACCCCATGACAGAAACGGTATCAGCCATTTCTGACTTGGTGGGTGAAACTTTATCATGATCAGGTTTTTTGACTCAGAGTTTTAAACAGCCCTCAAGACCTAACTATTAGTGCTTTGTTTGCAATCATTTGACTGCTGACATTCCAGGGAGTGCTGTGCAGTTATTCTATAATGGGGAGAAATGGGAGACCTCTCTTTTGGGAGGGGTGAACCTCTCACAATGTCATCTTGCAGTTGAGACACAGTAGTGCTTAGCTGCCAAGGAACTTGGGATCTGAGAGGGATTTATTCTACTATAACATCCATTCATCCATTTCCTGCAGCTGTATTTTACAGAATCATCACAGCTACGTTTAAGGAGGCCCTTGAACTAATGATTTCTTTTTGTTAGAAGGTAAAGTACAATGGCTTCATTACGGAAGGGACAGACCTCAGTTCTAGGCAAGATCCATAAGTCTGCAATGCTGCTATATGGCAAGATGAAACAGATCCAGCTGAGTACTGCTAAAACTTACATCCTTGTTTGTATTTGAGCTTCTGCTCTTCCTTAATACTGATCATGCTGGACATGCTGCCTCTATGGGAAGTACTCAAACCCATAATCTGGGCCGAGTTCCTTTACAAAACCTGCTAACAAACAGCCAAGCCAGTAAAAAACCTTGACACAAGGCACTGCTCAGAGCAGCAGAGATTTGAGAGGCAAAAGCCAGCGTTGTTCCAATGGAGTCTTCTGCGTTGGATGTTGTGCAATGCCTCAAGAGGTAATTCACAGGCTCAGGCTCTGGGCAGGAAAACAGTTTCTCTAAGGCCTGAAGCAAAGACAAGTTTGGCACTTCATTCTCAGTTCCTCACTGCAAATTGTTCACAATGAGCATGAGGAACATTGCTGACCTGTTTCTGTAAAGCTTGTCACTCAGGTTTTTATTTAAATCTTCATCACATAACTGAAAAACTTCAGGCAGATCATATACATATATATACACATAAATGATTCTGTGCCTGATTATTCTTTGCGAAAACAGGAAAGTGAAAATGGTTTGAAGTGTTCATCTTACAAACTATAAACACTCCAATACTGCATCAGTTTGGTATTTCCCTGATGTAAGTTGCTTATCCTTGTTCCTCTTCCCTCACCCTCTCCCTTCCCAAAATATCTTAGGTATTTTTCAGTACACAAGCCCTGCAAATAATGCCATACTGTTATTACTTCATAGAAATTCTTAACTGGTTTATAGGTTTTTGTTCAAAGTTGCTTTGCAGAGCTATGGACAGTACTATATAGTAATAAGAATATATTTGAAGTGACAAACTATTCTATGATTCTATGCAATAAGATTTTGAATGTTTTTATCGAAGTTTCAACACAATATTGTAACTGTATTTTGCTAGTCAAGAACACTACCCTAAGACCTCAGAGTGCCAACAGTAATTTGCTTAAACTGACAAACTGAATCCAATTTTTAACAAGATATGCTCATTTTTAAAATAAATATGAAAGTTTAGTAAGTTTCTACACTTCATTTGCACATTGCTTAATCTTAAAAATACACAAACTTATGTCTCCTGTTCGTGATAGTGTTCTTAATTCTGTTTATCAACAAAGTTTATAATCTTCAGGTATCCAGTAAAGCCATAAACTAAAATATTTTAGCTCATGTAGCCTATGCTAATTAAAACAACCAAAAAAAAGACAGCAGCAATACAATGACATCATCTGTGAATCAACCCTTACTTCCTTTTGCTTTTTGTGTCAGTTGTTTGGAAAACACTAGATGCTGACATCAGATTTTCTATATACTGTCCAAGAACTTGGTTTTCTGATTTCAGTTTCAAGTTTTCTTCCTTAACAGCATCTACTCGTGCTGAGAGATCTGCGAAGGTGACATTATAAGAAAAATATTAGACACTGTTGCATACAATAATGACTATATTCTATGTGCCTACATCAAACTACTCGCATTTTTAATGCAGGAAACATTGTCATAGGGTATTCTCTCGCAGGACACTGTGCTACTCACAAGTTTTATCTAAGGCCTATTTTTCCTGTATTTTGTAGTACAATATTTTTACAAACTTGTTACACAAACTTACTGTTAGTCTGTACATTTATACTTCTCCTTGAATTTCTGAATTAAGCTATTGCAAACTAAACTATATGGAAACAGAAGTTCAGTGATGAGCAGACTCAAAGATATATGTCAACCAATGAGCTTGGGGAAGTTAACCATATTACCCCTACAGCTTGATGTGTATTATGGGAGTCAAGCAAGCATTACATTACATAAAGAAGGTGGGGGAGCAGGGGAGAAATGTTCAAAAACCTTTTTTTATGTACCTTCAACTGCAAAAGTGACATGCTTCTGGACACTTTGATTAAGGTAGGGCAAAATGGTAAGGTTCGCTTTTTGCTTGTTATTGTGTACTTGTAAGAAATGTGATATCTCAAACTGCTAACCTTCAAGTGTGTGCTGCAGTTCCAAAACTTGATTAATAAGCCGTGTTTTCTCTTCTAATTCCACCTGATTCTCAGCCTCAACAGCTGCAATAAATTATATTAGCTTTAATGCAACCTCTGCAACAGCTGGAAATTATACTAAGTAGCAAAAATCACAATAAAGAACAATAATATTAAGAACTTATACCATCCATGTCAGCATTCATCATTGCAGAATGGACCCTTTCCTCTTTTGAAGAAAGTCTTCCTGAGAGATTCTCTGCTTAAAACAAAACAATAAAAACAAAAAACCACATTACTGTAACTGCCTTTATATGTGGATTTTAGATGCATTTTGCATATGTATAAGCATATAAGCCTATGGCAGACTAACATTTTAACATCCTTCGATTATTTTTGTTAGAGCCTTATGTAGCATTCATATATGAGTAACTATGTTTCAGCTTACAAAACCAAACTGATCTAGATTTCTCTCTAACACATTAGATAACCCTGTGTTTCAATGATGCAATTGCTTTATTCCCGGCACCGATCGTTCTGGAATTGGCTATTATAGAAATACAGAAGCAGGAGCCCCTTCCTTGTCTTCCCCCCGTTTTGCTGGGATCACGGGCAAGCGTGTCACGGACAGCAGGCCCGCAGGGTCCCTTGCACCTCACAGCGCATCCCCCTCCGCATCCCTGCTCTTCCCTCTAGGACACCACGGTTAACGGCAGCGCTGGGGCGCCGGACCCGCTGCCGGGGAGTGACGGCAGCACCGCAAAGGGCTTCCCCGCAGGACCCTCCAGCAGCTCTGCGGCCCTGCTCGTGCGGCCCCTCCCTGCCCGGCGGCCGGGCCCACTCCGCGGCCTAGAGCATCCTTCCGGCAGCGGCCGATACCCGGCCGCCCCGCCCCGCGTCCTCACCTGGCGCCGCTGCCTCCCTGCGGGCTGCG
>VWYH01010317.1:721967-786569 GCA_013399365.1 Pampusana beccarii
CCGGCGGGGCGGGGCCAGGCCGCGGCACCTCCCCGGCGGGCGGGCGGTCCCGGGAGCCCGAGCGAGAGGCGTCGCTCGGCCTCCTCCGGCTGCTGCCCGGGAGCGGGGTGGAGTCCCAGCCGGCGGGGGGCTGCGCTGCTCTCTGCCGCGGTGCTGGGCAGGGCGGCGCTCCCACGCCTGGGAGGCTGCTGCTCAGCAGCTGATGTGACAGCTCACGCGTGTTGAAAGCACCGATGCAGCAGCCCCCCCACAGGAACAACGCGCTGCTTGCAGCACGCGGCGGCCGCCTCCGCGCCAGCGCCGGGCAGCCATCCAGGGCTAGCCGCGCGTCTCGGGCCGGCACCCAGCTCGCACAGCACCGCTCCCGGCGCCTGGGCGCACCNGGGGCGCGAGGCGCGGCCGTTAGCAGCCTCAACTGCCGCCGCCAACCGCCGCGCCTCGTGCCCCGCCTCGTGCCCACACCCAAGCGTTGTCGGCGAGGCGGAGGCGCAAGGGGTGCGGAGCGGCGGGGGGCGCCGGTGTCACACCCTGCCCGCCGCACGGCGTTTGCCAGTCCTCTGCGGTCCTTTCCCCTTAAAGCCCACTGAGCTGCAGGCAAAATAGTGGAAGTAAGTGTGCGGTTAAATAAGCGTCCACGTTTTTTTCTGATACTTTTGGTTTGTACTCATGTGCTGGTGCAGCTGTTCAGAGCGGTGGTCCTCAACCAGCAGTTGGTCGCTCTGTGTTCTGCTCAAAAGAAATGAAGGCACATGTTCTCCAGTATGTAGCTCTTCCAGGTTTACGTAGGTTGGCAAAGCCTGAGGAACACTAGAGAAAAGTCACGAGTGGGTGGTTGCTGATGACTCTCAGCTGTTCACGTGTGGGTCTCCTGGGGAGAGGAGACATGGTTTACCTGCTCCGCTTCAGCGCTGTGTAAACCTGGCCAAACTGCTTCCAGTCTAGCAGATAAGCCTTTTTGCACAACAGAGCGTTCAGATTAAGAAACCTGTGATTCAGCTCCTTGCTTCTGGGTCTCACAGCAGTAGACATCACGTCATGTGGAAACCTAAGTAACTTTGTATAGTTGCTCTCATCTAGCCAGGCACAACAGCTCCAAACTGATGCTCCTGTTTCTGTGTTTGTTCCCTGGGTCCCTAGAGGAAATAACCCTTGCAGAACTTGCTGTTCCATGTGGAACAACATGTCCCCATAGGACAGCCTGTGAGCCACGCTAAGGACAGCACCACGCAGAACCTGTGCTAATTTTAGTGGCGTCACTGAAGTGACTGCACTGCACAATTTGTAGTATCTGTATCGGTATTATGTAGCTTGAATTATATGTTGCAGTGAAAGAGATCCGTAGTGTGTCTGTATGTTGCAGGAATATATGGACTTATAAATAGATAACTTGATGCTGTGTACTCAGGAAAATAAAGGCATCTGGGAAGTGTGCCCTCTGCCGTATTTTTAATACACTTCAGAAAGTATGCCTTTCTAATATCCTACATCTGGCTGCCTCTGCAGTATTTTTAACATCATGTTAATTAAATAACTTTTTTAACCTCACAATTAGAGAAATTCACATTAGACTGAATGCTGTTCGAGTTACGACAACAGATTTTAATTAGAGTCCTGCAGTCTGTTTGTACTGGAAAATGAGTCTGTTGTTCTCAGCTCCATTAGCTGGTTTGTTTAACAGTATCTCACCTTCTCTACTAAAGGCATTTTTAACCCAGTAATCCTCTTTAATCCCTGCGAGCAGTCTTCTTGGATGGTGGCTGGGCTTCAGGAGCTTTTTTAGTAGCCCTCCTTGATTGCTGGTTTTAAAATGATAGGTGCTCCTCAGCTTATGATCTTGCTTCCTGTGCTTGCTATGCGACAAGCCTGGTAATCAACAGGTTCTCATAATTTTTTTCTAGCAAGATAGTCTCCAGCACTTTGATTAATGGGGAAAAACTATGGCCAGAGTCTGCAGGTGGATACAGATGGATGGAGAGCTTCCTTACCTGCTGAAGAATTTACTGTGTTTTATACCATAAGAGAGGAAGAAAAATGGTTGCAGGCTTATCTTGGGGAAATGTATCTGCTGCAGAAATTCCACTTTGCTCACATTACGTTTTCAGTTTATTGTCTAAACCATCCCAAAATGAGCAAAGTGGGAAAATAATTGACATTAAATTATGGGACAGAATGGAAACTAGATGTATTGGCTCTCATGCTGTTGTAGCCAAGACAGAGTAGCAATTCCAAGAGCTGCTGGTTTACCTACGGTTTCCATTTTGGTACGTGTACTGTTGAGGTTTCATTCTACTTTGCATAGTTGTGGTTTCTGACTGTAGTATTTTCTTTTGATTTGTAACTCTTTGATGTTTGAGCATGAGCACTAGGCTGAAACTCCGTTTCAGAATTTGACCTGTGTGGGAGGTCTTTTTGTTTTTCCTTTAGACAAAATTGTCATTATGTGAGCCTCCACCATTAGCATTGCAGAGGGGCTGTCAGCAGAGAACAGGTGGTGTCTTTAGTCTATGTAGTGCTGTGCGTTACTTGTGTAGCGATCAACAGTTGCACAGATGCTTCCTTACTTTGCACTGCAGTATAGCAGACAGACTGGATCTCACACAACGCATCTTCCTGCTCTAAGTGCTTAATATGAATGCCTTTACCCTAGTATCTGAGATAGTGCAGCTGGCCCATGCTCCTGTGCCCCAGCATGTAGATACTGTTTCTGTGTGACCTGGCCGTGTCCCAGCTCTTCCTTATGGCAAGATCCATGCATGTACTTTTTTTCTTTCCCTGTCCTTCACCCCTTGATTTCCAAAGGCAGTATACTTAAGTGCTGAGCCAGCAGGGAGCAACATTGCTGTGCACATCCTTGGTCTGCACAGCCCAGGGACTAAGACTGTTGGATTGATGCTGCCGGGTGCGAATTCCACAAGAGAACACCTAGCGCATCTTGCTTTCCCTTGAAAAAGGTTTGTCTTCCTAACCTTCCCCTCTGTTTTTCAGTGCAAAGAAGTCAAGCCCAGGATTCTAAATTTCAGATGTATTACCCGATTTAAGCAAACAAACAAAAAACCACACCCAACACACCACAGAAAAAAATCCCACAGCCCAACCCCTTTTTTTATGAGAAATCAACTAAAACAACAGAAGCTTAGCATATCACATGGATTGCCTATTTGATTTTCAGATTCCTCACCTATCTTGCATTGGGTAATTAATGTATCACCAGTTAAATTTGTTGTGCATTTTGAATTTGAAAGTTCAGGGATTTACAGCATGCCCCAAACAAAAAGATTCCTTTTATAATGCAGCATGTGTCCCAGGGAAGGCACACCTGCGCATGTGTATAGAGCAACCAAATAGTACCTTGCATTTTAGCAGTGTGTTTGCTGTCTCCTTTGACTGGAGGAGGCCAATTCAAGCACTTGTGTAACAGTTCTTGCTTTTATCAGCCTGTAGTATTTTGTTAACTCCTGTGTTATTAAGTCTTTGTGTTGTTAGCATGGCAAGTCTTATCTGGGGACTGTTTTAGGAGAACCCAAAGCAATCCTTGTATAGACTGGTTTCTGTTTGACAGGGATCTGGCAGCATTGCCTTCTCTGTGGTTTCCCCACTCACTGGGAGGGGCAAAATTAACAGGTAAATACTAATTCCATGCAAGTGTGAGCAAATCAGTCAGCTTCATTATGTGGTTGTTTACTTTGAGTCTTTAGAATATGCAGCCTAGGCACAGCCTGTGTTCACAGAGCTTTTTTTAGTTTTGTTTACAAACTTACTGCTCTCTACTTTAGAGAAAATATACCTTATCAAGCAAATTAAATAGTATTTACAAATGCTAGAAACTGTTTTCTCCTGTGGAGTGGCATAACAACATACTAATATCCACTCTGCAGTTGGAAAGAGTGAGAGGATTCTCTTTATCAATAGAAATACTTGAATGCTGCCGTAAGTAGTGGTCCACTGTTTCGTTTATTAAACTGGTTTTACACTACACACTAGATCGCTCGCTTCAGGTAAGTGGATTTTCTGATCGAAGAGTTATAAAGAGAGCTCGTAATTTTTAGGAATGTATCAGAGGTCCTAAAGTCAAAACTGACTTGAATGTAACTATGAACAGGTGCTAATCCCTTTCTTTCTTACTAATTCATTATATATTTTCTTTGGTTATTCATTTGGTTAAAGCAGGGGAGGCATTCATAATGTATAATCTATATTAAATTTATAGGAACAAGTTTCACCTTACAAATGTAATTATCTATACTTACTTGTATATCAAGTTCCAATTAAGCTTACCTAAAACTAGCTGATGTTGCTGGCAAAAGGAATTAATTTATTCAGTTTCACTGAAAGAGCATTTTTTGCTTAAAATAGCAACAATCTCCCTAGGATATAAGGCATCATTAGTAGTTAACCTGAATGCATATATATGTGCGGTTACAAAACTACAGGAGAGAATTTTATTGCTTTGGACTTGGATTCTAAGTCATTGCTGCTAATGACAAATGCTGTCAGATGTTTTATTTCTAAAACTCTGCTGTACATCCTGTTTTCTCCATGGTACACAGTGCAAACCAACAAGCCTTTCACTTCCTTTTTGGCAACGTTACAGGCACTAGAGGCGCCTGCGTAAGCTGACTGATGACAGAGGCTTCACTGTTCACCACTAGAATAGACATGTATTCTCCTTTTCATTAACAGAAGAAGGTATTGTACATATTTCCAAGATGAGTTTGCTATTTGAACTATACTATTTTCTCCTTTACCTAGTTATTGCTGCAAAGAAAAAGACAAAAAGCAATACAAATGGCTTCATTTTCTTCCTTGCAATACTAACTTGCAAGACCTTTTACATCAAATCTTCACCATTTTGTTTCTTTGTGGAAATGACAGACTCTCAAAAGTTTTTATTTTTTTCAAGTAATGTTGCTTTACATCAAAATTATTTGCAACTCTTGTTACTTTTTCTGAGTAACCTCAAAAAGCTTTTGTAGCCTTGTGCGCATCTGTGTGCAAATTTACAATTACAGCTTGAAGACAGACTTCTGTGAAATGCAGAATTCAAGTAGTTCTTAGTTTGTGCTTTTTCTGACCAAACCTAATTATACAAAATGAACAGCTATTTTGGCTTGCATTGGTCTAACTACTGTCTGTGTCCTTACTGTGTGTGTTTTGGTCCTGAGTGAGAATGGGACCTCTTCAGATGCTGTAACCTGTGAGCATACAGTTGGGAAACAAAATCCTGTCTCTTTAGAAAGTCTACAAAAAGAAAGCCTTAGAAAGTCATACTTCCTCTCTAACCCTGAAGAGGCTGCCCTTCTAACATAACTGCATCCTGTCTTCTGCAAGATTGTGTGTGAGTGTAAAAGTTCTCATGTCTACTCTGACTCCACAAAAATGCGTTTTCAAACAGACTGAGCAACTGAACTCTTTGCCGCTTTAGGCTGTGAATAGCAACGTACGTGACATAACAGCCTGTCAACAGGCTGATCTTCCTTGTAATCATCAGCTATAGGTTTGCCACCAAATTTTGTGGAAAGACTTTTTAACAAGGTTCCGTAAATCTTTACTGGTAACTTAATGAGATGAAAAACTGTTCTGCCTTTCTGTAAGCTATGGCTAAATATTTAGGGATTTGTGTCTGCTTTTTAAAAGGAGGGATTTATGTGAGAAATGTAGTCCTTAATGTTGGCTCTCTGGAAAGTGTATTTGAAAAAAGAGTAAGAGAATGTCTAGGTTCTTTAAAATGACGAAAGAGAGCCTTGATTTACTTAGACATCATTGATCAGAGCAGCAGTACAGAGTTTTTTGCAGCTGTTAGGCATCGTCTCACTGTTTTGTTTTACTATTGGTTTGATTTCCTCTGTGTTTTTGTTTGAGTAGGTAATTTTTTGAGGGAACTTTATCTAAAGTGCTATGAGTTTCTAAATGGAAAGATATTCCTTTCATTAAAGGTGAAAATATTTTCACAAATGCTGTTAATTAATGCTTTCTTTGACCTCATATGCTTTTTATATTGCTATTAAAGTACTTATCGAGAAGTTTCTGTCTTGCTACCATTTTGTGTTCATCTTGATTTACATGGAGGTGATTTCTTTTTGATACCTGTGTATGTAACAAATAGAGGAATGCTGCTGTTCTGAAAGAGCAATAGCTATTAAATATTCATACCGTGCAGTCAGTTAATCAGGCTTGGTAACCCCTGTTGCTTTGCCACTGTACTAAAGAAACTTTGACATGCATAATGTATTCTGGTTATGCTTAAAATTGTGCATATATCGCATGTTGTTCTACTTATCTATTTAGTATCTTTTCCAGTACGTTTTAAGAAATTGGGGTGGGGGGGAAGCCTTATGCAATTATAAACCTACGAGAGTTCATTACAGTCAGTGCATCTTTGTGATGGTATTTGAAATTTAAGAATGGAACACTTGCTTCTAAAACATCAGGTCATCCTCAGGCAAAGTCCACGTATAGAATCATAGAATCATTTAGGTTATTATAAGCCCAGTTTCCTTATTCCTTGCTTGAACTTGCTGTTGTCCATCCTAAGGAATCTTTTTCTCTCTCACTGTGTAAAACGGATCTTTTATCCTCCCTGCTCTTCTGGAATTGATGTTCTTCTCCAGACTTACAGTTACAACTATAAGGTCCATTCTATATGTTAGGCTCTATGCTCCAGAGTTACTCTAACTAGTCTTAACTTCAACTGGGAGAGATAAGGAAGGCTGTTTTCTACAAAGTGTATGATAGTCCCTATTATAGGTTAGGAATTTTCATATAACTTTCTCCCTAGTCTGTGGGTGTTGCCCTCTGGCAAAAGAAATGGATCAGCACTATCATTTTCACCACAAATCTTACTGGATTCTCCCTCTGTGCCTTCAAGCTAAAAGGTTGTCTGGAAATGTCACTTATTTTCAGTTACTCTGAGTTTCTCTCTCTGCTTTTGATTGACTGTCCCCACCTCTTTACTATTAGGGGAAAAGCTCTGATATTGGTACCAGATCTTGCATAAATAAGCCTTGTTTATGGTCCTGTTTGTGCTGCAAATGTGAGCTTTCTCTGACCTTGGGTGTGTTACTGTAGTCAGTAGTCTAGTAAATTTGAAGTGCTCAGTTTCTGAGGTGCAGTAGAGTCTTATTTGCACTGTTGCTGAGCAGCTACTTTGATATCAGTGACATCTGTCAGGGCTTGGCATTGGTGACTATCGAGCCCTGAATGCTTAGGCTGACTTTGGTATCCAGTGTCAGTTTGTGCTTGAACGAAAGATCTTTTTTGTGCCTCCGTTTTCTCATGTGTATTGACATTTTCCAAGCTGCAAGGGTGCTGAGCTTAGAGTAGCAGAGGAGGCTAGTGGGTGTTTGCCTTATAACGAAAGCAGCTTGACATCTTCCAAAAGATCAAGCAATATGGTGAAAACACTAATCTGTGAGAAAGGGCAGATTCAAACCCATCCAGTATTATGGAGTCATTCATAACACAGCTACTTCTGGGTGCCTTGCAAAGACTAGACAATCATGCCACTGTATGCTGCCCCTTGTCTGTTCTAGCTGTGTTACCAGTTGTGCACCAAGTCATGAAACAGTGCCATAGGATACTTTTTCCTTGATGTTCTACACCTTGCTACAGAGAAAAGTCAGCTTCCCTGTCAGGAGAACCCTACATTACTGCACAACATGGACCAAGGTTTGTCAATTATCTTATTGTGAATAGTTCGCATTGACCACATCTTGATGTTATGATGTTATATGCTGTATCAACTAATTGCATTCAAGCATCCAGTTCAGCACCATCATGCTAATATGAAATTACTAGAAAATTGTGTTCCAAATATAAGAAGAACTGTGTGTTGGTTTGGCTTATGTTTTGTTTCGTGTGGGGTTTTTTGTTTTTTTAATATATATGTGTATAGAAGGAAAAGGTAGCATGTATAGTAACACTCTTTAAGTGGTAAAAAAAAGGAGGAAAATAGGACTTGCATTATTAAGCAAACCAGATTCCTACCTAGAGTAAATTAGCACAGCTCTATGGTGGCCATGCTGACATGATCAAGTTGATACTCTGACCACACCTTTCTAAATAATTCATTATCAATTAATATTAACTCACTTTTCCAGTTCATAGAACTATCCTACTTCCTATCCCAAATATTTTTTAATTCTATAAACTAGAAGGGTATGGGGGGCAGTCTTTGCTTTTGTATTTTATTTTAAAACAATTAAATCCTTAATAGTGGGGGTTTCAATGGATCAGCTCATCTCCATTACTAATTAATTTGCATTACTACTTGTGAGTTCTCACTAAAGTATGTCAAAGAGATTATTGTTTCATATTAAAGAGGAAAGGCCAGCACTATCTGTATTTTCTTGGATAGTAGCCACTACTGAGTTAACATTTCTGTAACGTCTTTCTAAACCGTGAAAGGCTGTATGTGCTCAGATGACGAATGTACATTACCGTATGCTGCTACATGAAAACTGCGGTAGCCTCCACACCCCCAAAATCTAGTCCTTAATCACAAGGCTTATTCAACTACATAACTAGGAAAGTTTCCTTGAGGGCGTTTTCTAAAAATGCACTGCACTTGCTAATTAGGATCTACAGATTTGTGTGCTCATCCAGTATTATTATTCAGCCCATGGAATTTGTACTGTATCAGTAGATTATAGTAGTTTCTTACCTGAATCATCTGCCAAAGAAATGTTGGTGAAAGTTCCATCCTCCTCATCCACAGATAACTCCATTTTGCTTCTGTTTTTCAAAGTTTTTGAGACTTGCATTAAGCATGGTAGTTGTCAGCCATTTTTCAGTGTGCACGTGACTTCTCTTGTTAAATCTTTAATGAGTCCAACGCGCAGATGTTATCTGATACTGTTGGCAACTACACACGTCTTGCTCTGCATGATATCTCATCTGAACCTTGAGCTCTTTTCCGGAAATTGTTAAGCTAGAAGGTTACCGAGGTCTAACTGCTTATTTTTTTCTTCTTTCAGTGATGCAACAGCATGCTTCAAAGCCCTCATGTTAACAATAATAAAGCTAGAAAACATTTTGATCTTTTGTCTTTATTATGTCTTTTATTGTTCTCAGACACGTTATGTACAGTTGAAGCATTTCAACAACTCAGTTTGGAAGGCCAGATCCTAAAACCACAGGCAATTATATAATCTGTTACTTTTGAATTTTTTTAATCACATGCCTGTGGAACTAAAGGTTGCATCTCATCTGAACTGTGTAGCCCTCATCTAAAATGTTTAATTAACTTTTCTTTCCTGTGTCAATATTGTTCTATTATAGTTGCCATATGGGCTCTGGTAGATAGAATTTCTGTGTAAATTATTAGCTGGTTTTAGACAGACTCTCACAGTAGCCTAGCGAACATGGATGTTGTGTAGTTGTTATTCATGTCTAGATGAAAGTCATTAGTAAAAGTGATGCAGAGTAAAAGCTGTATTTTGAGAAGAGCCAGTAAGAAAGACTTCTCAGGGTGAAGGAGAACATGATTCAGGAAACAGTTTGGTTGCCTTGTGTGAAATGTACTAATCCCTGCAATTTAGGGAGTCAAGCTCTTGCCTTTGTGCCAAGTACATTCCACTTTATGTGACACAAAAGAGCGGGTTACTTGAGGAGTTTTTCTTCCTGCCCTACAGAGTCAGAGCTCAAAAATAAGGCTGCTTTGCAAGTGCTTCAGAGCTCATTGAAGCTCCCTTTGAAAGAAGGACCTTTGGACACATTGCTTGCTCCGTTTCCTCCATCAGTGCTGCACCTCTGAAGGAGGAGGGAGCGGAAAGTATAGCTACGTGTGTTTGGGTGTATGTGTCTAGTTATGTGCATGTGTATATAAACAAAGACCAACATGGAGCTCTGGGGCTGCACTGTTTTACAGAAGGCCTTTGGCTTTCATGAGGACCTGGGAATTAGTTAGATTTGTGGGAGGTCTGCGCAGCTTGTTCGTGGAAATGGAGACTCATTTACCAATAGTGAGAGGATAGGGCTTAACTAAAAGGAATTTGCTGACATCTTGTTTCTTTCTTGCCCTGAAGATTTTTCATGTTAAAATATATGCCTGTGTTGATAATTTTAAAGGCACTATGCACTTATATCTGTAGTTTGTTTTTCTGAGTGTAGTGGTGAAAAACATTTTCTTTGGTGGTGGCCTGATATTTTATTAGTGAAATAAGGTCTTTGAATAGGAGATGCCATGTAAGTGTCAAATACCCATTTCTTGCTGTCACCATGTGTGTTTTACAAGGAAGAACAGAAAGGAGCAGCAGCAGACAGAGGAACTCTGACCAGCTTAAAAGGAAGCTGTGTAATGGAATTAACTGTCAGAGCACAGTGAGTTCAGCTATTTCCATGTGTGAAATATTTTCAGTGGAGTAATGGACGCTAATGTAAAAGTTAATTTGGTTATAAAATATCAGTTCGTCTTTCTGAGGGTTTCATTATTAAGTTGACAGAGGTTGCAGAGTACCTAGCAGCTGTGTGGCTGCCTTTCGAAATAGGTGGCATAAGCTGTTTGAGGAGGTTGAGGTGTGGGGACAGTCTCTCTCATCACCACTCCTGTGAGCCTTTGGTTTGACTTTGTAGCAATAGCATCAGCTGATGTAGCCACGTGCTAGCAAAGTTTTGATAAGTGTTGATAACAAGCACATTAGCAGATCGCTGTCTGGATATGATGGTCATGAAAGCAGTAGATAAATACCCAAGAATGTCTTCAGGTTTGATACTGAAATGATTCTCCAAGCTTGGGATTTTGCAGTTGATCAGGCAACCTTGTGTAAAGTACACAATGATAAAAGGGTTTGGGTGCTTAGGTTTAAAACACTGTAGCTAAACCTGCCTGGTAGTAGGTTCATGTTTTTATTACTGTAAGTACCATGTAACCATTTCCTAATTAAAAGTATTTAATAGTGACCTGAAAAGGAAGTTGGCTCCAGCTCTATGGAACATTTTACCTAAACCACAGCACATACTGTGACTGCTATTTATACGAACAGTGTAACAGTGCTTATAGCATGGTGGAGACAGACCTCAATACAACTCATTTTTTTGGTAGGATTCAGCCTTGTGTTTATGAACCGAGTGATAACATCAAAACGTTCAACAGCCCTTTTCACCTGCTTCCCTTGTTTCACGTTACAGTGCTGATTTGTTATCTCTGGGAGGCCACAGCTATGGTACCTTTTTTTTAATGTCGAAAGAACACTTAATTACAAGACGGTTTCTGTTGATTTCAGAGACTACTGAGACAGAGCCAGAGTATTCTGGGTAGGTTAGATCCTTGTTGCAAGACAGGTGTAATGGCCAATCTTCTGTCAGGTTGCACTGTACAATCTTAATGCACTCATCTGCTTTTGTTATACGGTATTTTAATCAAGAGGCAAATTTGGAGGCAAGCTTTGCAAATGTGGATGTATATGATGTAAGCAACACAGTGTATTAAGTCAGTCACTAAAGGATTCTGAAATGGGAAAACTATGTTTTGCATTCTTAGGAGATATTGGATCCTTCTGCTTTTAGTCAGCGTATCTAAAAAGAAAACAGAAAATATTCCTTTTGTTTTGTATTTTTTTAAAGTAAGACTATAAGCTCTGAGTAAAGACTAGAACCCAGCTCTGACTGTACAATTGGGTAATATTGCACAATATTGTATTTGTATAAATTTGCCAGTACTTGCTAGCATACAACAAAGTATTTGGAATTATTTTTCTTACATAAAATATTCTAAAAATGCATCAAATGTATCAGTTTCACACAGCATTTGAAAAATACGTGTCTTGTTAGGAAATGACAGCTGCTAGTGCATTTCTGTTTTAATGAACTTTGACAGAAAGGAATCGTGGCATGTGTTTAGTGCATGCTAATAAAGCAGTAATAGTGTTAGTAAATTCACAACATGTTCAAAGCTAGTCTGACTGACACTGGGTGACAGTAACCTACTTGCAGAACAACAGTTTACTAAGGTGGTGACAAGAGTGTGTTACATGTGTCATTTGCAGGTTTAACCTGTAAACGGAGGTATATTGATACTTGTCAGTAAGTCTCCTAGGTAAACACTTTATTCCCTCTCCCTTTTCTCCTTACTCACCACTTACCGGTGTAAGATACTTACAAGCTATGTTCTGGCTGAGATACACTTCGAGGGCATGTTATGCACATAAACATCATTTGCAAGTGCTCCTTCTGCTGCCACATTCCAAATCGTCCACCTGGAAACCATCCACAAGAACTGCCCACTTGCATTTGTACCTACTCACATTTCATTTTAAAAAGTGCGTGCATATTATTCTTTTCTGCATGAGATTTTTTTTTTTTTTTAATTTGAATCTGAACCTTTGCTGTCTGAAAATTATTTGTTCATAACATCTGGTATGTATGCCTTAAAATAGACCCACTTTCCTTCACACTTGTCCATTCTACTCTCAGATTTCCTGTCATGAATCTTTCTAGACTTGGAGAACATTTGCCCACTAAATCAAGAAAAGCTTTTAAAAATCTACTGCTTCACACTACTTCAAATAGTCCTTACAATTTAACTCTGTTAAGATATCTGTAAAACCAGTTAGTGACTGGGCAATGGGTGAGGCTATGTATGTATTACTAGCATATCCTCTTCCATTTCCTGCTCCTTTCTCTTTCATCAGATACATCTTCTCATAATTATTAACTAGGTGACTCGGCATATGCAGCGTGCAGCACAATAGGACTCTTCACTGGACTTTGGAATCCTCAATCTGCTTTTCCCTTTGAATGAAAGCCCATTCTGCTTCACTCCATTGATCCTTAATTCTAGAGGTGACACTAATTCAAGAACAGCATTGGCTCAAGTACTTTCTACATCTGTAATATTTTTTCATTGTGTTCATTAAAGATACTAGGAAATTATTGGTTAGCTCACTGGGGAGTACCAATGTAGGAGCTGAAAAGACATCAGTTTTTCTTTCATCACTCTATAGTCATACTTAATGTTTTCTCCACCTCTTTCTAATACTGAAATGCAGAGAGTTTGGCAGTGCACACCCTGTCCCAGGATGTGTGTTCCTTATGCTTTTGACAGTGTTCTCTAATGCATCTGACCACAAGTATCCTTCTGAAGTGAATGTGACCAGTCAGAACATTTCCTTCTTCTTGGTCCTTCCTAGAGCCCTCCAGGTCTGTAACCAGCCGACCTATATGCTGCTTCTGCTCCACAGTGTAGTTAACTGCAAAACACTTCAGATTTTAAATGTGTAAATTAAATTCATGCAATACTAATAGATTTTACTTTGCAAGAGGATTACAAAAATGGGTGAATCTCAATGCAGTCACAGAAACTTCTTGTACAACAGTTAGGTGCCAAGATAGCTAGTTTGAGTACTTCAGTAGTCTAACACTAGCAACACAGATTTCAGTGCTGGCTTCAGGATTACTGCTAGCTTCAGGAGCAAAGTTGGCTTTCACGAGCCCTGTGCTGCAGCTGCAAGGCAGATACTGCTACGCAGACCAACAGTGTGCTAGCCCACCAGCTCTTCTGCATCTTCTCACTGAAGCTTAGCACTTAACAGGGGAAAAATGGGGGAGATATTTTAAAGTATTTTGCTATTTCCAACATTTTTTGAAAAATCAAATGTGAGCTCTTCATGGTCTGAATTCTGCCTACCTTGGGCTTGATCAGCTTCATTGCAAGGACTCTGACTGTGATGCCTGCTTCTGCTACAGGCTTTGAAAGGCAGGGTCATGTGGAACTGCACACACTTGTGTATTTGGTACACGAAGCCAGTTTGTTCTTTAAAGAACAACACCAGTTGTTCTTTACAGGATATTTTGGCTTGTTCATAATTCCATAATGTGCAAGTGGTGAAGCGTCTGGGTCCAGAGTACCAAGCAGAATTCCCAAACCCTGATGACTTATTAGCTAAAACAAATTCGGCATTTGCCAGTGTCTCTGCTGCGGCCTGCCTCGTGGTCTGTCACCTACGTGAAACACTTGCCAAAGCCAGCAAACGGGCTGATGTGCTTTGCCTGCTGAGCTGCCAGTGGAGCACTCTGCAGAATGAGGTGTTTGTCAGCCAGCAGTCAGATACTAATATACTGATAATGAGGAGCACGAAGTCTAAGTGTGCATTTATCTTTTTTTTTCCGAAGTCTCATGCTTTAACAAATATTATTGACATTTGCATATGGATGTTCCATTTGAAGATCTCTCATTTTCTGTTGTCATATATCTGTTTTTTAGAGCTCTTGAGATTATTATATGCTATTCACAGAAATCCCCAGTGAAATGTAACCATGTGACATATTTGCTTGATCATTTTTGTCTTGCTCATTCTTGGACGTTGTCTATTTAAGCTGCAGCTATACGAGTTTTTCTTCAGTACAAGTCTTCTGGAAGGTTATTGCTGGTGGCATCTGTGGCTAAGGCTAGTCTGGACAAATTAATTATTTAAGGTGACTAATGCTTTTAATGGACTTGATGATCAATAATGCTTATAATAATACAATAGCAGAGAAATCTCAGTTGAGAGAGACCTAATGTATGAAAAAAAGAGTTTCTGGAGGAGGAAGGGATCTTTGAGCACATTTTTTACCTCTATAAAACAGGCTATTTCCCAGTTACTTTAATAGAATTGTGCCCAGACCTTAGTTTTATAATGAGTCTTAGAATAGTTGGTGTTTCCTTAAAATCCGAAATTACGTGTATTTTTTTTCAAACTTTTAAAATACAAGGCTTATGATAAGGAATGAAAGTTTAAAAGAATGATACTCATGAACCCTGGCAGAAGCTGAACGCGAATGAGAAGTATCTGAATGTATCAAGGCAAAAATCCGTTACTTTAAATCTAATTCATAAAAATGTTTTATCAAGGTGAGGGGTTTTATTTAGGAGTTTAAAATTTTTTTTGAGGCTGGAAATGGTTGCTACAAGGTATTATCTCTTATGTTTGTGCTTGAGGGGTTTCCCTTGCCGACTTCTCTCAGTGGGAATCTCATCACTCTAGAGGTTTTCAGTTTTGATTTGGCAAAGATGAGAGCAGAAGGGGGGAAAAGAGAACAGTAACTATGTAGTGAACAAGCTCAATTTCCAAGCCAAGTAAACTATTTAAGAAGGAAAGAATGAAACTGTGACAATAATGCCAAACCCAAAGATTAAAAAATGCTACTCTGTAAATGGTTCAGCCTCAAAAAATAATATATATTGGGATTGTTTTATTAGCCTTTGCATTCTTCAGCCATGAGCATTAATGCTTCTAACATCTCTTCAGGCCAAAGATTTTTAATTTTTTTTTTTTTTTTTACAGAGTGTCAAAGCTAAGATGTTATGAAAGTCTGTTAGTTCAAGAGCTTAGACTCAAAGAAATAAACCATTATGTTTACACAGTCCAGGATAAAATTGCAAAACGTGTAACAATACCTCTTTTAGTGCGAGCCAGCTGCAAGGCCCATACAGCAGTAACAATGCATATTCTGTGTGAACGTCTATTATCAAAAACTCACCAAAAGCCAAGAAACAGAAAAGTTGCACTAGTGATGGAATTTTCTGGCACTAGCCAAAAAATGGGCCAAGTGAAGCAGCAGCATGAAGTCTTCCTCCATCTGTGCCCCCGTTCAAGTTTCTGTATAACGTGGAATGGACCCGAAAGCTGTTCTCTTGTAGTGAAAAGACAGGGACAATGGCAGTAACACACCTGGTAGCTTCCCGTGATGTCAGGTCTCCCCTGTTTTGCTTGAGGAGAGGCAGTTTTAGCCACTGAGGACAATCTGACCTTTAATGCTGTTTTACAGGGTTAATCACAGAAGAGCTTTGTGCTTTCTCAAATACAGGGCAGCCTTGAACAACCCTGGTTTTATGTGTCTTAGGGAAGAATATTTCTGTAGACTAAAGCAAAGCTGTAGCATCTGTGTCTCCCCTCCTTGCCTCACTCTACTGCTCACTTTCCTCAGTATCCCAACTTCAGGCTTCTTCTTCAACCCTGCTCCTGCTCCGTCCCTCTTGCTGTGTACCTTTATGTTTTCTTGCTTCCTTAGCCCTCCTTACCTCACCCTGTTTCTGTTATACTGAACAACTTAGCATGATATGATGCCTTCATAGTGGAAAATAAATAATTGCTTTATATTTATATCATAATGAGTTTCGGTCTTTCGGAATAAAATGCAGTAACTTTAGACGTGGCATCCAACAGAACAATTTCAGGCAGAAGTGAAGATTGAGTCTGCATGTACAAGAAATAAATGGATAAACAGTTT
This sequence comes from Pampusana beccarii, assembly GCA_013399365.1. Classification (NCBI taxonomy): domain Eukaryota; kingdom Metazoa; phylum Chordata; class Aves; order Columbiformes; family Columbidae; genus Pampusana; species Pampusana beccarii. The sequence continues at coordinate 738,174 of VWYH01010317.1, forward strand.
TCCTAAAAAACAACCAAACAAAAACCTACAAAAAACAAACCTAAGCCACTTGTCGGAATATGACTCTTAACAGTACTTTCTTTCTCATTAATCAGATCAAATTGTTGGAGGGTATACTTGCGTTACAAGGGAAAAATAAACACGCTTTTCGTAGAAGGTCCCCTTGATCTCTGACTTTCCCAACAGACTTCAATCCTTTTCCTTGCATCAGTTCCCAGCAGAATGGTAGTTCCACATTTCAGGAGTGTTCTGAATCAGCAGCCAGTCTTCAGTGATGAGTTTGACATTCATTAATGTTAATCATTCATGCTCTGTGTTTTGTATGCTTTGCACGTGTATGTAAACCAGATCTCTACAGCTATTCTGTTTGATTAGCTGAGAGTGCTACCTACATGTCTCCTAAACTCTGGTTTTTGTATGCAAATGATCCTCTCTACTGAAAGCTGTTTTGTAGTGTCCATAAATAAGTGTCTAGAAGTTCACCCATTGTCATTCAGATTGGGACTGGTTCCAAGGGACTACTGCATAAAGTGTGGAATTTAAGAAATATTCCCATCTCCAGGTCCATGTTAGACTGGCATCAGACGTGTGTTTTTGAGGGTGATGTCTTTCAGATAAGATTTTAAACCATGATTTTTTTTTCAAAATTTGGATCCCTGATAGTTGCTCTCATTTCTAATTTAGTTAATTATGGTTTATCTAGCTTCCGTCTTTCACTTGATTTTTAATGACCTTATATAAGCTGTATTTATTTACATCTAGAAATAGCAGACAAAAATTCTGTTTTGCTATGCCACTCACTTTTCTTTTCAGGTATGTCTACAAACTTGTAAAAAATGTTAAAATGGTTCTCAGTCTCTTACAAAAACAAACCAACAAGCTCTCTCAGCTTTTGCTTTAAACTACAATACAGTTGTACCCTGGTATTTTAGAACAAAGTGTGGCACAGGGTTTGTGAGGTCTCTTCCAAGATGAACCTTACAGGGGAATCAGCTAAAGGATGTGATACTGCACTGTCAGACTTCACTCCTCCAGAAGAAGATATTTTTCTGCTCTATTCTGAACTAAAGAGCTTCTATGTCTGATCCAAAGGAGGGCAGTGTTTTCTTTTTCTTTGAGGGGAAATGTTCCTTTTGGTTTGTTTGGAAAAGAAGTCTAAATGAGAGACTTTTCAACTTATTTTTTAATTGAAGTTGCTCTGACAGTTGTTGCTTGGGTCAGCAGAGAGCATGGTCAACTTCCAATTACCAGCTAATGGAGAAATATGTTTCACTAAATCATTGCCCTGATATAGTGTCATTGAGTTTAAATTATGAATGAGGCAATTAGTATTTTCATATGCTCACAGAGGAGTTCATAAAGGTGAGTTAAGCCAACACATTCTGCAGTGTCGTTGTGGCACACTAGGAATACATCTATTGTCAGTTACTATAAACTAGTTTGGAAAGTCCAAGGGTAGTTCAGTTGCATTTCATCTTTATATATATGTATATATATAGTTTTTCAAAGTTTTTCTAAGAATTATTAAATGTATATATATCTATATATTTTTTACAGTACATATTTCTGAATAGAGTAGAAAATGGAACTTGGCAAATCTATAAAAGCTCCTGGTTTTGAAGGAAATGTTTGCTTGATTTTAGGAGTGCCATGGTAATAAAACCCAGCAACAAATTCTTACACACACAGACCGAGGAAGTAAAACCTCAGCATTTCTAGTTCTGCTTTTTGTTGCTGTTCAGCCCTAATTTTAGCACTTTTATACTGTGAATCTCATATCCACAGCACACACCCCTAATTTAAATCAGTTTTGTGTGATGAGGCTCAAGTAAGCAATGCAATTGTCATCTGTACACACAGATTTGAAAAGCTGGGCCTTGGAATAGATGAATATGTAATAGGAATTCAAGCTCTTCTGGAGGCTAAGCAATGGGCATAGCAACTAAGAAGATATTCTAATGATGGGAGGGCGCGAAAAGCTGAGTTGCTGTGTAAAGCCACGATCATTTACTTGCTGTAGTGCGGTGGCATCAAGTTGCATCAAGAGCACGGATTACTCACAACAGGTAATTTAGTGGAGACACACACGTTTACTTTCTCCCTCTTTCTGTCTCATTGTGTGTATTGAGGCAAAACATTCAGCATCCAACAAATGTTCTCTATATCCATACTCATTGTAAAAGGGTTACAGTTGCATATAGGTCATCACTGGTTATACCAGGTCACCTTGTACAGGACTCTTGCTGTGGTGCAGGCTTCAGGCAGTCTTGCAGTTATTTTCCAGTAGCTTAAGCACATGGCCATTTGCTAAATATTGGTGTAAATAATGTACAAACCTCTTAAATGCCATTATTTTAACGTGGTTTTCCTGTGATCTTTTTTACAGAGACAGATTCTTCTCTATATGCTGACAGTTATACTGTATGGAGATTCACTAGCTAGGTATTACACGTAATGTGGTAATAGGAGTCACCTTTTAGAAATAATTTTAGTGGTATTTGAAGTCTTATGTCAAGTCATTTTGGACAGTATAATTAAAAGGGTACATTGTACAATTTTCTTCCTCTTCTGGAAGAGCAGTAGTATGATAAAGTTAATATTGTATCTGATAAGAGTGTGTTTAGAACAGTAATCTGACCGGTTGTGTTAGAGAGCAACCCTTTCTAACTCAGCACAGTAGCTCAGGAAGAGAAAGGCGTTCTGAAGAATACTGGATACTTCTGTTTGTTCTGTGTTGTATGAGAATAGGCAATGGCAAGGGAAGACTAGTGGGAGGTAGAGAGAACAGTCACAATACATCTTGGAAAGCCACACAGCATTTCATGTAAGAAAAGAAAGAAGAATGCTGAGCTTAGCAAGGGATTTGAAAAGAACTCATTTTCATTTACAGAACTTTGGAATAAAGTGGTAGGATGTTAGATTTATAGGTTTTCCAAAGCTTAGTGAGAAATACTTCAGTTGACATTGAATTGATTCCTGAACTAATACACCTTAGTAGATAAGATGTGACGTTATGGACAAAGGGATATGCTTAGTAGCTGGCTGGTTTCTTCCTTTAGCAAAAGATAAAACTCATAAATAAAGAACACTGAAGATGTTAAAACGTTGTATAAACTTTAAAGAACAATGAAAACATGCAAGAAGATGTAGTCACTCAGCATGCTTTCTTTTGAGCATAAATAGTCAAGAGACAATTTTTAATTCTCTTTGTACAACAAGACCCTTTCCAGAGTGGGCATTTGAACGGAATTATGAAAATAATAACAAGAAGCAAATTCAGTATGACTGTTTAAAAAAAGGTTTGGACATAGAGTCATAGAATCATTTCAGTTGGAAAAGACCCTCAGGATCGAGTTCAACCATAACCTAACCTAACTCTAGCACTAAACCATGTCCCTAAGAACCTCATTCAAATGCCTTTTAAACACCTCCAGAGATGGTGATTCCACCATGTTCCTGGGCATTATTTTATCTTTTTATACATTTTAACTGTATCTTTTTTTTAATATGTTTTTAAATGTTCCCAAACTAGACAGTTAATCACAAAAAAAAAAAGAGAAGCTGTATTGATATCACTGATCTCTCATACCTGAAACTGTTTCAGTTTTATTCAGATTTCATCATTTTGTACAAGGTGCTTTACAAACCAAGCTGATTCCGTGATCCCCATTTAACAGAAAATTATGTAGAGAATGCTTTTTAAAGTTGAAATCTGGAATCAGAACTGGGAGCTTATCACAAGTTTCCTATGTCCTAGTTTGTACTAGATCCATTATAAAACACATCCTCAGAAGAAGTACTATTTATGAGGAGAGATTAGAGGAATTTTATGGCCTCACCTTAGCAAAGCCACATGCTTCTGGGAATTTTGGACTAGACAAGAAACAAGGATGGATGAGAGTTATATGGAATGGTATGCTAGAAGCAAAGAGATCAAATTTAAAGGGGTAAAATTTAATCCAGGTCAGGCTGTTTTGCCTACAGAACAACCTTCTGGATCACTAGAAACCCTAAGAACCAGCCTTGATAAAATGTTAGGAAATGTGCTTTTTGGGGAGAGCTGGACTGGGTTGCATAACAGGGTGTATTAAATTCATTCATGTGGAACAAAGAATAAAGAAAAGCTTACTTCAAATACTTGAACTCATGCGACATGGGGTGGGGGAAGGTTTTCCAGTGCTGAGTTTCCCCTTACCATAGTTGCCTTCATAGTAAAATTTATTTCTGAATTTAAGCTACAGTGCAGTAATTTGTGAGATTCTTGCTTACAACTGTACCAACAGCCCCCCCCACCAAAAAAAAAAAAAAGTTTTCTTAATTTTTTATTTCTTCCAAAATGTATTTTTAAATAACATTTTGCCGGAAATGCTACGTAGAAAAGTGTTGATACCCTATAGAAATGAGAGAGTGTGCCAGCACAGTTTTCAGAAATGTAGTCCTGTTTACAAGTACGACTTGACCTAACTGGCAGCCCCTCAGGCTCTGCCCTGCAGTATTTTCTCAAAGAAACTGTGAACCTATTTGGTTTCGTTATTGTTTATATTTATGTTGTGTACCTGATCTTTACCAGCAGATGGGGATTTCCCTGTGTTTGATGCTGTACAAATACAGAACACAAAGATCACTGCTCCAAAGAGGTTGCAGTTAAGACAAACTAAAAAGAGAAGGAAACATGAGGAAACAGTGGGACTTAACTACCAATATGCCAGGCAGTATTTTCAGCACATTGACCATCTGACTATTGTCAAAGCTTTTATTTAAGGCATCGAGGGAAAGAGGGTTCAGAAGGGAATTGGGAGTCAAAATGAGTGAGTTGAGTTTGTAGCAGAGAAGCAGCTGCTATTTGAAAACTACGAGGTGAGAAGAATGAGCTGAGATAAATCATCTTTGCAGTAGTGTTTTGAATGAAATAAGACCAACAAGATTGCATCTGTCAAGGCCAAAGAGAAGGATGTTGTGGTAAACAAGATGAGAATCAGTTTCAGCTGTGTGGATGGATAAGAAAAGTCATGCCTTAGACAAGTTGTACAGAAACAATGTACAAGATACACAGGTAGTTGGCTTGTGCCAAACAAATTAACTTCTAATGGAAAGCACAGGTCATCTGTGTCAAACAGGTGTTTATTAAAACAGTTATCAAACTGTTAATTGGAGAGGAGGTGGGAGGAAGGGTGAAAAGACAGATGAAAGAGGTAAACAATGAAATGGAACAAGGTTTTTCAAAGCACTGCTTTCCTATGGCAGCATACTGCAGCCAGAGTCTGCATAAATCTGATTTTAGGGTCAAAGCTGGTTGTCTTCTTTACTGTTTCAGTGCTGCTCAAATCAACAGCCTTGGTAGTGCAATCTTGCACAAGTGTTGCGTGTCCACACTTACAGGTGATGATTCTCGTAAGCTAAACTGAAACATAAGGGCTGACAGGACTGAATAAATACACCATTGTATCAAATACTAGCAGAGCAGCTGATGGGGCATAAATTATTAATGAAGCCCTGTTCACTGATTTATGGGTTTTCTTCAGCCCTATGTTGCACTGACAGCAAAACCACTTACTAGTCAAGTTTGACTTGATTCTCTTTCCTTACTTGATAAGAATGTTTGGGTCTTTAAGTGTTATTTACAGAAAGATGCCATTGGTTGGAGTAACAAGGTCCTAGTTTTCTCCCAGTTCATGTACAAGTAAACCAGTTTGTTTGTTAGAGTTAAGGCTACAGACTAAATCTGACAAACAAGTGACCACAGAATTTGCTTCTCTGTGGAAATTCTAAGGGTGACAATTGGACCTTTCTTCTTCTGATGTTCAGTCCCTAGAATAAAGCTTTATTGTAAATTAATTTCTGCCATTAATGAGGTACATAATCCTGTCTTGATATTATACTTCACAAGTGAAAAGTATTAAATCCTAGCTGAGTCATTACCATGTTCTGTTATTTGGGATCTTTCTCATATGTTCCCCAAATTATATTTTCTACTGAATAAAATGTTAGTTCATGTGAAGGCTAGCTTGTAGCTCAGAGAACTTTTTTGGATTATTTCCCCATGAAATCTGGTTGAGAGTTAACATGGGGGAAGGGTGCTGCCTGCTCCAAATAAGCTGATGTTCAGGTAACTACTCCTTTTATTTGGTTGGGTGCTGAAAATAAGTCCTTAATTCACAAAAGTTCCAGTTTTATGGAGTGAAGTTTTAGAAATACGAAAACAATGCTGAAATCTAGGAACTCCTTTGGAACTTTTTGGGTAGAGCGACTTAGGAACCTTTTGGGTAGAGTGACTTAACTACTTTAAAAAAAAAAAAAAAAGGTGGTAGGCTTGTTGTATAGGGAAGCAAGACTTAGCAAGACACATGATTCTGAATAAATGTGTGGCTCCTTCTGTTCTTGAAGAGCACCAGGTGATGTAAGGAGAGGAAGGAATACCCACAGAGCTGCATGGTGAGACACACAGGGGTTAAACTGATGTCAGTCGTGGCCTGCTGTGAGTTATTTGTCTGGGTCAGTCACCTCAGCACAGTCTTTTAGCTGCGATGTTTTCCTAACAGTGAGATACCGCTGTTGGTTCTAACTTCTGTGGCACACTGGCATCGCATGTGGCATCTTACAGTCCTTTTTCCAGGAAGCAGTTTGACAGCTAGACCTGTCACTGAGACTAGTAGTCCTGTGTCCTTCTATAAGAAAATTCCAGTTTTCCCAGGACATGTTCAGTTTTTCTGGCTACTATAATTTCTAGCATCTGTTGCTAAAACAAATTAGCTTAGGGAACTAACGAGGTCTTGAAAAATAACTCTAGTAAATGCCCATGACTGCTTCATGAAACCTAAAGACATTTTCTGACTCTTGTGCTGCCTTTCTGAGGAATCCTGTATATACGCACTGCTCTCCAAATGTGGATAGAGAATTTTCAAACGAGAGGTGAAAGTCATTCAGGCTCACTAAATGGAGTAAAATCATGGTGTTTGATTCTCTTGTTCCCACAGCTGCAGGGATAAAGAGCCTTTTACACCATGTTAATATTTCAGTTGTCCATGGCAGTCAGGGCATGCCATGATCCATGTGATTTCATGCAAGGAAAGACACTGCCCTAGAAGCCCTGCTAAGTCACTGTCTGCAGAACACTTCTGGGCTTTCAAAATTCATATGTGCTGCAATAACATGGTGTCCTGCATAAAGGTTTCTAACTTTTTCTCTCTAGGATGCTTAAAGCTCATCTAACCTGACATGTAAGTTTATAGGTTACATGATACCTCTTCTCTGTTAACATTATCTGGTTAAGATTTCACAATCCAATAAGGCAGACAAGTTCTCCTGCAATCATTAGAGAAATAAATATTTATTTCTTGTAAGTTGTGTTACAGCAGAAGATGGTGCTGTTCTGAATTATCTTCAAGAATTTCAGGACCCTACACTTTGCCTAGGTAGCTTATGGAAGAAAAAAAAATTACACATTCATCAGGTGAAATAATGTTTGTTTGGTTAATATAATCCATTGCTTCTTGAGTGGCACATTAATTTCACCCATAGTTTCAACACTGCTTGAGAGACTTGAATAACATTTAACTCTTTTGTTTTCTTGGAGTCATTTTATACATGAGCCTCATATATCAATAAAAATTTCAGTAGGAATAGCAATTACAAATGTACTTGAATTATGGCTTCCTCTTTGAAGTTACTGCAATGGGCATCTACCTGAGGAACAAGGATTTGCTGTTCGTTTTTTCATTACCAGAAAGCTGTACCTTTTACCTAAAGCAGCTCAAAACTTTCCCACGCATATATTGAAAATATGTGTTGGTTTATTACCAGTTAAGATACTTACCGTATATTGTTGGGGCACAATTATTTGCCTGCAGAAATATAGTACAAAAATATGAGTGTTCTTACTGACTATATAGTATTGTCCCTGTGTTAAAACATAAGTTGGACCAACACTGAGTACTTTTGAATATCCAGTTTGAACTTAATTATTCTTTCTTGTGCCTGTAGTATTTGTTTCTTTTGCCAGGAAGTGTCAAAACAGGTTCAGGGTCTCCCTTCCACTGCATGGTCTGTACTCTAAAAATACAGTTTGATTACAAAATAACTCCTTTCCCCTCTCTGAGATGACAGCCCAGCTCGAAGTCTGTTTCCAGAGATCAACAGTCTCTTGCACTGAATGAAATCCTTCCTAAGTTTTTTTGTGTTCCTGCATTCAGGAGTACATTGTCAGAACCAATAATCTTCTGTAAAAATAGGCATGCCAGATGAATGGTTTTTATTTGTCTTGCACTGTTTTGCATAAGAGTAATAAGACTAATTATGTAATAATATAATGGTTTGTTTTAAGAAGTGTTTTGGGTGAAGGGGAAGACTTAAGACATCCTATGCTTCTCTTCAAAGTCTGTGTATTTTCAGCCTGCCTTCAAATTAGTTCTGTTAATTTCAGAAGAAGCTGGCGAAGTGACCCAGCCTCTTATCTTTTGTGGCAAAGAAGTTTTGGGAGAGGAGCAGGACCACTTCGCAGATGGTGAAAGTTAACTTCTTAACAATAGTTCTGGTTCACATAGCAGTATGTGGAGTTACGTTTTTCCTTTTCAGTTTTCCTGCTTTAATTGGTTTAGGCAACAGAATAAAAGGAGCCTGAAGGCTGTGCTGTTGAGTGGAGATGAATGAACAGGGAAGAAAGATCTGGATCCTGGGCAAGTAGCAAACTTAACGAGGAATTGGTTTTTCTGCTGTCTTTTCAATTGTATCCCACTTGACTTAGGGGCAGTGCTTGCATCAGAAAATAAAGTGTGCACCCCGAAGCCTCAGGCAAGTAGAGTGAGAAATGCTACTTCATACAAAGATGTTTTATGTCTATTTTAACACCAATACCTCTGCTGATGTAAACTGTAGTGTTAGCCTACTGCTGACGTCATTACAGGTCTTTGTCTTGCTGTATTAGAGTCATGGTGGCAAATGATTTTGTGTCCTTTTAATCTGTGCTGCTATGGAAGCAGGAAAAGAGAAATGCTTCCTAGAGATTGAGAGATTAGGAAATCAGGGGACATAAATTCAAACTGTATTCCTCATAAAAATGTCTAGTATAAGTTTGGGCAAGGTAATAATTAATAGGTCTTGTGCTCTTTTCCCTTTCTCTAATTCAAGAGTATCTTTTCTCCCATCATCTATCTGGTTCATCTGTTTAGACTGTTAGTCCTTCTCTGGAGAGTTGCTTGTTATTGTATTTGTATGATTTGTACAATACCAATTTTAGTTTGGCTTAATCTATCCTGTTAGTCTTCTCCGTTATCATTTAATGTTTGTTTTTTTTTCCTGTTTCAGAACTTATCAAATACTCATTTGCATTTATGTAAAATATATATATATCTTTCAAATTTCAAGAGAATATGTAAGTTTTATTATCATATACTAACAAACGTTGAGTACACTTTTCTTCGGCATCTCAATTCCTTGACAATAGATAGCAAAATTTGTTTTAAAAGACAGGTGTCTATTATAATTTTGAGGGCCAAAGCACAATAGACTTTACTTGAAAAGGATCTATCCATTATTGTATGACAGTCGGGAGTTTCAGGTCTTCAGATTTTCAAGAAATGTAGAAAAAGCCAGCTACTTCCCCATGTTTTCTACTTGCTTGTTTCTAGATTATGACATTTTGGTTCTTCAAATTGAACTGTGTGGTTATTATTTTGGGGAATAGATTTTGATCTAATATTTCAAAATACAGAATATAAACACATCTAGGTACTTTTCTAAAGATGTGGGCCAGCTGCCTGCATCCCGAATCTAGCATTGCCAATGACTTTCCTAATTATCCTCTGCAATCCTTCATGAGTAAGACACAATACTCATCAGCATGTTTTCCCCAACCAATAATTTTTGTTCTTCCTCATTCTCCTGCATAATCTTTTTTTCTTTCTCAGTATGATCTCTTTTAGAATGGATGTTTCTCTGCTTTACAAGATCCTAATCTCCTTGCAATCATGCAACCCAGCCAGCTGCGTTGTTCAAGATATGGTGATTCTAATTTGATTTCAGCCTTCCTCTGGAGACTAGTTTGGAAGATAAGTAATAGTATCTTGATTTCTTTTCTCTGCCCATATTCTAAGCAGAGGAATTTAGGTATTTTACCTCAAGGTGGATTTTCACAAAACTGGAAAGGTCACAGATCAACATAAGTGGATGATTGTGTGTACCAATTTAATAGAATGTTTAAAATAATTATATTGAAGGTGATCTCGATATGGCTTGGTATTCCAAAGAAAAAAAAGAAGGATGTGTCTCTTGTCAACTGTTGGCTTTAATAAGTTGTGATGCTTTCTGATATTTTTTGAACTACACAATTAGGTCATCATCACTGGGGAGCAAACAGAAAGTTCTTAAGTATAACTGTTTACCCTCAAACAAAAAAACAACCAACCACCAACACCAAAACCTACATTCTGTAGAGGCAGATGAGCAAGGAGAGCAGTGAAGAAGTTTCTGTGAAAGTGTCTATTTAATTGAGTGACTGCTGAGGAGAAGAGCTATTTAAACTACAGTATTTTGTTGATGCAGAAGAAATGGGTGAAGAATGTACCAGTTACTGTTAGTTTGAGCAGAGAGTTTTGGTTTGACAGCATTTTTGTGCTCACTTGATTGAAGAGGAACCTGCTGTAGAGGGTACAAGACAGAGGAAAAGCATGTCTCTGAGCAAAGAACATTTGCTTTATAGAAAATTTGTCTTAGGTCCTATGGCTCTTTTCCTGCATTGTCTTCTTCTGGAGACAAATGTGTATGACTGTTGCTCTAGATTTGTTTGTTTACCTACTATTAATGCTTCAGTAGTCCATAGCCTTGGTTTAACTGTTGATCTGTGCACCTTTGGCCACCGGAGAGAATGACAGCTCAAATCAAGGAAGTGAGTTCATTCTGATCACTGTATGTTAGGAGACTGAAATGCTTATTTTCTCTGAACAATATTCCTCTTATTTCCTTAGAAAAAAATGACAGGTAGGGTACATAATCTACCCTGTTTGATTAAACAAACAATTTTCTTTTCAAACAAATTATGCCTATGAGAATAGCTTAAACATGGATAGAAAATGCATTACTTTTATTTCATTATTTTTAATTCCTAACATCTGCTCAAATATATTCTGATCAGACTGAAGTTATTTATGCTTATGTAACAAAAGAAAACTTGCACATTTACAAAAGAAGTGTGGTTACTTGGTAACTTTACAATTTGCTTTTGTTATTTTATTTGCATGCCTGTGAATTTCACATGAGCAGCACGCATCTAAAATGCTTATTTGCAGATGTCACTTTAAATATTATTTTCCAAGAGTTTATTTTTCTTGGAAAACAGATGTCTGTAATTATCTTCTTTGACCTTCGAGACTTATCAAAGTCAAATAGGTAATCATCCAATCAGACAGGCTATCATTATCAGAAGAAAAGTAATTATAATCTGAATATGTTTGAACGTGATTATTACAAGCCTTAGTTACACTTCTGATTGGGGCAGAACTAAAGACATTATCACTTCATAATTCACATGATATAACTTCACTTATCCTTGTAATTTTGGAATATGAAGAGCTAAATTTTCTGAACAGTGTAGTTCTTTAAACTTGAAAAAATTATGTAATATCCTCTCTAAAGCCAGAAGAAGGATTCTCAAAATCTTTATACTGAAATTAAGGAAAACTGTATTTAAGAACATGAGAACTAAAACACAATATTAGAGAAACCTCTAAAAGGGCTGTGAAGTGCAGCATGTATTTGAGTATGAAAATGCACTTGAAATGAAAAGTTTTACTACTCTGGATCCAATTTAACAAAGCACTGAGAGTCTCCTTTGCTGTAAGCATTTATATGATCAGTTCTGTGTCTCCTGGGATCAGGCCCAAAGCCAGTATATCTCCTTCAGTGCATATCTTCTCATACTTAGGGGACTGGGTGTCCAAGTGTGCTTTCCTGAGCACAGCTTGAAAGGCCTAATAGAATACTTGAGCTGTCCTTGGCTGAGGTCAGTGACGGGATGGCCACACCACCCCAGTGGGGCTGGCATGTTCTCCATGGACTGGAACCAAGTGAAGTAGGAGCTGCTGCTGTGGGAGGTGGAATTACGCTGCTGTCACCCCCGTAAGTACAGCTGTAGGGAAAGATGGAAGCAGGTTTTAATCTGATGCATGGCAGTTCTGAAAATCACACAGATAGAGAAATTTGTTCTTTAAAGTGGGAAATTGCAGCAATGTGAAAAAATGCAGTGAAGCAGGAAAAAAAATATTGATAATTGAGGATGGAGGAAAGAAAGGGAGAAGGAGAATTCTTAAAAATCTGGGGCTGCCCATGGCAGATGTTTTGATTGCTAGGGTGGGGAGGGTTTTACCTGATCTGACAGGTAAAACTCAAAACTCAGAAGTTACACTGACCTTGTAGTGAGAGAAAGATTTATTTTAAAAGAAAAATCCTGAAGGGATCATACCTGTGGAAGTTTACGTGGGTCTGAACAGCAATGTGACCATGTTCAGTTGCCAAATATTCCTGCTCTGCAAGAAATAACTCTGATGATTGACTTCACGAAGTGCGAACTAGCAGAGCTAGTGCCAGCTGATAGAAAAATACTCATCAGGGGATAGTCAAGGTTCTGTTTAGTGTATTTCAGCACTACACTGTATGGTCGAATGTGGTGGAACAGAATGGTGTGAGACCTTCTGCTTAGAAATTGGGATGTTTTACCTCAACATAACAAAGACACAAATTCTATTATACTGGTCCTGCACAAAATGGGTGTGTGGAGTAGTGGCTGGCTGATTAAACAGTTTCAAAGAGAGCAAAAGCTTTTCAGATAGCTGGAGAAATCTCTTAGAATAATCCAACTGCACTGTTGGCCCTTTCTTGGGTTTTGCACCTACGTGGGGAAAAAAATATCAGCATTAGATTCTCTGGGGACTATTGAAAATCAAATAATTTTAAAGGACGAGGAAACAGATTCTTTCACAGCAGGATGTGGCCTGTGCCAATATGAATGTTTTTTGGCCGATAGAATGCTTGGGCCATGCTTCAGAGCTTCACAGAGACCCAGAGAGTCTTTTTACACGTAGAAGGTGTTTTGGTGCTTACCACACCTCTGAAGAAGAATCAATACTCTCACAGATGATTTAGGATAACCTGAAGGCTACCAATCTGTAATTAAAGCAAAAGAAATGGCAGTTATTCTGTAAACAGAGAAACTACCTTAGGCATAAACAGCAAGACAATAATTTTCTTGGAGGAGGGGGGAGTCAGGAAGAGGGAAATTCTTCAGATCTGTCTAACTCCCCCAAAACCCACAGGTCTGCAGATTTTTAAAGGGCTCTATTCCCATTCCAGAAGGTTTATCTGTAAGCTTACCCATATTTCAAAACCACTGCATAGGCTGGATGAAAAAGGGAAACCATTCCAGGAATCAACAGCATGATTTAACATGTTTCAGAACTAAAAAGGGAGTTTGTGACTCTTTCAGCTCACCTATGTCTCAGAGTCCTTTTGATGTTGGACCCCACTTTCAGAACTTACCAGCTGACACAAGACATAAATGATGTTGCTAGCTGACTGCAGGAGAGATCTAAACTCTCCATGGAGAAATTACTTGCACTACCTGAAATTTACAGCAGTGATTAAACCTACAGAACTTTTCCACCAGTAGCTGGATGAAAGAAAGTTTGTAGGCAGGAGATGAAGTGCATCGCTGTGATGGGGACTTCGGATTCAGGAGTTCTCAGGACATGCTCTTGCGTGGCTGGAAAAATTAGTATTGTGATGTTGCTGCTGTGCTTAAGTCTAGGCATAAGCAAAATCATGCTGCTGGTGTCTGTAGACGGTGTTGCAAATGGTTGGTTATCTTTCCATGCAGGAGAGTACGGAAGTGGCTGTTCAGTGAAACATGTGGCTACTGATAAAAGCATCGTTGACATTTTTCCTCCTTGCTTGTCAGAAGTGGAAATATCCTAGTCCCCTGCAAGGAGGAACGATGAGACAAGAATTAGTCACTAGTGCAGTTAAAAACTTCCATTATACTAGAATAACGTATGAATTGCAATTTTAGATTCCAGTAATGAATTAGAACAAAATGTTCATGTTCCAATACAGCCACTCCACATCAGGTATGAACTAGAAACATAGTCTCTTGATTTGCTAAAATAAAATGGAGAGGGAAGGAAAAAAAAAAAAAAAGCCCTAGAGTGACTTGGAGAAGATGGAAATCAATCTGTGTTTTTGTTGTGAGAACGTTCTGATAAAAATTAGGTAAATCATTCCTTAAGTCAGTTGTTGAATTTTTTTATTGCTGGGGTAAGTCGCTCTCAGAACTGATGTTTTGTGGCCCAGCTGGGGGGCATATCTGATATCCCAGCCAGTCAAAGATGAAATTACTGGGCATGCAAAACCACGTTTTGCTTGGGCCTCATGGAATTAGTTCCTTTTAGCAGTAAGAGAATTGAAATACTAGAAGCTGTTACCTGTGGTAGAATGGTCTTCATGGTGAAGAACTGTGCAAAAACCAACACGGGAGATGAAAGATTTCCCGTTGATTGTTAATGTAGAGTCTAAGGCATTGAACTAGAGATGTGAGTGGTTATTGCAGAAGTAGAAAGTGAGAAAACCAGTAAAGAGTAGGTTATTTGAGAGGCAAGAGAGAGAGCTTGATAGAGCATAGAATTGATTAAAAGGCAGACTAGGATTTCTGAATGATTGCTTTTTGTTCCTGGTACATTCAGACAATCATAAGTTTACGTATATGTATTTGTAGCAGAGAAATTGGTCTTGCCAAAGAAATTATTCAACTTGTAGAATCAGGTTGCTCTTGTGGTGGCCTTATGAAGCACTATATTACAGTTTGGTCCAGGGTAAGGGGGCAGCAATGTGTTTCGTCAAACAGGTTCCACTGGTTCTTTTTTGAGTTTGCAGTAATTTTGAATTTGTTTTACTAATGCTGTCACTGAACAAGTGCAATCTGGTATAAGCTTGGAGAGTGAAATTTTTTCAGGATTTATCCCAGGATTGCTAAAAGATTCAATCAATAAAATTTGGCTGTCCCTTCTAGCTTCTTTCCTGTCTATATATCAGTATACTTTAAAGACAGTCTGTAAAATTCCTGGGTGAAAAGGAGGTCTCCACAAACATTTCACTCTTCACAAGTAACTGAAACGCATGTTAACAATTTATTATGTAATGAAGCATTTCCTGTGCACTGTCCCTCCTCCAACATCATAACTCCTTGATCAAGACGGAAAGTCAAAAACCGATGGAACATCTGCCTTCAAAATCATATCCATAAATTCTTCTTACCTCATCTTTACAGAGTTTCTTGAGATAACAAAACAAAACCCCAGTTTTGACAGGCTGGAATGCTATCTCTGTTATCTACCAGCGCACAGCACAGGCTGGCATGGGGCACTCCATCGTTACTGAGGCTACTCATGCTAAGGTACAGGCTTCTGAAGCCTGAAGTACAAGATCAGACATGGCTTGCTCATGATCACTGACTCCTTGATCATGTCTCTGCAAGGCTCCCAGCACAGCTACTCCAAAGCAAAAATGCTCTGAAATGCGTACAAGGTAGCTGTCAGATTCTTAGTGCCAAATCTTTCCTTTTACAAGTATGTTCCTATCAGTCCATGCTACTAAATAATGTATGCAATAGCCTCATTGTATTAAAAAGGAACTATAGTTCTCATTTCTGGTTTTGCACAAGCATTATAGAATAATGCATCCTAAAAACTTCTTTATCTTCTCTAAAACCCGTAATTTGTCTTGGGGTGGGCAGTGGGGGTTACAGCAGTTGTGTTTCCATTGGATACCTTTAGCCTTCTCAGAAGTGAAGAGAGCTGATTTTGCAACTGTTTTTTATCTGCTTTCTATTCAAAGTTATTGACCTTTCTGTCATTTGCAGAAATTAATAAAAATTTGCTAATTCTGATGGATTTTTCTGTTATCATGAGGTTATTTTTCACCTTTCCTTCTAATTCTAGCATTGACTTGACACTGTGCATGTCTGCTAATATTGCAGAATTCTTTACTCAGTTTTAGACAACCCCAGTAGCTTTCCTAAGGAATCTGAACTCAATTAAGCAGTTTACCTAATCCTGCTTTGAAAGTTCCTCTGTTCTGCATCACAGATAATCTTGAAACTTGGCATGAAACTGTGCACAACTTATTTTGCGTTATTGTGCTGTATTCTTCAGAAAGTACAAGAGGGAGCTTAGTGTTCACATAAAAGTGACTGGATGCATTTTCAAAGCATGAAAGACAGAACTATTAAGCTTCTAACTTTGGCTCAAGGAAGTCCATGAGCTACAAACAGTTTACTAACAGGGCAAGTATCATACATAGTGATATCCTTCCTATGCATACTCTATTGTTTGCTATTGGAGGTGCAGCATGCTGAGCTGGATGGACTTTTTGTTAGCTTCTTTATAGCTGCTCTAATATATTATATTAAAAACAAACAAATCCAAACACAACTTACCACCACCACCACAAACACCACCAAACCAGCGAAACCCAAAACTCTATCCAAATTTGAACAGAAGCTGTTCATAGCATGCTATAAATACTGTCACTTACACTACTGTTGAAGTTATAGCAAGTAAATGAAAAGACAGTGTTAATTTTCTGAAATGATGGTACCTTGGTCCTGTGGAACAAAGGCTTCTATTAGTTCATTAGATATGCTGTAGCTTCCATCAGTTCTCTTTAACTTCATTGGATCTGAATATCTGTAGCATCATAAACACAGACAGCATTTCTAAAACAGGAACTTAATTGAATCAGGATGAATATGTGTGTATCTTGCCTCAAATCCCACAGTCTCACTTAAAATGTGGGCCCCTTCTTTAAAGTGTCTTTGCATTGTTACATCCTCATGCTTCCAAATGTCACCATTTTTCACTAATTGGACAGAATATCTTCTCTTGTGACCAAGTTTGGGACAACAGGGTTTGAAACTCTGTTATATATTCTAATATCAATAGCCTTATCTTATGCGTGATATTTACTGACAGCTCTTCAACTTAATGAGGATTAAGAACCTGTTTCAAGGAGGTTCTTGTTGCCCTAATATGTGCAACTGACAAATAAAACAATCAGTTGCCTTGGAATAATTTTCAGCTTTGAGAGTTAGGAATATTTAGTAAATAGTTAACATTAATAAATCCAACATTTTGTTGTTCAAAGTAAAAGTATTGTTGTAATAAAATATAAATATGCAATGACACTGCCTAATTAAATTAATTTATTGTTTAAAGATATTTAAAATCACTACACTAAGCATACTGTTTCTATTGACACTGATTTATGAGAATAATTGTATGTATTAATATGTCTGTCCATATCCCATCCACACACAACTATTTTGGAATAACACTCTTTTGACTGCAAAGTCAAATATTCAAAATTAAGGAGTGTCATAATTAGCGTATTTAACCTATTTCATTTTCTCCTTTTTGTATTTTTCATTGTGGCGTACAATTTTAATGTCATTGTACTCTGTTTTGGGGTTTTTGTTTTGTGGGGATTTTTCCTGTTTGTCTGTCTTGGTGTCTAGCATGGACAGTGTTAAATGGAAATAAATCCGTGTATCAAAATACAAGTCTGTAACCTGGAAGGTACAGATAATACTGACAATGGTGTAAGTGTTCCAGTTTTGATCTAGCGTGACCTAAATATATTCCCAGCCTCCCTAGATGGTTTGTACAATCCAGCACTGAACCCTCTGCCATGCTTTTATGGCTATTTAACCTATTCAGTGGAGTTATGGAAGTGCTTATTTGTGATACAGCCATGTGCTCCTTTTGCTGTAAAGACTTACTGAGGTTGGTTGGTTTGTTTTCATGGTTTTGTTTGGTTTTTGACTATTTATTTGTTCAGTGTGTGGTCTGAGGTCTTCCTTACAGGTGTCTGTCCGTATCACGGCTGAGTGTTTTATAAGCTTAGGAGTTTATATTATAGAAGCAGGGAGGTTGCTTATCAGAGGCAGTTGCTGTGCAAGGTTCCCATGTGTGAATTAAAGGAGGCCTTAATGCTGTTTTATGGAGGACAAAACCAGGCATTAAGATATTAGAAGAATCCATTAATCACAAGCATCTGATCTAATGCACATAAGATCTGGGTTTTTGGAGTACTTAATATATAGCACTTCAGTAAGTTGAAGGCACAAGTGCCACTGGCTACACCAAAACTGTGGATACACAGTGTACCTGCAAAATTGATTCCAGGCGATTGGAACTAGAACTACAAGGAAAACTTGGGTCAGGAATAAACATAACATACATTTTACCAGGGTATTCTTCAGATATCTTAACTGTGACATATTCCTTTGTCTTCCTGCAAGTCTTTGCTTCACTTACTGTTTTCCATTTCCAGCAACAAATGAAGCAGAACTGTGACCCTCTATACCCTGTCTTCTCCAGCCTGTCCTTCTCCTAGTCTTCCTTTTCTTCTCTGCCCACATTCCAGGCTGCTGCTCTTCACCTACTAATTTTTCTTCCTACTGATTTCTTATTTAATCCCTCCAGCCTCCCTGTTCCATCCCTTGACCAATGAATGCTAGTTCACATCTTCCTGACTCCTCACTTCTCTGGCCTTTTTGACAGTGGCTGATTCTATTCTCACTCTTTGACCACTTCCTGATATCTACTGCTCGTGAATGCCATCTCCTTTCTTTAGATATTTTGTACAATTTTGGTTCCTCCCTCTCCTTCAGTCAGTTCTGGGTCCTAGTACATCAGGCCAGTTCTCATAGATGTTCTAGCATCTCATCATGCTTAAGTTCAGCTCTGCCCTCTGGTTTGCAGGTCCACTGCTTCTTCATCTACTGCAGTAACCTTAATGAATCAGTTCCTTTATCATCTTTAATTTCCCTCTTTGATGCATACTCTGACAATACTTGTCAGTATAGTTCACGTCTGTTTTCTTCCCTACTCCAGTTTTCAGACTGACTCTATCCCCAAACAAGGTCCTTTTTCAAAACTGCAGTCATTCTTGACCTCTCTGTAGCTGATTCAAGAAGCTGTATTACCTAACTCCAGTTTGTATGTTTGTGATTTCAAGACTTTGATTAGATACAGCTTTACAAAATTGCTTAATCATTGAATTGTAGTATTTTGTGGTGTCAGCTAGCAAGAAATTATTACAATCTCTGACTATGACCAGTGAAGAACTGTTGATGCAAATAGTTTTGCACACCAAAAGAATATTATTGAACAACAAGCTGACATAAGTCAAGGAGAGCTGACTCTTACAAGTTTTCCCATTGGAAGATTTTGAAGAAGGTTGAAGCATTTCTCTAGGTACAGAAGAGAGATGGCAGCGATAGTGCTATCTCTTGAAATCTTAGAGGGTTGAAGAAAATAAAGGCTGAAAATAATGGATAGTACTGGATATTGAGTAGCCCCATTAATAACATATTTCCTCTCAACTTCTGCTCATCATTGTGATTTTATTTATTTTTTTAATAGCAAAGGCCATATCTGATACATCTTGCTGAGAAGGCTTTTGATAAGCACAAGTGAGGGTTAAGTGTCTGACTTTGCTTGACTGCATATGTGGTATAAATGTTTACTGATCACATCTTTGCAGAAGTTTTCCCTGCACCTTCAAATATACTGGTATAGCATACAGGGCAAAGTAATCCAACACATGTATAGAACTCTAGTTGTTAAAATAATACAAATATTACAAAATGTCATTTAAAAACATACTTGTCTTTTAATAAATGGGAAGTAATCAGTTCACAAGCAGTGCTGTAAAGAAAAGCAATGGAATATAGCAGCACTTATGATATGATGTCATTGTAATAATATTTTTTTTTAAGAGAGTGAGTTGATTGCAATGGGTTTTGACTTAAGCTAGATAGGAATTAGGGATTTTGCACTTCTACAAATAATACTAAATGTGATAGGTCTCTTGAGAGCTGGAGAACTTACAAAGTATTAGTGACTTAATCATCTCAGCAGCTGGTATGCTAAAAGGAAATTATTTTTCAAATTACTTTTCCAGCTTGTGTTCTTAAACATTTAAATGTAGATGCACACATGAGGAACAAAGTACGTGCAAATAATCCCAGTCTCTTTAGTGATACATGTATATGTGTGCTCAGGAAAAACGTATGTCAGCACTGGGCTTGAAAATGCTGTCATACACAACTAAGCTCCAGCGGAGGGCCAAGGAGGACTTTCCAACATTTTTGATAGGCCTTGCATTGCTGTGTGCCATAGCCATATTTCCATCTCAGCACTGTCCCTCTTGCTTTCCCCATGCACAGTTTCTGTCCCCGATGCTGCCACTGCACTGTCACAGCCACCATCCTGTTACCTCAGGGAAACTGGGCTCTGGAGTCTGTTGGTTGTAGAAAGGAAGGGCTGCTGAGCCAGCAGGACAGTGGCATGGCAAGAAAGGACAGGGTTTATTTTGGATATTGTTGCAGAAATCTGCAGAAAGGAATGTTTATAATAAGATCATTAGAAAGAAGTGTCTGAATAAGTTTTGTTAAAATAATTTGGGATCAGTGTTTTTGATGAATCTATACTGCAGTTATCTTTACAGATTATACAGTATGCCATGTTTACCTCAATTGCTTTTCTTTAAATATAAACCTTATTACCAACAAGTAATGTTTTAAAGTTCTCATGAAAATAAGCCATTGTTGCATTTTGGAAGGGAAGTGATAATAAGGTACTTCAGCTCAGCTTTAGTTGGACAGGTCTTCTAAACATTCACTGCTAGTGTTGGCTGTCTGTTCACTAATTGAGGAGGTAGCTTTTTTTTTTTTTCAGGAGACCTTTCAACATGCATGAGCGGAAAGGAATGTTGCTTCTGAATTAGAAATGTTTTCTGGGGAAATTTACATTCTAAAGTAACCTTGTAGTAGTATGAAATGTAATGGTTAGGGCTGGGTTTTGTTGTTGTTTTTTGTTTTAACCTAGAGGCATTTCTCAGCTTCAGTGTTCTATTAAACTACATGAACTCTATGTATTTTCCTCTTTGGGATCTGTACTTTTGTTACTAGTTGAGATCACAGTGTACCTAGCCTATAAACTCTTTGAGAAGAAAGAAAAACAAATCACAGTATTTAAAGCAACGCAAATATGAAAAAGAAACTGATGGTCTGGAAATCTCTTGTATTGGTATACCACCTCCTTTCCCAGCATCCACAAAGTCACAATAATGCATTACAGACTCATGGTATCCTCATAAGTTGTGTGTTGCTACCTCTGCTTTATTGATGGGGACCTGGAATACAGAAATACTTGCAGTTTTCCAATTCATGCAGTAAGCCAAAAAAAAAAAAAAGTAAAAAATTGAAGGGATCTCTGGCAGTTGTAAAGTTAATCCCCATTAAGAGTTTCGCGCTGTTTATGTCAGTCTTGTTCTCTAGTGACAGATAAACCACAATCTCCCCAGGCAACATTTCAACATCTCTCTGTGCTTATCATTTAAAAAGTTTGCTGCAATTTAAATCTATTACTTGTTCATCATGGGCATGAAGAACAAATTACTCCTTTCTATTGAAAACTGTGACCATACTCCTTCTCAGTTTTCTTGTCTGGAGATTAAACAGTTGCAGTTCTTTTCATCTTTCATTGTAGGTCATGTTTTCTAACCCTCTGATTATTCTCATTGCTCTCTGCTGTGCTCTTCAGTTATCAACATCATTCTTGAGACACGGTGCCAAAAACAAGGGGCGGCACTTATGGCTGATGCCTTAATTGTACTGAATGAGGCAGGAGGATTTCTTCAGTCGACTCACAGAGAAATTTCCTATGATACATCAAATATGATGTTTGCCCTTTTCCCCACAGAATGACACTGCTGATTCACCTTGCTTGTCCATGGCGGAGATCTGGTTTTCTGCAGAAAGGCTACCCTACCACTCGGGCCCCAGCCTGCTCTCTGTGCACCCACCTCACGCTTTTTACATGTGTGAGTATGGGCTCTTCCCATCTTATTATTTTACTGTGCCTCTTCATCAGTGGAGAGCACTCCAAAGACCTTTGGTTTGCTGTGTTAGAATTGGGCTGTCTCATAGTTTTCTAGACTGGATATATAGAGATAACAGAGACGTAAAACTAAGTGGCCATCCAAGCCATTACTACTACAGACAACACCATAAAATAATTACTTTTATAAATTCTTCAAATGTAAAGTTATATTTCTTGCCTACACTGTGTTTATTAGAACATCATTGCAGGGTCTCAGTCCTTAGGTGGTTCAAATATTTGCTTTAAAGTCCAGTTTAACTGTATTCATTTGTTCTCATAGCAGAACTTCGTGGTGTTGATACCTGTGCAAAGAGCAGCCTTAATTCTCTCTCTCTTTTGCAAGGCCTTGTAAGTCAAAACGTTTCAATCTCCCTTCATGTGATGAGTGTGGTGATTGTCAGGGTTATCTCTGTCAGCATTACACGCTTGACTTCTATTTTCCTGGACTGGTATAGTTGCAAGAAGGAGAAAAGGACTATTTGCAGCATCTAGTGGGTGCTAAACATGTATTGCATTTTACTTGATTTTCTGTTTATCTTCATGTTTTTCATTTATCCTCTTCAAAACATTTTTATGAAGTCTTACAGTAAAGCTAATCCTCTTCTCATATATGGTGTATGAGACCTTATAATTCTCTATAACTACCTGAAAGGAGGTTGCAGTATGGAGGGTGTTGGTCTCTTCTCCCAGGTAGCAAGTGATAGGACAAGAGGAAATGGCCTCAAGTTGTGCCAGGGAAGGTTCAGATTGGATATTAGGAAAAAATTCTTCCTAGAAAGGGTTGTTAGGTCCCTGGAACAGGCTGCCCAGGGAAGTGATGGAGTCACCATCCCTGGACGTGTTTAAAAGATGTATAGATGAGGTTCTTAAGGACATGTTTTAGTGGCAGAGTTAGCTTATGCTTGGACTCAATGATCCTGAGGGTCTCCTCCAACCGAAATGATTCTATGATTGTACGTTCCGTCCTGCCACACCGGTTTCAGTGAGAGAGGTTTCACAGCAGTCGCTGCTAGACCAGTCCTCCCTCTACCAATCTGTCCGAGTCGCTTCCCCTTCGGCTGCAAGGGCTGCCCTCCTACGGCTGCTCCCCGTGCGCCGCACCAGCTCCGCGGCGGCAGGGGGCGGGCGGGGCCGTGCCGTGCCGTGCCTCTCCTCCTCGGCGGGCGCCCAGCGCGTCCCGGCCGCGCAGTGCCNGCGGAGCCCGGGGCGGACGGGAGGCAGCGAGCGAAGGAGGCGGCGGCCGCCTGGCGCCGGGCCAGCCGTCCGCAGGCAGCTGTGCGGGCAGGCTCGGGCGCTGCCGGGGACGGGTCCGGCAGGGCAGGCGGAGCCCGCCTATCCTGCTGCGGGCGGGCAGCTGCAGCTTTGCGCAGGGAGGCGGCGAGTAGCGCTAAGCGGGGGAGAAGGGGCGACCCTAGCCTGTTTGGGGTCCGCGCTGCCGCCGGAGTGTGGGAAGCGCGGCTGGGGTCTGAGGGGAATGGAGGGGAAAAGCCTCTGCTCGCTGCGGCTGGGGGCACAGGGCTTGCCAGGGCGGGGCAGCTATTGGAAGTGAAGAACATTTTGCAGCTCTTATACAAGTCACTATTTTAAGTACTCTGACCCTCTTACAGGAAACTTTAGGAGGTGATTGTCCAGATCCGGTACTTGAGCTCTCAGGCCTGGTCCTGCCCTGCAAAGAAAATACAGTCTGTGACAGAGAATTTTCCTGACATTACAGGTGCGATGCTGCCTGTTCTGGGGATCATGTCTTTAATGCACTAGCAACATAGCTCAAAAGCTTGCTATAAAAAGATAAGAGAGTTTTCACTTCGAGTTTATAGCAGGTGTAAAATATAGCTGTGAGCACACTCGAGTTCGCTGATCCACGTATAAGCTTGCGAGTTTCGAAAGCTGGGATGTGAAATATAAACGCCTTTACAGGCACCTTCCCCTTAAAAAATCCCTTATGGCTGTAGGCCGGTGGCACTGTGTGTTAAATTAGACCATAAAACGGCTTGTTCTCGGCAAGAGCTGGCGCAGCCGCCAGTGCTGAAGTGCCAGCGGGCGCAAGGAGCGCGCTCCGATCCTGTGAAATCCGCCCCTCAGCTTAGATGTGGCTCTTGGCGTGCGTGTGTTCCCTCAAGTTTTATTTCTTCTTGTGTCTGGGGGGTTGGAAGCGCTTTGAGGTACCGCGGCCGTTTGGCAGCGGCACGCGGGATGTGTGAGGGGTGCTTTGGTTTGGGGGCAACAACGTAGTTAGTTTCCGGAGCGGCGGCTGTGCCAGGGCAGCGGGCGAGGAGCGCAGCTCCGGGCGGCTCGGTGCGGGCTGCCCCGCCGAAGCGTTGCGGTGGTACCGAGCAGCTCTGACTGTCGGGCTCGTCCCGTGGAAGCGGGACCGTCTGCGCCCAGCGCTCTGTGCGGCTGTGCGCTCCTTCCCGAGGCGGCGGCTGCAGCAGCAGCGCTCCGCCGCCCGGCCTTGGCTCTGCGGCTCCTCCCACGGAGGCCCCGCGGCCGGCGGCAGCGGGGAGCGCGGAGCTCGCTGGAGCGCCGGTGGGACCGGTGCGAGTCACCGTGCCCCGGTGGGGGCGGCGTGTTTAGCAGGAACGGGCCTGCTGGTGATCCGAGGGTGGAAAGGCTGGGAGCGTCTGCATTCTTTCCCCCGATGTATTGAATGGGTATGCTGGGCAGGATTTCGGCTGGAGTTAGTGCAAGTGCTGAAAAAATCAAAAGAACCTGACTTAGGAGATACAAGTCACTGATGAGCTAGACTTCTGTTGTGCATGGTATTGCTCCAGGTTCTCCATTAATTTCCTAACAGTCTTGTTAGTCACACCCTCAGTTTGGGGAAGGGGCGTGCTAGACGGGTTACGGCTACGTCTGCATTAGCAAGTAGCGTGATGC
Source organism: Pampusana beccarii (assembly GCA_013399365.1). NCBI lineage: Eukaryota > Metazoa > Chordata > Aves > Columbiformes > Columbidae > Pampusana > Pampusana beccarii. The sequence continues at coordinate 763,037 of VWYH01010317.1, forward strand.
AGTGGGAGTGGATCTGTACAGTGAACCTAACTGGTGCTGAGGGCCATACTATATGCTTTTCAGGATTCTTTGCTTTGTACTAGCTCTGGTCTGGGTCAGTGGACCAAATGTCTAGTAGTGGCTGGAACACACCTTCCAGTTTAGCTTCATTTGAAAATAATCCAGCTTCAAACTGCTCCATGGCATGAAGCAGCCAGGATAAAACAATCAGGAGAACTCTCTTCAAAAGAACACTCCCTGTACAAACTGAAATGATAATGCTGATACACTCTGTGCATGTTCTTTGTTAATACATCTTCATCCAGTCCTACAGCCTGCACTCACTTCTAGTACAATTTATGTAATTCACCTATCCTTGAAGTTTAGAGGGACTGCTGGCCCAATCCTTGCTACTCACCTGTGGTCAACTGTGGTAGAACAAGAGCTTTTGAAGAGCAGCATGTGTCTTTGTGGATTTCAGAAGGGCAGATAACCATAGCTCCTTCCAAACCTGAGATCAAGACCAGGCAGTGGTTATTTTAAGTGAAAGAGTAACGTTTTCAGAGGACTCCGTGTAAAATATACCACTTTTTCTTTTTTTTCCTTTGTTCCCTCAGCATCACCTCAGGGGGTTGGGGAGTGGGGGGAGAGGCACAAAGTAAGAAAGGTGTAAGCCTACCTTTGAAAATTCACAGAATCTCATTCTATCGTTCTACCTCATGCAGAGCAGCATTATAACAGTACCTGTAGAATCTACCTCAATTGAACAGTATCTGCACAACTTCTATTCAAAAATTTGGAAATTTTAATGTGAGTATCCAGGTTGAGCACATCTGATCCCTGCTGTAAGTACAAACACAGTGACTGTTCACATTTTTACATGTTTTCTTATAATAATGTAGGCATATTCAAATAAAAGTAACGTGAAACATGGGATCTGTTTTCATTTCTGAAGAGCATTTGCATTCTGTGCTGGGGTGAAAAGGTTATTCTACAGCATTTGCATTCAATAGGAGATGCTTACAGTTGATGTTGGATTTTTGTATGTGAAACTAGAACTGGCCAATGGAATTATCACTGAATAACAGAAAGCAGAGATGGAAAAGCCCAGCTAGATCATCTAGCCTTTCTCTGTCCTAGTGCAGGATTATTGTGTACCAGATACTTCAGCGCTTTTTCCAGTGTAGTTTTAAAAGTCTCCAGGGATATGTCTTGTGTCTCTTCCTTCAGACAAATATTCCATAACCTTCTGTACTTCACCATTAGAAATCTTTTCCTGAGATTTGACCTAAATTTCTCCTTTCTTAAGTACATTCCATTTGCTGAAGATTTATTACCTTGAATTATTCTAAGTAATTCCAGTCACTCTTTGATATTGACATCTCTAACAAGCTGTGTTCTTTCGTAATGCTTTGTCCCTTAATCAGAACAGCTATCCATGCTTAGCCTGTGTCTTCACAGTCTTATACCACCTCTGTTTTGGCCTGTAGGCTAATAAGGATTTTTACTATATTCGTTGCACTTCCATCTTCTGTTCATTTTCTTGAGAGTGACTTTTATGAGAGTGACTTTTTCATGATTAACATCCCCGAAATTGCAGTTTTTCTCTGAAGGAAAATTGTAAAAATGCTGTCATTGGGCACTGTGGTTATTATCTTTTGAAGATGTGCAGATAGAAATAAAATATTATCTCTAATTACCAGGCCTGCAAATTTAGCTAGAAACTGTCTTCCACACCACACAAATACATCCTGTTTTCAGGGCAAGTTAATAACTGCTCATGATGCAAAATGAGTGTTTAAAAAAAAAAAAAAAAATACAACCACGAACTTTCCTTCCCTGCTGTGCCAAAACTGCAGGAGTAGTTTTACTTTTTTAAGAGCTAAAGCTAACACAGGAGAATAGTTAGCCAAGACTAAATTTTTGGTGAATGTCTGGTGGACAGTTCTATAGAATTTGAAGGTAAGAATGAAAATCATGCTTTCAGATTTCCTTGTCCTGATCACCACTAGGACATTTTCTCCAGAAATGACGTGAGGAGAAAAGGGAACATGGGGATATTGGAGATAAGGGCTGTTTTCAAAGTTGCAAACTTTAAGACTCCATCAGCTTTTACAAGCTTTTTACTATCAAGCTTTTCAGGGAAAGGGTGAGAGGCCCTAAACCTGCAGCTGCATTTCTATTTCATGAAGGCCAGATTTAGTGATCAAATTGCATTTGTTGAAATAAGATACTCATTATTTTTCTGAAGTCTGACAACATTGTTGACAATTTTTCCAAGACTGTCTGGAAAGACTTGCTGGTACGTGTATAAATCTTGCTAGAAGTTTATCTATTATTCCTTCACTAAAAATGAGAAACTCCTTGGTTTGTGTCACACTTTAAAAACAAAACGAAATAACCAACCAAAAAACAACAACAAACCCCACAATTAAATTAAAGGATTTTGTTGCTTTCACTAAGTGCTCAAAAGATAGTTTACAGACTGATAGGTTGCTGACTGGTCAGTGTGGCAGCTTTTCCTTAGTCAGGGTTGGACTCTTGTTTCACACACACACACAAAAACAGGAGAAGTTTTCAGCTGAAACTGAGTTGGTATATTTGTAAACATAAAATAATTTCATTGCCATCAAATAATCCCCATGATTACCAAGCGAGGAGAGGAACATAGAGAATATATAAGTAAAACAGATAAACAGAAACCTGACTGAAACAGCTAGATGATCAATTTGCAACTCTCATTATATTGATAGCAAAATGGGAATGGGGCATATTTTTATGTGTCAGGACTGAAGTGAAGACTATTTGTGTTTTAGGCCTGTGTTTGCAGGCTTTTTCCTACACCATGGCTTCTCCTGCATAAATTATCTAAACATCTGATGGAGGCTCTTGTCAGTAGTATCCAGTGACAGGATGAGAGGCAATGGGCTCAAATTGAAATCCAAGAAATTCCATTTAAACGTTTTTTTAAAAAGGCTTTTTCACTGTGAGGGTGACCAAGCGCTGGTACAGGTTGCCCAGAGAAGTTCTCAAGTCTCCATCCTTGGAGATATTAAAAACCCAAATGAACATATCTCTGAGCACTCAACTCAGAGCAGGAAGCTTGGAGTGGGTAATCTCCAGAGTTCTCTCCTGACCTCAACTATTCTGTGATAGTATTGGAAAAGCACCAGTCTGGCACCAACAGAGTGGTAATTACATGACAACGCCCTCTGAGTTTGCACACCTAAACATTTTTGTTCTTATGTTAAACTTGTTCATAGTTAGGAGCCTAAAAATTTTCCTTTAGCAAATCCTATAGCTGAGTCACTGGGAGCTGCAAAATGCCCCAAATCAGAATGTTTGAGCTTGCTTTTGCTCAAGAAAACATTCAGAATGAGAAGTCAAGATTAGAATTTTGAGATGTGTGAACCCATCCTTGAAGGTGGAAAAATGGAAATTTGGATTAATCTTAAGGAAGACTAATAAGGAATTAAGTTTCAGAAGGTTGTGAGAAATTGAAAAGGCAGATAAAAGAATAGGCACTCAGCTGTGTATCTTTATGCCTACATGGCCTCTCCTGCTACTTCACCACTTCACTTATGCCATCGTTGATGCCAGGTCACAATGAGTGCAAAATGCTACCAAAGTGGCCTGGTTCATCTGTGCACTTTTCCCGGTGCTACCTGTGTGACTTTCATAAATTACAACCATCTTTATAGCAGTCAGAATCGGGTTCTTGTGTCAGACAGAGCATGTTCTCCTCCAGTTCTCATCCGAGTATGTTTCTATGTGTGCATCTTTGTGTACCTCAAGCACTTGGTGGGGGTTTTTTGTTTGGTTGGTTTTGTTTGGGTTTTTGTGGTTTTTTGTTTGTTTGGAGGGTTGGTTTGTTTGTTTTTTCCCATTGCTGTGGAAAGGGCACAGGCCTTCCTACACTTGTGCTCTACTGTGATATGCTTCAGTTCTTTTGCCTGCCTCAGTTCTTCTGCTCATGCCTCAGTTCTTCTTTCCTCTCCCAGTTGCCTTAGCCTGAAGTGAAACTCAGGCAGCCTGCTAAGGCTCTGAGATACCACTCCAAGTCTTCTGGTTGCCCCTTTGAAAGAATGCAAAGTAGAATATGAGTAATAGAGAGAAGGTTTCAAAGGGGTAGAGTTTTTTTACCAATAACTGAGCTCTTTGTGAACATTTTTGTCTTGTACATTCTCTAATAAACAAAGATGGTTTAACATTTACCACTTTCTTCCCCGTCCATCTGCTCATTGCTCGTTCATCCCTCTTTTTACAACCATTTACCACTACTTGCTTCCCTCTTTTGCCAGTGTTAATGGGATCAGCTGGAATGGGATCAGTGAAATGAATCAGGATAAACAGAGTGGGCAAGGCAAACAGCAGAGGGTAATTTCTTAAGCCTATTTTAGTGCCAAAGCCAATATAATGTAAAATCTATGGCCTGAGAAGCAAGAAGGATGCAATGCCCTCTGATGGTGCAGTAGGAGGCAGAGAAAGGCCAATGTGTGTGCTGTACAGGCAATGCTAGTGCGAAAGAAAATGACAGCATGAAAGCTGGAGTGTTTGAGGCATGTTTACACCTGTGTGAAAAGTGCAAACTGTGAACCTGACAGGATTCCGATACAGATACATATGGCACAAAAAACCATAATGACTTTGGAATGACAATTTCATTTGCTGTTCCGACTGTGCTTCTCTACCCAGGAAGGAAGGGAGGGATGTAAATACCAAACCCTGTTATTGCATTTTTATATTCACAGAGTGTGAAATCCATTCTGATTCTATGTGCTGTGCTCCTAAATCACTTGGGCAATTCTGATGCTTTCATTTACTGTTATTGGCCATTGCACATGGATGCAGCCAATACCGATGCTCTACTCAAGACCTCTGATTGTATATGCCATAGGTTTATGGGGCCCTTTGTATTCTTCTCCTTTTGCAGAAATTATTGTTTCTGGAGCCTCATGAGAGCTCCCTCCTGTACCCTTGTGAAGCTCAGCATCCTGTAAGAAAGAACCCAGGGTGATTTCGTTTGGCATATGATTCTTTGACATGAGCTATATCTACCTGTCTATACAGGTTGAGTCTACAGTTCTGTATATAATACAGTTTTACCATCTGAATGCTATAATTCTGTAATCATAATATGATGTAAGGGTAAGAATGCAAGTTTTGTTGTCCCCAACTCCATCACAGGTTTTTCTGTTGTTTTGAGCAAAATGTTCAATGCATCTAGTATTGCTTTCCCTAGGTATAAATTAAGGTTCCAGCTTGATTTTGGTGTAGAGAGATAGCGTTCATTAGCACGTGTTTTGTGATTTTAGTGCTATTTAAGTGCAAAACATTGTTTGGTAATTTGCGCCACCTGTATATACCTGGTATCCCTGGGTCTCAAACACCTCAGGATACCATTTAAGTTTACCATGAACTCTGATGACTGGTGGCAAGGATCCTGCCTTTTAAAAGATCAAGTCCTGCACTGTAGATGAAGCTCACAGGAGCCAGCAAGGGCCATTCAAAAAGAGTCTTTGTCCCTGGTTGCTGTCACGATCAGTTCCACAGCTTCTTACTGCAGTTTGCTGCAGCACATGCAGTGCCTGCTGGCAGTCAGGGAGAAGGATCCTTCAAACAAATGGACTTAGAGAAAGGAGAGAAGGGGGACAGAGATGATCATACCCTGCCTTTTTTGTATCTCTGTTGGTACAGGGAAGGGGGGGATTGTTGTTCTTTCTTAACTTTGACTATGAGGGTGTGGGAGCCTCCTTTGGGGTGTCCGCGTCGCAGAGCCTGGGGGTCACTGTCTGGGCAGGAAGGTGCTGCTCGCGCTGCTCCCGGCAGCCCGTCACAGCTGGTTGTGATTACAAACTGCAGCTTCAGAGGAAGCTGCTGGCTGTGGGGAGCGTGCAATGCTTGGCCGCAGACCCGCTGCTTTTAAGGATTCAGCGGAGATGGAGAAAGTAAAAACAGTGGCACAGAGTGAAGGGGAGGGTGAAAGCCTAATTATCCCCCACTTGAACTAGCTGCCTTGTTGAATCATTACATATTTCTCAAAGTCCCTTGATAGATGGATATCCAAAATGAAGTCAGATGGGGGAAAGGCCGTATTCAGATGCCAGGAACTCCTGCCACAAAGGACTCAAACTTTAGTAACAAAAACCTCCCTAAAACTATCTGGAAAACTATTTATTATTTATTTTGCTACTCTCTACAAAACGAAAAAATTACACTGATTTATGTATCTTGGAAAGAAAAATTACATTGAGCTGACACATTGCAATGACTATTTTTGGACTTATCATTTAAAATTATAGAGTTATAAATAGAGCAGTGCAAAATGCAGCTATTTTGATTTTCACTGGGGTTCACACAAACATTTTCTTTGGTTTCGGTCGTTGAATTCAGCCCTCCATTCAGTTCTGATCCTGCTTTGAATGCAGGGGATTCTTTTTTTTTTTTTTTTAAACAGTCAAATCAATTTGAAGAGTTTTTGCTGACTCTTGACCTTAAGCTATGTATTGTTCTAACATCACCTAATAATTGTCTCAAGCTTGCCAAAAGTATTGCAAAAATTTCTGTGAAGGTGGCTGTAGTCCTGGTTTTGCAATGAAACACTAAATGAGGCAAGTTTTATCTGGCAGTGGACGCTGTAACAAAAGCTCTTGTTATAAATCTCAGGAAAAGAACATTTGTAATGGAAGTGGCCAGTGAATCCTAAATAGCAACAGAATGTGTTGCTATGAAATGTGTGTACCTAGAGGGGAAAAAAAATGATCCCACTCTTGATAAAAAAGGAGCAGCTTACTTAGAGCTATTCTCAGATGGCTGACTCAGTCATCAACTCCCTGGCCTGTGGTTGCATCCTTCTAAATTTTGTCCCCCCGCACCAGGCAACTGTGACATGTGTCTTTAGTAGATCAAGCAGCCAAGGAGCATTGTAAAGAAAATATGTAAAGGTGGGCCAGTTTATTTGTTGTGCTGGGTTATATTGGGGGGTACAGCAGAACTGTGACTTGGGTGTGGTGGGTTTTTTTCTTTTACTCTGTTTCTCTGATGCAGACACTTCTTGAGGCCATTCAGATGAATTATCTTATGTCATGGTGTCTGATTAATTCAGGTGTTGCCTAATCTCATCAGCAGTTCTTTCAAACAATTTCTGTGCTACATACCTCATCCTTTAGAGTGCCTGTATGTGGATACTACATGTAGCTAGGCACCTACAGCTGACTTGAGTCTCAGGGACAACTCAAGGTTATTATGGCTGCTTTACTACCAGTAGATGACATTAAAACTAGGATGCTTTGGACAAGCTTCTTGGATGCGCTTTGCTGTTTAAAAGATGAGGTTTCTTCATTCAACAGCATCTAACACCATGAAAGAGTACCAGAATTAGTGGTATGAATTTGAGTATGCCTCAGTGGCAATCATAGCTTTTGAGCAGCTTTTATTTTTTTATTCCCTAATTTACTTATAAATTCTCACTGATATTTTTCCAAAGCAGAATTAGGAGGATACAGCAAATAGCTTTCAATTTCTTTAAAATTTCTTGCCAGTTTTTAAAGAGCTTTGAATTTTAATATAAGTAATGATTACTATTGAATGAAGACTATTTTTCTGAAGTCTGAAATTCTCGTAGCTTGACTAAAACCAGTGACTGTGGTGTAGTCATAACCACCCCGAGGTGGTAACCCTTCAACCACAAAGCTAAGGTGCTACTTGTGTGAAGTACCTGTATCTCTATGGGCTTCCTAGAGAGGTGGTTGATGCCACTGACAGTGTTTAAGAGATGCTTGGACAATGCCTTTAATAACATGCTTCAACTTCTGGTCAGCCCTGAAGTGGTTCAGCAGCTGGACTAGAAAGTACTTTCAGATCACTTCCAGCTGAAATATTCTGTTTTATGAAACAAACTCAATTGCTCCAGTTTCATCCTACAACCCTTAATGATTGCCTTAAACTGTTATTTTCAATGGCCAGAGAAGAGCCCACTGCTGGGAAAAGTTATGACCCTAAAGGCATTGTGAACATCTCTATAAAGATTTACACAATTAACAGTGACCCACCTTCTAAAGCACCTGTATTGCATGAGCAATTCATGCAGCACTTGAGATGTATAGAGCATGATGCTTTTCAAAGCTAGTGAAAGTGTCTTCAGACCTTTAAGGCGAAGTACTAAGCATTTCTGGATGTGCTTTCGGGCATCTTTTTGTATTCCAGCATCAAGGAAATACACAAAACTATGCATCAATGTTCTTTCTAGTTAAAAGTTGTTGCATGCCTCATAGTGTTTAATGCATTTAGCCTTAAAAGTCTCTTGTTGAGATGAGTGTAGAGTTAGGAGTTGAGCATTTAGGGGTCTGTGATGGGGCAGCGGATTTAACAAAAGGGGTTTCTAACTCTTATGTTGTTGTTTCTCTCAGTCATACCATATATGTGTAAGAAAGGGTATTATATACTGTTGATGGATCAAAGTCTACTTTAATTCACTCAGTTTAAAAATACATGTTTTATATATATATTAAAAATATGTAAGACTGACTTCATTGCTTTCAGTAGAATTACTCCAGAGAATCCTAACTCCAAAGCCTGTTGTGTCTCCGAATGTTTCTTAAGGTTGTCCTAGATCCTGTCTCCTATGTATCCAGACCAAGAACTTGCTGCTCTTCCCACCTGACCATGCATTAGGTTTCTGTGGAAATCAGGCTGTAGAGGGAGAAGGCTGATATTAATATGAGATCAGGATTTGGTCATGACCTAGGAACTCAGGAGAACTCAGACATCTCCCAGTTTATATATAGTCACGTTATCTGTGTAGATAGGAGGGAAAGAAACCTCTGTTTGCTTAGGTGAGTAAATAGCTTAATTGTTGCAGATAAGAACTGCATGTTCACATCAGAGCAACAAGGCTTATTTGATGGGAGATACCTAAGTGTGACTTCATGTACTTAGCTCAGGCATGTAATATTATTGGCTGTTTGACCCAGAGACATCACCTGTGGTGGGTTTTTTGCCTTGAAAAAATTATTCTATTTAATAATATTTCCCAAACAGTAAAAATGCAAAGGTATATATTTATTAGCTAATGTGTTGCAAGAAACTAACTCAAAACTGGCTTTATTTTTGAGTGTTGGAAGCTCAGAAAAATACCTGACACTATAAAACCTTTTGGCACCCAGGAACGTAAAAAGTAGATGGATGTTTTCTGCAACTTAAAAAAAAAAAAAGTGTATATATATATATGGGCTGAAACTTTTCTACTAGAATACATTCTTAAGGCCAGCTTTTACAACTGTAAAAATAGGGGGTTACTGTAAATGGAAGTAGTGACAGATTTTTAAATATAAGAATAATATGAATACTGACAGAGGTTTATAGGGTTTATAGTGTCTGGAGATGGGTTTTTGTTTCTTTGCACTAGACATAAATGCAATAATTAGAAGATACAGGAGAACTCCTGCTCTTAATGGTGCAAGTAAGTAATATGGAAGAAAAGAAATGGTCTGAATTTATTTTATGTAATACTTCTTTTTAATAACAATGTCTATTAAAGACATCTGCTATAAGTCTGTAAAGCTAATTTAATAGGAAGAAAAAATAACAAAGTTCTTTAGCAATTCTGTCTTCAGTTTAATATTATGAACTGTTAAAAGAGGGTTTATGTGTGCAACATTATTAACTGAAATTCTGCTCAAATTGAAATCAGGCCCATAAACCTTGCTTCTCTTCAGTACCTGCTAGGTTTTTGGAACATGTGTTTAAAACTACACAAGAGAATGAATACATTTTTACTTTCTTTAGGATTTTTAAGGGCAATCAGGCCAAACAGAGAGGTATTTCTGAATACCTATACACTCACCTACAGTATGTGACCTCTCTAGCAAGTTAAAGTGCAACAAAAAATCATCAACTTCCTATACCAAGTCATTACCGTAACTAGAGAAAGAAAATCCACCCCCAAAGTGACTGGATTACAATTTGTAATAAAACACCCAGTATTTTCTACTGGCTTTGTCAGGGCTGAAAGATACATGTTTAGTTATAAGGGAGACTGGGGGCAAAGGGAGGTGGGAACAGAATCCCAAAGACCATGTTCTGGAAGAAAACGTGCTTGCAGGAATTAATACTGAGTTTAAGTTTATCACATCGATGCTTAACTATGGTTGATATTGTTGTAATTTTTTTCAAAACTGAAATTATAAAGATTAAAATAAAGTGATAAAAACCATTGTATTTTTATCACTTCAATTTGGAGAGGCCTCATGTTTTCCAGCCTTGAGGATTCTTTTGGCAGCTCTGCCACTGATAAAAGGAATAACCACTGTCAGGGAATTTGGCTGTTTCATCACTGACATGAGAGGCCAGCATAATTCCATGGTGATTGCTGTCTAAGTGACTTATGTAGTTTCTTCATATACTTTTTGATTGAAGAGTGATAACTCAGGCAATGAGTTATTTGGCATCAGCCTCTGAGACAATCTGTTTTCTTTTTATAAATCCTATGGCACCTTTCAGCCACGCATTTTTAAATAAGACTATAGTGGATTAGGTTCTAATATGCCTCGTTAATTTAGCCAAAGGATGGTTAAATTAGATTTTGCAGTCATTCTTTTACTTTGTTTATTTTTTGTTGTTAAATGGTAGTTCTAGAAGTAGTATTGAGAAAATGAGAGGTGGGCTAAAAGACAGTGTTTGTTACAACACAGGAGCATGACAGCACATTTCATTCCTGATGGTGGTGGCACTGTCTCTTCCCAAAAACAGACTGTGTTGTCCAAGAACCCAGAGAGGAAAAAAATACACTAACATCAGCCTAACTCTGTAGCCTTAGGTGCAGAAGACAAATCCGACAGGAGGGAAAAGAATAATTAAAAAATTTCTACAACTGAAAACTTTCTACGACAAATCACAGCTTAGAATATCTTTATTACAGGTTTAAATATAGATTACCATTGTGCAAGGTAGAAAGTTGTTGTACATTGAAGTTAGGTTGAATTAAGCTGTGAATCTGACAGGATTTCATGCAAGGTTTTAGATGGAAAGAGAAGCAGTTTCCTTGCTGAGTAATAAAGGTGGTTAGATTTAACAGAGATTTATTTGTAAAATTCCCCCCATAACATGGTGACTGTGGAGTGCTAAATATAATCTGAGGAGCTGCAGAGGTGATGGGCCTTTTAGGCATCCTCTTTGTTAATGTCTGCTGTACACCTGCCATTACTGCTTTTATTAAGCTAAACAAATTAAATCTTACAGAATGTGTTTCACCTACCTTTTTCTTCATCTTGGCTCTTTATTTTAGACAGAGCAGTGAGTGAAAGGTATAGGTGAGGTTTACAGTATTTATACTACAGTAATGCAGAGGGCTCCAGTCATAATCCCTATCTTTTTTGTGACAGATGTTGTGTAAATAAATATAAGGATGTCATTCTTTCTTGAAAGTGTGTATGATGTAAGAATCATCTTCATCAAAGACGTGTCTTTATTTGGGTCATGAGAGAAAAGATGCCGTCTTTTTTCAGTTCCATTTAAACTTCTAAATTGTATGGTTACTTTCCAAGAATTCTAACTATGCAAAGTTATTTGCTGAAGAAGGAGAAAAAAAAAATCATAAATAAGGTGAAAAAGTTAGTCACAGAGCAGTTGTATGTACAGCCTGAGTACATACAGGTACTAGTGGACAGAAGTACATACAAGTGGATAGCAGACTATCCACTGTCCTTACTGAGGAAGTGCAGTGAATATCACCTGGGTTCATTTCCTATGGGAGGCTTGGGTGTGGATCTAAGAGCTAGTCACCCAAAGCACGTGAGGATTGTGACAGATAAGGGGTTGCCATTCTTCACTTCTCTCTCCTTCTTATTTTTGTATTTTCCTATTTTTTTTTTCTCTTTCATGTGTACTTATAGGTTTTTATTTATATTTCCTTATTGTTCAAGGAGTGCTCTCCTACATGGAAAAGAGGAGACTCGCCATCTTCCTCACTGTCTAGAAACAGACTGTTAACATTTTGATTCTAAGCAGCACCCAGGAATTCCTGGTGATGGGTGAAGCAGGGTTGCTGGCCTTCCCAAAGTGCAGAGTATGTTTGAGACACAAAGCTGCCTGCTATGCTTGAGCGGGCAGTGCTGAGGGCATCTCCTGTGGATACGAAGACACCATGTATTTTGAGAAACAGAGGTCAGGAGTAGTCTGCAGTCATCCTAGTCACAGTACTGTTTCGGTGACTGCTCCGTATGCTTACAGTAGATCGTGCCTTCTGTCCCATTTTTTATTCTGTCCATATGAGAGTTGCACAAAGGTCCAAGCTTTCAAATCTGGATTTGCTCTCTGTGATTCTGACATTCAGATTTATTGATGTTTGATTTTTCAACCTGACAAAAACTCACTTTTGTTTTCTAATTCATATTCACTCTTTCTCCACAGCAAAATCTGCCAGTCATGGCAAATTACATGAATGATTCTGTGGAGGCTAACCCAAGATTGCTGAACTCATTTTCATGCATGGCTAAACACAGAATTGAACCCCATGCTACAGAAGTGAAAGGTTAGTGATTTCAGATAATTTTAAAACGATTGTATAGGAGTTGATACAGCTACTGTCAGTCTACCCTAATCCTGTTCTTTGACTGTGCCCTTGCAGAGGCACTGCTTTCTGTCAGTGATTAAGGGGAGACGTTGCTTTCAGTGATGCTGATTCAGCAGGGCAAAGAATCAGTAAATTAGCAATGACTGTAAGGGAATTTTAAATATTGGTAGAGTACCAAACTTCTATTGTTACTGCATCTTGGAAATGAAATTCCAGTTAAGTTACTGTACAGGCAATGTGGGAGAGATGGCAGTCCTCTTTCTGAGTCACAAGACAGAAAAATGGGGAAAATGTGTATCCATTTTTTGGCTCCTTGGTGTCACTGCTATAAAATTATATTGAAGAACCATGTACAAATGAATAAGTGTATAGAGCTTGTATACATTCTAATGAACTGTTCGTTTAGTAACGAAGTGGTGTGGACAGGCGAATAATAATTTAATCTGTCTGTTCAGTAACTTTGCTATTTATGGATTGATACTCTATACTCTTCAGGTGTCTTTTTTTTTTTCTTCTATCTGCACAAAGTGAGATGCTTTCACAAATACAGTATTCAACTTGATTAATTTTCATGGATCTTGAGATGCCCTTATGCACATAAAGGACCTAATCCACACAGCAACTGAATGATGTGACACTGACATGGAAACTGAAAAAGCATCATGCTATTAAACACCAAAGAAACCCCACCAAAGAACACACACTTTTGTTTCGTTGTTGGTTTTGCTTGTTTATTTGCTTTTGTTTTATTTTTATTTTTATTTTGTTTTTTTCCCAGCTGGCAATCTGCGTATCTGCGCTTGGGAGAAAACTGGTCTAATGGGGTTAAAAGGAGTAACTCCTGGCTGTTCTAGCTTGAGGTAACATTCAACTTACTGTGAAAAAATGGTGGAGATCCTAGATCAGCATAGACCAATATGCAAAATTATTGTGCTAATAGGTTATCTCCCTATGAGTGAGACATGCCAAACTAGAACACTTTTTTACTGAGTTCTGGATGAGTAGCATAGATTGATAGAAGAAATGGGAGTCAGAAAGGTGAAGTGGAAAAGGAAAGACTGTACATCTCATAGGACAAGAATTAGGCAAAAAAAAATCTATACACATAGGTTTTGATGCTACACCGTGGAAAAGTTAAAATGCTGTTATTATTTATTTCCTATTTTATGGGATGTTTTATAGACTGTGCACTTAAGCAAAGAAGATGCTTTGGTATTCTTGGTCTGTAGGGCTAGATTTTTCTAGGGTGTGTACCTCATGAATTATGGGAACATACATGAGCTCAAAGCCCCAACAACATGGGTATTGTGTCTGTGTCACCTTATGCAATCAGAATGCCACCTTGAGCTATGAAATGCAAACGAATCTTAAGAAACGAACAAGTTACCTTACAACTGGGGTGTCAAACTCATTTTCACTGGGGGCCACATCAGCATCGCGGTTGCCTTCAAAGGGCCAAATGTAATTTTAGGACTGTGTAAATGTAACTACTCCTACGAGTTTGACACCCCTGCCTTAGAATATCTATTGCATGGAAATCGTGTTATGTTTTTATAACACAAGTATTTGCCATATGCAAACAAAAGAGGGACTGAAAATAAGGATGTAAACACCTCCTGGGCATGTTTACCACATAAGATCAACTAAAATTGAAAGAGCATTATTTGTAAGCAATGCCCCCAGTTGTTTGCAAGGTTAGTGGTTCCTAGAAAATAAAGAAGATACCGTAATAAGTAGCAGAGTGAAGTGAAGAACCACAGGTACTGTGTTTTGTCACCTCGCTGTTCTGTGGCTCATAATTGCTCTGCAAAGATGGATAATGATACTTAGGAAGGTTTGGGAGCTACAGACAATAAATACTAGTTATTATCAGTGTATGTTTCAGGCAAACTCAGAAATGAGATGAGATCCAAATGAACCCTCACTCATGTCTGGTTCTACGTGTGAAGAACCAGAAATCCTTTCACAGTTCCTTCCTAGTTTACCAGGCACATCTGCCCTATATTGCAATTTGCACAATTATTTATAATGAGTACTTATATATACACGCATGCATATGTATGTATTTTCATATTTGCATATATATCTTGTTGAACATTAGGACTTCTCTTTAAGAATGATCATAACTCTCCTGGGTTCAATACCTTTGGGGAGCAATAGAAGTCAAAATTCTCACCACTGTTGAGTTCATTTCAACATAGGGAACTATGTAAAAATGAGAAAGTTTATCAAGAATAAACAAAGTGTGGCACCCAAGACAATTAAACCCATAAAGAGGGCATGATGACTATAGAAGGACACCAAACGGGAAGCACAGTGCCAATGCACATGGTTTACTGGACATGCCTGAGAAAGTAAAAAAAGTGGTCATGGCCACAGAGCAAAGAGATGATACTTGAAAGAAGCAGCTAAAGACACATCCAAATGGAAAACGAAACCAACCAACCAAGCAAAAAACTCACACACAGCCCACACCAAACAAATAAAAACCAAACAAAAAAGAAAGTGTCATAAACATCGGTAGATATACTACTAAAATTATTATTAGCCAAGACAAAGATGAGTCTGAGACATAAATAGCTAAGAGAATAAAAAATAGTTCAATATCTTTCTTCCAGCTCATCAGGAGGGAAAAAACATTGTGAGCAATCTGAATATGACAAGGGTATAAAATGAACTCTCAGGGAGGACAAAGTCATAGGAGAGAAGCTCAAACATTTGCATCCTTGTTCACTGTGGAAGAAATCAGGGAAATTGTCCTTCCAGATCCCCTTTGGGGCATTCAGGGAACTCAACAGAGAATGTCTCTGAAATTGAAGTATCTGGAAGAGGTAATGATGCAAAAGGCAGGTGAATACAAATGAATCTCCAGGATCTGAAGGATACACCCAGAAAATCTAAGAGAACTCAGAGATGACATATCTACTAATAGCATCGTGTAACCTGTCTCTTCAATATTCTTCGGTACATGAAAGCCGAATGGCATCAAATGTTATGTCAGTCATTAAGAAAGGTTCCAAGGGTATCCAGCAAACTAAAATTTGACATCTGTTCCAGGTGAGTGAGTAGATATTGCAATAAAAGAGAGAATTGGTATTTACCTGAATAAATATTATCTAATCAGTGAGACTTAACAAAGCTCTTGGAGTTCTTTGAAGGGGTCAGTGATATGTAGATGAGGATTATCTGGCTGGTACAGTCAACTTGGATTTCCCAAAGACTTCTGACAGAACTTTTTATCAAAGTGTTTTGGGAAAATGAAGCAACACAAGAACGTCACTGGCATAAGAAGGAAGGTTCTGGAATGGATGAGAATGTGATTTGAGAGATGTGAACAGAGGGTAGACTGTCACTGGATTGAAGTAAAGGATCAGTTCTTGCACAGGAGGGAGATCACTAGTGAAATTCTCTATGATGTCTATCTTTGGACTGTACTGTTCAATATGTTCTTAAATGACCTGGAGAAGGGAAGCGATCTGTGAGGAGATGAAGCTTTGCCGATGATAGGAGGTTATGAAAGGTAGTAAGGAGAAGAGAGACTGCAGAGGTTGCAGAAAGTTCTTATAAGATTGACTGTACCATAAAACGATGGGTGCAATTCAGTGTAGATAATTGTAAAGTGATACATTGGGGGAAGAATAATCTGATCTTCACATTTTGGATAATTTATAAGCTGGCCCAAAGGTCTGCAGGACCAAAACCTTTGGGTTATGGTAGACAGTTCCATGAAAATCTCAGCTTAGTAGTAGCTGAAATAAAAAAACAGTAGGTGAGGAATTATTAAGAAGCAAATAGAGAAGAAAACAGAAAGGACCATTATGCTACTGTGCAAGCCATATGCTACTGTAAAAATCCAAGGTTTACACACTTGACTGTTGCATGTGATTCTGGTCCATTTATCTGGGACAGGACTTACTAGAACTGAAAAGTATTGAGAGATTACAAGAATGATCTGAGGTATACTATGACTTCCATTACAACATGCAAGGAACTCCGTCCATTTGGTGGCCATTCATTTGGAAAAAAAAAATGACGGGGGAATGTGAGAAGATGTCTGCAGAACTGACATGTCTGGAGAAAAGTGGAGTGGGATTGGCTTTTACTGTTACTCCTGATACAAGCATAAGGGATATTGAAAGAACTTAGTAAGAGCTTCATTCAGAACAAACCAGAGGAACTGGTTCTTTGGATAAGCCATGTGGACCTGTGGTACTCCTCCTCAACTGACTTTCTGGATCAAGAACTTTATACAGATACATGGAAAGACTGAACAAAACCTCGGAGGAGATGCTGTAGAGTCTACTAACTAGATCAATCACATAACCTAACTTGAAAATGTTTGAAAACTGGGAGGCAGGATGTGCTTACCCTGCTCTTATTGTTCCTGAGTGTCCATTCCCATGGTTACTGTGGGAGATAGAGCTCTATGCTAGGTGGACCTGGGGTCTGAACCAACACTTACATACATATGTTACCTTCTCATTATACACCAACATCAAAATTACATAAATTAAATTATTAACAGCTTAAATACGTTTATAACTTTCAAGCCCCCTAAATAATTGCGATGTTATAAAGTGTTAAGACCAGAAGGAACCTTAAGAAGTCACCTAATCTCTTGCCCTGTTCCATGGCAAGATCAATTGTATTTGTGTCCTTACTGACTAAGTTGTCTAACCTGTTCCTAAAGCTTTCAATGGTGGAAATTCAACAGCCTCCATAAGCAATCTATTTAAAGTCTCACTATTCGTATTATGAGAAGGATTTTTTTTTTCCTATCCAACTGGAATCTGGTCACCTGTTGTTTGCTGTAAACCATTAGTGAACTGCAAGCCTGAGCTAGGGTGGGACATGTCCTAGACTTCTGATGAACGTTTTCTAGTAACTTCAGTGACTCTGGAAATAGCTTGAATGCAGGCTTGGTTTTTAATGTAGCTGAGTAGTTACTGGGTTTTGTGTTTTGGTTAATATGACCAAGCATGAGCAGGGATCTTTTCTGTATCCCATTAGGGATTTTCATGTTATTTTAATGTCTTATCTCTGTAGCATTTTCTGGCTCCAGGTAAAGTTTCCCTGAGCAGTAGTTCCTAAACCCAGCATGTTTTGAGTTTGCTTCAGCAAAAGCTGTTTGAACGATGTGTCTACAGAAAAAGTGTGACAAAAAGATTTGAAAAAAAATACTACTGGAAAACAGCATGTACGATTTTATTTTTTTCCTATAAGGTCTAATTTCTGGGTTTGCCTGTAATTTACTGAAGTATATGTGTTTGAGATGGAATGTTTGAGCTGTCTTAAGTGATGCTGCTCAGTTCATGTAACCTCTACTTCTTGCAGATGATCGCTGATTGCATTCCTCATTTTCCAGGTAGCTGACCTGAGAAGAGGGTTCTGCCTGGCAGAAATGGTAAGCACCTACAGGTTCAACTGAATTTGATGTGGGCTGCTTTTATAAAACACAGTGTACTCTGAAGTTGTTTAAGTATGTTTAAAAGTCAGCCCAGTGAGGTGTTTTAGTGAAACCTTGTAAGCTTAGTTTCTTTGTTTCGGTTTCTAGTCTCTAACATAAGAGCACTGTCCTTTCACTTGCAGAGAATTTTGAAAAATCAGTTTATTGGTACATGTGAAGCACTCAGGAGCAACAGTGTGGCCATTCTGAGGAAATGAGTGTCTGTGAATAGAGTTTGAATTAGTATGCAGATATGAAATGATATGTGGAACAAAAAGGAAAAAAAAAACCCATTAACTAGCTGTTCACTGGTGAGAACTGACAATTCTGTGTACAGAATGAAGCAGACATCCTGTGGAAAAATAGTGTGTAAGGGTGCATTTGAAGACTTCCTCATACTGTGGATTGTGCAAGGAAGCCAAATAAAGATTGTGCAAGCACTTTGATTTTGGTGGTTTTAAACTCATTGACTGCAAGACTGCAACCTCAGTAATGTACTTTTAAAATAAGTTTGTAAATACATGTATATTTGTACCTCATACACTATAGAGGTTTCGGAGAAACAATGGTGTTTTCAGTCAGCACATTGGCACAGGGAGGAAGACGCAGTATTTCTCTGTCTTGAAGACTGAACTTATATGTATCTTACAAAAAGTTACGACTGTGGAAAATTTTCTGTTTCCCTGTAATTTAAGAACTTATTAAAACATTCTTGTTTGAATATTAAATTTGAAGGGTTATGCCAAGGATCTCAGAACAATCATCAGTCTCCTGTATGAAGAAGGATGGATGATAGTTTTTAATAAGTTCAGTCTCTCTTCTGGCTCAGAGAATTTGAAGTGATCATGTTCACTCTAAAATTCCTGTAAATGGCTGACATCTAAACAGCAATTACCTTGGAGAGAAAAAAAACCCAACAACCCAGGTGCTTCCTCATCACCAAAGCTGGCATTCAATTTTATTGATGAGGGATTTTTTGTTTGGCCTGCTAATTCAAGCTAAATGGAAATGGGGCAGTCTTTACTGAGAAGCAGTGGGCTACTCAGTATAAGAATTGCTTAAGAAATTCAAGTTCCTTCTTGTATATTTCAAGTGTAAGCTGCAAGGAACTTCCAAAAGCATCTTTCTGGGATTTTTCCTAATGTCCTTTCTCCTCTCCCTACCCTCTCCACTTACCTGCCTCCTCCATTCCAACCCAGCTGTTCTCTTGAGATCAGTGTGACAGGTCAAAGGTTTAGATGGGGCCTGTGCCCAAGCAATGGTTTTCCTTTCCCTCCTTCAAGCGCCCTGCTAGCTCTCTCCATGGGTATCTCCTGCAGCTGTTCGCTCCAGAACCAAGTTTTCAAAACAACGGAAAGACATACTATAGCATATTGGAACTAATCATCTGAATTCTGCTTCCTAAACTAGGATATATATTCAGCAAAATACTCTATGTGTGTCTCAATCCGTGTGTCTGTCCTGCTACAATACCTTGCTGAGCTTTCAGTGTTGTTCACAACTGGAAAGGTTTTGTAAAAATTCTGAATTGGATTCCCCAACTTGAAATGTATAGGCTGGAAAGTGCATAGTTTTGAGGGTGCTTTTGGTTTTGTTTTTATTTACACATAGTGATCATTCCACTTCCTGCAATGTCTTAAAGCTCTGACTTTTGCAATTTTAACTAGCTTTCTGATTTTCTTTGTTGCCTCCCTTTCCTCTCTTCATTGTTATGTTCTTCTGTTCATTTCCAGCCTCTGACTTTTTCCTTAACTATTTAGAGCAACTTGGTTTGTTCCAGACTTGGTTCATCCCTTGAAGAATTTCTACAACTCTGGATATTGTGACAGCCGTAGCTTGTGGCCACCCCCAGCTGTCATGAGCATTTTTGCCATGCTGTAGTTGGATTTCACAGATACATTCATGGAGGTTATGGAGTTTTCTTGGTTCCAATCAACCCTCAACTAAATGGCTGTGCTTTAACTACTCTCCAAATGACATTATTATTCTTTTTTTTTTTTTTGACTACAGATGTATCAGGCAATGTGCACTTAAATACCTTGTTATGGTAACTGAAGTACATCTGATTTGCTCAGTCACATAGCACTGTATCCAGGAGAACCTTCAGCAGAAATCTCCTGAAAGCCTTTTTGTTGTGTAAGAAAGCTACTTCTTTCAGACCCAAAAAGTATCTGTTAGCTAGTTTTCAATGTTACATTCAGTGAACGCACTGCATGGTTGACTCCAGGTTTGCCTTCCAGCAGATGCCTGTGTCACCATGTCATCAATCGATTTAGACATACACCATTTAATTATAGTAGGAGCTTTCAGAAAGGTTTCTACCCAGGCAGCCACTCTGAAGGTTAATTTGTTTGTTGCCCAAGATGGTTTGAAACTTGCTGCCACAACAATTGCAGTTTCCAACCTGACTGACAGCACCAGGAACTAAAGTCTTGTTTCTAATAGAATGGGATTCATGTTTATCCTCATGGTGATATTTTTAATGTTGTCCATCTACTGGATAACCCCTCGTGCAGCTGACAAAAGGGAAATGGTTTCACTGTGTTGCTCTGCAAAGGCATATTTTCTATATTATTTATGGAGCTCCTCCCACTAATATGACTAGCTAGATTATCTGTAAGGCTGTACTTGTTCTGAAACCACTATTGATTAAATGCTGAGATGAATTTTTTTTTTTAGAAGCTGTCATTGGAACATGCTTAGGCTGCACTTGCTGTCAGCTTAACAGTCATGTTTCTGTGTCTTCCTTTAAATTCCTCTCCCAGCTGGGCTCTTTCATATCTTAGCATTAAAATAGATTCTTCCTAATTAGACAGATCTCTGTCATGATAATCATCTTGAGAACGTATGCTGTATTTTCATACTGCATATCTGTTCACAGATCAGGCCTGTACTTTATAATTTTTCAAAATCGTAACTCACTGAATAGATCCTTTACTAAGCAATCATCTCCTGTAACTAGTAATTAGCGTCCTGTCAGCTGATATCGGTAGGCACTGCTGGCATCAGCAAGTTCACCTTGCATCACTTAGAATTCTGATATATTTGAATCTTTTGGAATTCCAGTTGTTAAGATAGTTTTCCAAAGCTGATGTGCAGGGCAAGGGGGGAAGTTATAGACCAACTACACACATTTGTGCATGCAAAGTAAATTACTGCTTAAGAAGGTGACTGTGCGTAAGTCCATGGTCATAAATGTAAGTGCACACATCTATCATGAGTGAATCTGTGCTTGTGTCTGATGACAGAACAGAGTTGTTTGGTCAAGGTTATGAAGAACATCTGTTTTAATTACAATAGTCAGTAGAAGGACAATGCCGAAATCTATTTCTTGCATTGCCCAGGCTACAATCTGAGGGTTTTTTTCCTGTTTTTATTTATTCAGACTCACTGACTTAGCAGAAGTGTTGTCCTTCACAGAAATTGAATTTAAATACTTCCCTAAATAGCTCACTTTGGCCACTGTTTTTCAGAAGCTGGTAATCGTTTGTATAAGTATCCTTAAAATAAAAGTGATGCAAAAATGAACTGTGAAATCTTATCTCTATTATGCTATTTCACAATCACCATTCAATACTTGGCTTTAAAAGAAAACTCTTGTCAGTTGAAAATTTTGAGTTAGCTCTTAGGTGCTGGGTGACAGCTGTAAAATAACAGCATGATTGACTTTTTTTTTTTAATGAAATGCTGATTCTGTTGATTGTTTTAGATATAGGGGATAGCGCTTTATTTTATAAAATATTGTACTATAGAATAATGCAAGTATCACTCTTGCTGTTAAAATGAGTGGGGAAATAGATTAGATAGACACATTAGCTCAGCTTTGTTTTAACCTCAGACATTTTTAGAATGTATTCAGATGTTTGGGGTTTTTTTTTCCACAAAACTGGTGATTGATCTGTTTGCAAAACTTTTAACACTAAGCACTGACTACTATGAAACTTTGTTACGCAAATCATCACCCATGGGCTGTGCAG
Source organism: Pampusana beccarii (assembly GCA_013399365.1). Classification (NCBI taxonomy): domain Eukaryota; kingdom Metazoa; phylum Chordata; class Aves; order Columbiformes; family Columbidae; genus Pampusana; species Pampusana beccarii. The sequence continues at coordinate 785,010 of VWYH01010317.1, forward strand.
CCTGGCAGAAGCAAAGTATATAGCTGAGAGAGAGAAAAAAATCCTAAATTTTTAATCGGCTGGAATTCTATAACAATCCAGCATGCACTTAAAAAAACAGAACACAACTTCTGTAAAATGCACCAAAAAGCAGTCTATAAAAACCCCACTGCTTTAATGTGTATTTCTGGCTCTGTGGGTATAAGAAACATTTCTGTCTTTTGGGGGACTGCAGTGCTCCTCGGCTCTGCACATCCTTGTGAGCAAGGCTGCCGGGCTGCAGGGGGCACTGCGGAGGAACCCAAAAAATACTTTTCCGAAGTTAAACCTAATTCACAGCTGTCTGCGTTTCTGGCCTACTGACACTTTCCATTTAAATTGAAAACAAACACTCAAAACAAAAACAAACTAGAAATCCCTCTCCTCCTTCCCCTTCCTCCTCCCCCCCAGTTCTCACATTCGATCTTTTAGGTTCATATACGACCAGATAATACTGTTGTCTTGTAGAGTCAGATGGAGAGGAATAGTTGCTGTAAGAACTTACAATGCATCCCCTGGCTCCAAGTTGACAGAGGTACTGTAAGTTATGCAGGATTTGCAGTTTCCCCTAGCTCTTAGTCTGCTTTTGGGCCCCACTGTAATTGTGCCCTGTTTTTTCCATGATCAAGTAATAACCGGTGATAATGAAAAACAGTAAGAAGGTTCACTTTAGTTCTCAAACTGATACAAAAGAAGAATTTTAAAGGGGGAGGGGAGGCTTGTTAGCCCCAATGTAAGGAAGGTACTAATTACTGATATTTGTTTGTCTGCTATGATTTTCCATCACAACAGAGTCAGGAATTGTTGCGATAGGAATAAAATTATAACCAAATTTAATACTGCTGAGCATCTAAAGAAGACAAAGACAGCTCTTTACCACTGTCAGCTTAGAAATAGCATCCTATGCTAATCTGCAATGGCAGAAGTGATGATGGTTTAAATCAGATCTCATGACTAATGTATGAGTTCCCAATTTTCTTTATTTCCAGCTGCATGTTAGAGAATAAGGGCATCTCTCTGAGATAATTGTTTTATACAGGTATATTTTAAAAAGGAAGTGCATAGCTGATATTACTAGTTAGAAAATAACAATCAATTAAAAGTGTGTGAGCAAGAGCTTTGTCTGCAAAATGGTGTAAAGCGAGGTTCCTGGGATGTTATTCTTGATCCATTAATCACCCGCGCTCGATCTGGAGGCAGCCACCGTTCGCTTGGAAAAACGTTCCTGCCCAACGTGTCATGTTTCTGCTGTTGTTTAAAATAGAAAGTTCAGCCCCGTGTCTGGGAGGCACAGGGCTCCCCGCTCCGTTTGCATTCATTATGCAACAGTTTACACAGAATGGAAACGGCGGCACACGCCGCTCCGGCGCGGGGTGCAGCCTGCCGCCGGGTGCGGGACCCCTCGGGCTGCGCAAAGCGCTGCCCCTCGCTGCTCTCCTGCGGGCTCCGGGCCCTCCGCGGCCGGCGGCACCGGCCCCAGCGCCTCCCGAGCGCCGGGGCTCAGGACGGGCGCTGCTCCCCCCGTAGGTGCCCGCCGCGCCC
>VWYH01010317.1:787717-832295 GCA_013399365.1 Pampusana beccarii
CCCCCCGGTTCTCTAAAAAGTATCTCATCAGGACCCCGGAGGAGACTGTGTGTGCGTGAAGGGTAGGATAAAAAGTTCTTCCAAAATAGTGTGCACGGGAAAGAGGATGGGGGATTTTGCAGCCCCCACTGCCGCCGCGAATGGCAGCAGTATCTGCATCAACAATAACCTGAACAGCAGCCTCAGCGGGGCTGGCGGGGCTGGTATCGGGGTTAACAGCACTCCCCACGGTCCTCCTGCCACTGCTCCCGGTAACAATAATGCTAACAGCGGCGGCGGCATTCCCAAGCACAGCACGGTGGTGGAGCGGCTGAGGCAGCGCATCGAGGGCTGCCGGCGGCACCATGTCAACTGCGAGAGCAGGTACCAGCAAGCCCAGGCGGAGCAGCTGGAGCTGGAGCGCAGGGACACGGTGAACCTCTACCAGCGGACCCTGGAGCAGAGGGCCAAGAAAACGGGCACCGGCACCGGCGGCAGCAAGCAGCAGCATCAGAGCAAACAGCAGCAAGATGCAGAGCCTGCCGCGGCGGAGCAGAGGAACCACACTCTGATCATGGTAAGGGGATGCGGGCCGGGGGAGTCGCTGTCCGCTCCGAGTCTCTCGCCGGGATGAGCTGGGGGTCGCCACCGTTGTTTTCCGCCGGGGACGGGGCTCGGTTCAACTTTGGCGGTGGCAGGACCGCGGGCAAGGTTGGCGAGCGGGGGGCTGCCGGATGGCTTCCGCAACTTCTTCAGGGCAGGGGCGGGGGCAGCGGACAAACTTTTTTCCCGGTCTGTTTCAGAAGGGAAGAGCCGCCCGGGGGGGGGAAGAGGGAAGGAGCGGTGCCGGGCGGGCTGCCGAAAGCCAGAGAAGGGTTTTGTGTGCGTGCGTGTTTTGCGACGGCGTTCGGCGCGGGGGGTGTGCGGCTAGGGCGGCCGTGCGCCTTTGCTGGCTGCCTTTTTAAATCCCGCCGCGGAGGAAGGTGGAAGTTGGCTCCGCAGGCTGGGGTGACGGCGGGAGGAAAAGTTGGGCAGGTTTCTCGCCTCGGCTGCCTCGGCGTGCAGGAGCCCGGCTCCCCACGCGAGCAGCAGCTCGAGCTGAATCGCTTCCTAAAGTTTCCTTGGGTTTTAAGGAGCTTAGCGGGGAGCGGAGGGGGGAAAGGGGGCGGGGGCTGAGCCGGTAGGAGCGTAGCGGCAAGTAGGAAGCGGAGTTTCCCACTCCCAGGCTGCACCGATGATGAATAATAAAAGGCGGTGCGGGGGGAGCCGGGCCCCGCGCTCCGTCTGAGCCTTATTTATAGCAGGTCGCGGCCGCCACTCGTTCTGGTGGGTGCCGCCGGCGGCGGCTCGGGCTGTTCGCCTGGGCCGGCGGGAGCAAGCGGGCGACTTCGCCTCGGGGGGAACGCGTGTGTGTCCTGACGTGTCTCCCCCGCCCCGGCGCTCGGGGGCGGGCACGGGGCAGCTGGGTCTTCGCCGTCTGCTGGGCGCACAATAGGCGGCGGAGACCGGCGGGGAGGAGGGAGGGAGGGGAGGTGCGATGGCAGCGTGTGGTTTACAAGCCTCGCACGTCCCTCCCTCTCTCCCTCCCCTGCTGCGCGGGGAGGCGCGGCGGTGCGGGAGGGTCCAGCAGGGCGGCAGCTGCTGCCGGCCCCGCGTGGGGGGGTCTCCGTGACAAAGCGGCGGGCAGGAGGCCGTCCCGGCAGCGGCTCTTCCCCCCACCCCCCGCATCTGAAAGCAGGGAGCAATTTGTTTATTTTGGGCCGCGCCGAGCCTGTCCTCCTCTGGTCGTGCTGCCGGCTCCTCCCCTGCGCGATGCCGCGCAGCCCCGCGGGCAGCACCCTTCCCCTCTGCCCCTCGCTGTCCTACCGGGCGCTTTGTCTGCCCCGCAGCCCCGCTCCGTCACGAAGGGCGAGGAGGTGGGGATCGCTTCGCCACCAGCAAACAAAAGCCCAGCGATGGGCGCAGCCCCCACCTCCCGCCCCGCCGATAAGGAGCAGAGCGGGGCTGCCGCCTCCCTGCGTCCTCCCGGCCGGAGAGCAGTCCCCACCACCCGGCAGCCGGGAGAGCGGGACTCCTTCCTTGGCGGCGGGGAGGCGCGCAGGAACCGCGGCAGCGGGCAGAGGAGGGAGCGGGGCCGGCGCGCTGGAGCCGCGCAGGGAGGGAGCGCCAGCAGGAGCCACACAAAGCGGCGAGGGGGAAGGGGGGGCCGTGCTTCGCAAACAGGAAGCAGAAAAACCTCATTGACATCTTGTTGCTTTCCTGATGTTAGCAGGAAGGCACAACCATATTTCTCTTCCTTCTCTCACGGTTCCGCGCGACTGAGGCTTTTAAACACACGCTTGATATGGTGCTCCCACACCACAATACTTTGCCTTGGCTTAGGTCTGCTCCTAGTGCAGTAACTGAGTCTCTAACCACACTCCGTGAGCAGGGGCTATCTTTTGTCAGCCAAACTGTCCTCAAATCCCGTGTCGTTTTCACGAGATACAAGAAAGGGACTGGGTGCTCAGGGTCTGGGGAAGCACCGTGGTGCACTCTGTACATATGCAGCTCCAGAACAGCTCCCATGGTTCTAGGCCTTTGCTAGTGGTGGGCTATCCTTTCCCCTTCTTCCCAAAGCCCATGCTAAAGCCTTAATCATCAGGATTTTTGGTTAAGTAGCTCGTTGGCCTACCTTTGAAGATCTAGGATGGACACTCAAAGCCATGCTACAATGTGAAAGTTATGGAAACTAAGTAACAAAAGGAGGAACTGCAGTTACAGCTCTGTTACTTGCTTGTTTCAGGTTGGGACACTTCAAGAGCTAAGAGTAGCCTAATTAAGAGATAGTTTGCTATGAAATTAGTTGTAACTGAATTTTTGTGCTACAGTCTTCATGCTGTTTAAATGTACTTGATGCGCACTATGCTTTTCATCTTAAATTCTAGTGCTTTACAAAAAACCTAACCATTTCCATCAACCAAGTGGTTTAAGTACACAAATGTTGCAAAAAATTAGAAACATTATCTGCTTTGTTTCACTTGTAGAGTGTTAATTATTATTTTTGTCTAATGTCTGGGAACATTAATGGGTACATGAAAGTTATACTGAAAACCTGAGAAATTGCTCCTTTTAAAGCAATTGAAAAGTATTTTCTTTGAGACATTTATGCTTTTTAAAGTATGGAAAGTAAGTTCTTCATTTCTGCCAGTCATATCAGTTTGGTAAGTTTCACGGTTTACTTACATCATGCTTTGTATTTACCAAAACAGTTCAACTTTATTCAACATTTTCTTTTGACATGAGAAAACAGTTAACTACATTTTGGGATTTTCTTCTTTATTCTCTGGTAAACTCCAGCTGTGAGTTTTACAATGGAACAATCATATGAATCTGTTACTGCTTTACTCTTCACACAAAATCATTATTAAATTCTTCCCTCAGATTATTAAACTGCACAATTTGGAAATTAAGCAGTCAGGTTTAAATGACAACAAATACAAGGAGGCTAGCAAGAAATACTGTTTCTGATTTATTTTATTTTTTTAAAATCAAGTCAAATCAGAGGAAAATGTTATGAGAGTGTGTGTGTATTCCTCTCCAAACTGGGAGAGGCTGAGAAGAGAAGGGAGATGTGTGCTGGGTCAGGGCAGCAGCCACCCAGCAAACCCTCCCGGAAGGTGGTGCTGACACATGTGCTGAGATGCCCTTCAGCAAACTGGGTAAAAAAACAGCTTTAGAAGACTATTATAATTTAAAGACATGCATTCTGATTTTCTTCATTTGATGGAGTACAAACTCTCCAGTCTGTACAATGCTCCTTGTTGCCGCCCCCACAGTTTACACCCTCACTCCCTGAGTTCATGAAAGGGATTATGCAGTTTCCACTGTTTAGGACTCTATGTCAACTAACTAGCAGATATCAATGGGAGCCTTTTTTCAAAAAGGGCTGTAGGAGCATGGGCTTGGCTGTATTTCATGAGTGGTTGATCTACATTGAATCTATGTCTTGTTATAGACCAAGTTTTCCTTTGCTGAACTTTGGAATACTTGGATTTATAACTATTTCAGCCTCTTCTATTTGAGAACAGTGGGTTTCAGAACACATTTGCCCCTCCACAGGCATTGATTGGAACATACACAACATTTAAAATAAAATTGTTTATAAATGTCTGGGAGGACCTTTTTTTTCCCTTTTTTTGTTCCTCCCAGTTCAACCTGGCAAAAGCCAAAGTTGTTTTCCATGCCTTCGAGTTGGATTCTTAGAATACTGTACCAGCTTGGTTTTCAAAGGCAGTATTGGGAAAATTTGCAGCCCATCCAAAACTCTGCTGCTCATCTCTGGATTACTTCCAGGAAATATCAACACGTTATTTCAGTTCTTTGGTTCTTTGTGAGCTAATCTGCTGCCTTGTTTCCTCCTTTAAGTGCAGGAGTCTCCTGGCTCTGCATCCATGTTATTGTGTGTGGTTCAGAGATATTGTACATGTGTATACACAATAATGAATAAGTAATGTATATTTATTTTGTAATAAATCTCCAAACATATAATTGATATTGCAAATTATATCACCTCTACTTCTTATCCCTGACACTGCTCTTCTCATAGTGTATCTTTTGTAATTTTTTTGTCCAATGAAACACTGTATCTGTAATTACCATATTAACCTTCTAATTCACGTTCGTTTGCATCTGAGCTCTACAGTGGAATGTAAAGGGGATGGAGCTACTTTTCCCAATTTTGTGAGTTCTTCAAGACTTTTCTTATTCAGCATCGTTTTGGGCTTGATAGTTACTGTCACACTGACCATTTCTAACCCTAAAACCAGTCCCTAGGAAGTTGAGTTTTGAACACCATAAACATAAAATGTTATTTAGATCACAGAAATTAGTGACGGAAGTCAAATGACCTATTGGATCATCTTTTCTGTTCCCTGCTAAAGCGTACTGCGCCAATTCAGAATTAGTTTAAAGCTACAGAAAACATGGCTGGCAAATACAGCATTTTCCAATACTGCTTTTTATCCATTCTGGGCTGCTGCAGTGCCTCATGGAAGTTAATGGTCATATTGCCCTTCTACCTGAGGGAAGGGAGATGGGCAGGCCAATCCTTTTAGCTTGCTTTGTACAGGGACAGAATGACGTTCTAAACTGGAGAAATCTGGTTATCTGTTTTACTTTTGACACATATTTTACCACAGAAAAGTAGTTCCCCCCCCCACACACTCCAATTTCTCGTTTTTGTTGAAAAAGCTATCCTGAGTGAAAAGTTAACTTCTTAATTCGTCTTAGTGATTCATAGGTAATTTCATTAATGAAACAGAGTGCTGAAGAATGCTGTCAGTCTTGTAAGTAGTCTTTTAAAGCTTACACCTGCTGTATTTAATATGTACCTGTGTGTATGTTCATAAACCTGACACATTTCTTGTGTTCTTTCCCATGTAATATTGCCATTTAACATACTTCACAAGTGCTCAAGAGTTCATCAGTTACACTATAGGAAATATCTATTTGTCTAGCATTGCAGAGGTGAAAAAGAAAGATGATTTTTCAGATGTTTCTTTTTATTTTGCACAAGAGGTCAAGTACTGCAGCCCTTACTTGTGCCTGATGACTAAGTAGGATTAAGCATCTCTTCAGTTAATAAGCTATGTCTGATCTTGCTCACACTGGGGTAAAGTCAGTAGTAAATGCAAAACTGGGATGATAGCAGAATTTAATCCCAGGCCAACAATGCTCCTTCTCTTTCATATGCATCATAGAAGGAGTCATCCTGTAACCCTTTTTATTTTGCCCTCCCTGTAAGGGTGGATCTCTGTGTCTTTCTTATTCCACAACCTCTCCCATTTTTCTTGTGCTTTTCATACCAACTCATGCTTGATGCTTCTGTGTGATTACTGTCCTATAGGACAAGGAGTTTTTATGTTGACCTCCTTTTGCACGTAGTCAGCACAATAGGTTTCAGCTTTGCGAACTGAAAGGAACTGAGAGGATCTTCAAGGACAAGCCTCTAATGACCTTTATATGCTCTTATACAGTGTCCCTTTAAAAGATAGTGGGCTGGGTTATTATGAGCCATAGCTGGAGAATGGCAAATTGTATTTTGACGTACAGTGAACAGCCAGTCACAGTGAAAACTAAGCTGACGCTTGACCAAATGCCACAATTTAAAAGTCCTGCAATGAAGTTCTGGGCATTGTCAAGTTCAGAAAGAACAACTTTGCCTGAAACATGTCCAAAACTCACTCTGCTAACGCAAAGCCAGAAATATTAACACATAGTCATGTTAGGACAATTGGTTGCATTTGGGTTAACCTAAATTTACAGTAAATTGACATAAAGCTTAAGGCTTCACAAGTGGCTTAAGCTGGTGTAAACCTGAACTGCCACTGCTGGGGAAGTCTTATCTTTCATGCTCTTCTCAGTGGCCATACTTTCTTGCTGCCTCCCTTTGCTAATGCTGCCTCTTGTTCATGTACCTCCACTGTCAGATGGTTCACTGAGCAGGTGGAGAGGACAGGCACATTTATTCTTTTTCTTCTGAGTGAGTTTTCAGCTGCATCAGGTCTGTTATTTGTTTGTCCCTCTTATGGGCAGCACAATCTTTCAATACCCTAATCCTCTTGTGAAACTTCACCCTTATCTCAGGTTAAACACCTGGGACACATTAGTTGAAAGATGCCCACCTGCTAGCATACATTTTACTTGAGCTAAGTAACACCTGGTGTCAGTGCCATGTTCCTGAATACAGACACTGAACCAGGAAAGACTGTAAGTAGCAAAGGAGTCAGGGTTCATTTTTACTGAAGTGCTTGCGTGTGTATGATATTTGGTTGTATATTACTCCAATGTGTATAATTCATGTGAGAGATGTGCTTGGATTAGCAGAGGTTTAAGGACAGGTCTGACAGCCAGGAACTGCTGACTGGAATTCTTCAAGTGTATTGTTTCATGAATTGAAATGTAAGGTGCAATCTCAGACCGAAGTTATGAACCTGTAATGAGTTTTCCAGTCTGGGATTTCACAGGCTGTTCGGATAAGCAATGTACTCGCACGTTCAGTGGGAATCTGGGAGTCTTAGTGATTTGAAATATTTCTTTTCCTAGTTTGTCTAAGATGGTGAGTCACAAAATCATATAACTTTGATTACTCTTTTGCTTGCCCCTCACACACTTCAGTTTCACAATGTTTGTAGCTCAGAAGTAATCATAGTCTGCTTCTGTTTGCTTTTTGAATACTTGAAACTCAGTTTCATAGTGGTTAAGAGAAAATATCATTTAGAACTTGTAGTAGTTAAAAAGACAGTAGCCGCTGAAATTTTGTGCTTACAGGAAGGGGTTGAGCTGCCTTCTTTCAAGACTTCCTTCTTTTGTCTTAATTTTGTTTTCCACCACATACAGTTAAAATTGGCAAGGAGATAAGAATACTTTAATGTTTAGTTGACCCACAGGCACTTTGCATTTTTTCTATGTTTCTGTAACTGCTAAGGCTGATGCTGCAGTGCTGTTGGTGGGGTAGATGGTCAACTGCTCTTTGCTTGCTGTCGCTGCATAACCACAGCATACATGGAGTAGAAAGCAGGCTTGTATTTATGACATTCAGCATAACTCAGTTAATAAACAGAAAGACCAACATCTCAAGAGTTTTCTTTCCTGTACTTGTTCTCTATCAAGGCCACTTTCTGTAAGGTTTTAATGTAGGGCTCTATAGTGTTCTATAATGTTCTCATCTCTGGACAACTGAAGGGTGGTAGAGTTGCTTTTTAACTGATTGAAGGTGGGGCTGTTGGGCTATGCCTCTTCCCCTCCTCTCTTCTTCACACTTCAGTCTCCTCCCTACATTGCTTTAGCTATGTGACACACAGGAGCATTTCTGGTTTAATAAAACAGTTCCACTTCGTTTTCCTCTGGTCTCTGGATTTGGAGAAACAGCTGTTAAGTACCACAGTGAAGGTATAGCTTTTCTGCTGTAGTTCTCTTTATGCTGTTTGTGAAAATCTCGGCCCTGTTCAGAAGGTCCCTGGATATTGTGTACCTAGGTAAAGAGCAGAGAATTGGTCCTTTATCTTACTGTGGCCCTGGGTGTTATCACAAGAAGCCAATGTGCCTATGTATGTGTGTTTCTATAAACCATAACATACACTGTTTTTTAAACTGCACTGAAAGACAAAGTGAAAGGATTTATGATGCAAAGATTTATGATCAGTGATCAGTTTTGATGGTGAAAGGGGATGTACTTGTCTGATAAGTTTAAGAACTGCTGATATGCACCCATTTTCTAGATTTTCAGCTTCTCTTTCCTTTAGCTCATATCTATTCCACTGTGATGTTTTGGCACTTCTTTGTTGTGTTTAATCTAAAGGAGGAAGGGAGGTGGTTATGGCAGATGAGATGCTGAAAGAGTTCTGGAAAGTATGAAAATTTTTTAGTAGTTTAAACTATTTGCTTGTATTAAGGAGGACAGACCAACATTTAGCCAAAACAGAAACTGTAGCATTTCCTACTGCTTCTGTTTATGCAGAATATTGTGGTTACAGACTCTCTAGTATTTGAGAAAATTATTCTTAAATATGACTACCTCAGCTGGCAGTGGTTGTCTTTAGACTGCTGAAAAGATTGTTGCAGTTCAGCTGTGATTTTTGCTGCTGTTCGGTTTTGTCTCTGAAGCTGGTGGCTGTTCTGATTTCTCTGGAGTACATTCCAGTGCTTAACTGAGGCAGCGTACAGAAAGCTGCTACTGACATTTAATAACCAGTTTTTAATGATGTTTTTGGCAAGTAGTATCTCTATTCATTATACATCTTTTTAGTTGTCATTGAAGCAGGTAATGTAGCTTTGAAGACATTAGTGGAATCACACAGAAGACTGTAAACTTCTGTCACTGAAAGGGAGCCACGTTGTTTGAGCTCCAAATTGGCTGAAGCGTTCTGGCACGTAATCCATGACTGGATATGAAGTAATGGTTCAAAATAATCTGTAGATCCTTTTATTACAGCACATTTCTGGGCTGAGCTTGCAGTTTTTGCATTCTAGTAAAAGTAGATACTATGCTGAGGTTGCAGTGTTACCTTCTTTTTTTTTTCCCCCCCCAATTTGATGACAAATTATTTGTGCTAACTAGTTTGTAGGCTGAAAGATTATTTAAAGGCTGGATTGCTGTAGTTTTGAAAGTTCACCTGAGAGAATTTGACTTTACATTTTTTCACCCCAGGGCAGTTGATTGGGGCTTATTTTCTCTAACACGTTGTGCTATGTATTCCACATCACACAAAACAACAAAAAAATCCATTTGTCTCCTCAATTTCATTTACAACAAAACAAAAAACTTTATATTCACACTAGAGTTTATTGCCCTTCTCAGTAGCATTTTTGTTGTGGGAAATGCCAGCAGTGGGTGGGGATAATGGAGATTTGTGAATGTGGAGCAGCAAAATCAAAACTGATTTTGACTAGTGGCATTAAAAGCTTTACCTGTCCCTCACCCATTACTGTGCTAAAGCATATGGCAGTCTCTGACAGCCAGAGAGGAGTTCTGGGAAGTTGGCATACACCATCTTTCTTTATAGTTACTGTGAATATTTGAATACAAGAAACACGTGTTGTCTGTGGTGTGGTGTTTTGGGTTGGATTTTTGGTGTCAATACCAAGTATCTTGAGGAAGTGATTCCTCAGGAATGACAAACTTGTCTCTTCTTCTCTTTTTGCTATAAAATTTCATGCTACATAGAGCCAGTGGTGAGAATATGTTACGTTTAACTATCTTTTAAGTAGTTTTCTGAAAGATATCTCCTGTTCCCTCCCTTTTGCAGTCCTATACCTACACTCATGCTGGCCTGGTGAGCCAGTCTGTGGTACTCAGCTAGGTGGAAAATTACCTGCTTAGGAGAAAAACAGTGTTTATTTTTTAGTGGGAGGTGAAACTGCACAGTGTGTTACTGGGGCAGAGGGAACAGAGGACAGGGGAGGCAGAAGGTCCAGTGTCAGCGAAGCTCTGTCTGTCTTGTGTGACTGTGCCCTCAGCCTCTGCCAGTTCCCTGGCCAGCCCCCAGCTGAAAGCCTGGTAGTTGTGGTGCGTTGCTGCAGTTAATTTGGGAGTGAAATACTTCAGCAATTTATGGAACGCTGGACGGAACATTATTCTCAAAGATGCTTCCAGTATCGATGTGGTTACTTGTAAGGATGAGGCGGCGATCCGAAGTGTAGAGAAGACTGAGGAGAATATCTTTTCACCTCAATGTGGTGGAAAGAAGACTTCATGCTGGCTGTGGTGTAGACTTGTAGTAGGTAGGTGACCTCTGTCCCTCATGCGAGAAGGGAAAAAAAAGTGCTTGTGGTCGTATTTCTTTTGTTTCCTAATTTACTTCTGAAAACTTATAAACTTTGTTTTTGCCTCTCTGATAAAACATGGAAAAGTATGATTTTGCTTTATCTTTATAGTACAGTAATTGCATTTTTTTTTTCCTGGGCTATTCAGATGTGTGTATACTTGTTTTAATTCCACGTAGAATAATAGACTAGGTAAAATAACTGTGAAAGACCCACGTAAAAAGTATCACCATTCATGGAATGTGATACTTTGGCTTACACATGGGACGTAGGGCAATACTCAAGTGAACTGCTGCGTCCAAGGTAAAGACACTTGCACTCAGTTTTATCTTCCTTCTATCCAAATGCACCTCTGGGCAATATGATGATAATTCTTATCCAAGCAGTCCAGGAAAAAAAAAAAAATCACAGATGGAGCAACTTATGCCAGATTTGCTTTGTAATATGAGAGTTAGTAAAGATAATGTAAATCATAATTCTCTGAATGGATTTTTCGTGAATTTGTACTTTGAATGCTGATCAGTGTAGGTGATTTAATTGATTTTTTTAGTAAGTTAATGATAAGGGGTTCAGTAGAGGGGTTTTTGTTTATTTGAGGTTTTTAGTTTGGTTTTCCTCCTTTTTCAGGTATTTTATTTCAGAGTTACCTCACTTGTTAGGACCCAACCTGCTAGCACGGCAGGTAAACAACAGTATTAGCAATATTGGTATTTCTAATGCAGTGTGTTCCATATGTCAAGTTTCACTAGTGGTTACTTGAGAACATGTTCTTTCTGGTTTCAAAATTATTTGTTTCCCAAGTCTGTGACTTATCTGTTGTGGATAGTGAACACATGGTGAACATATGTTGTAAAGCCACATAAAGAGTTTATCAGAACAGATTTGGACTTACTAGCATGTCTGTAAAGCTAATGGCAGGAGAAAATTGTGCTGGTCATCTCGGATAACAGTAGAATATGTAAAAATTTTGACCAAAGTACTGCATTTCATTTTTTGTTTTCCATTTTTAGAATGTGCCTTTTTTTTTTTTTAGGTAAGAGAAGTTTTTTTGAGCTCATATATAGCTTAGGTCTTTGTAAACGTAGGAAGATAACTGAGGCAAATAAGTGAAAAACAATTATGGTTGTATACATATACACAAGGCTCTGTAGAGGAATGTAACATAAACTCATAGAATATTTCATATTTTTTCAGCGATGCATTTTTTTAATAAATATACAGTTCTTATGTAGTTTAAGACTCCATATTTAGATTGGAAATCTTTAAGCTGAGAGTGTTTCCTGTTGTGAAGGAAGGAAACTAAATGCCTACAGTTGTATAGAACTTCTGTCAGTGTAATATCAAACAATTTTTTTTTACTGGACAAGATCCATATACTATGAATTTTCTAATGCACATGGACAGAATTTTTGCAAGAATTCACTTTGGGTAGGATTTTTTCTTCCTTTTGCCTTTGGTTTAATTGGTCGGGAGTTTTGTGGGGTGTGGATTTTGTTGTTGTTGGTTTTTTGTTTGATTGGTTTTGCCTGTTTCTGCTTTAAAAGGTAGAATTCGAAGTATAGTTGTCTCTACAGTTGTCCTAGTGGAGATGGATTAGTAGCCCGAGTGCAGATGAGAAAGTCAAATTGCATATATTATTGCAGTTTATCACAGTGTTTTTGTGACTATCTGGATACTGCCCTTCAGAGGTTGTGTGTTGCAGCAGTTGCACTTGCGTGTAGATCCTGATAAGGCTGCCTTCCATAAAGGCCATGTAGTACTTCTAAAAAAAAAATATATATTTTAAAAAAAAAATCCCATTTTCAGGCTTTTGTATTTTCGAAGCCATTTTTTCTTACTTGCAAACTTGGAGAGAAATTTGCCTGAAGTAGTTTACTTTTTTAATCTGAAAATTGGGTTAGGGGAAAATAGACTGTTTTCCCTGCTCTTTTAGGAAGTTATTGAAACCATTTCAATGAGAAACTGTAGTACCTCTGACTTAGACATTCTGATCTGCCATTTGTGGTCCCTCTAGCAGCAGTGGGAATAGAGAGGAGAGGGAGATTAGCTACTTTATTACCTGTGGGGGGGAAAAGATGCTCTTTCCACATGCTTAGTATTTGCTTGCTAAAATGTGCTGAAGATTTTTGTCTGCATCAACAACAGTCTGTCTCCTTGTAGCCCTGACTGACCAACTGGGAGGTGCCCATGTGGGCCCGAGGCATGTCAGAGTATGTTCCTGCCTAGCCTAGCAGGAGCTTGGTGGTTCTTTCCCCCGATTTTTTCCTCCTAGCTTTCAAAGACTGCTATCCCATTCATCTTAGAGGTGGTAGATAAGAAAGTTTGCCTGCTCTGTGCTGTCAAATCATTCCAGTTTGGAAGGAGAAACAAGGAGGCACTGCATCAGAAATGTGGAGACCTGAGGAAGTGGATGGGAAGACAGGAACAAAATGTGGTCAGGAGATGGACAGAACCCAGCCTGGGGTAAATGGAGTGGACCAAAGCAGACGTTGGCTGTAATAGGAGGGCAGACATAGATAAGAGGCCATTAGACTTGTTCAACCAGGCTGCAGAGTAGCACTTCGCTTCCACCCATGTACTCGTGCTTCACCAAACTCTGGCCACAGCTCATCAATGAGAACACAGGTGCTTGTAATTAACTCAGCTTTTGCTAGCTTGAGTAGCCAGAACTTGATGCTGGGACTTTTAACAGAGCCATATTTGTGTTTGGCTGCAAACATCAGGCAAATCAGTTGTTTTGGGGTTAGGTTTTCCTGCTTTTCCAGATCTTAAGTCCATTAAAGCATTACAGTGTGTTATGCTATCTGATTTTCTGCACCGATGTTGAATTAGGTGGTAATTTTTTTTTTTTTGGCTTTGTTCAGATTTGAGGAATTCTAAATGCCTTCCAGTGGCATGGATCATGAATTTATAGGACCATTATTTGGAATATAAGCCTGCAGCCAGCAGGCTTGCTTTTCTTAGTTACCTGTTGCATATTCCTTGGAAGTCGCCAACAGCCTGCAGCAGTTCACGTGAAAAACATTGCTCAAGTGACCTCTTACACATTAGTAACAGACAGATGTGTGTATTTTAAGTCCTTTATGTGCAAATCCTATTTACACATTTCTAAAGTTAGTTACGTAAGGGGTGTGGGTTTTTCTCCTGATGGATTAGCTTTGTTTTGCTAAAACAAACTACATTTCAATACTCTTTTTTTTTCCCCCCTCTTTGTGTATACATTCACTGTTAATATAAACTAATTTACAAACTTGATTTCTATGGCAGGTAGGAGGCAATGTGTATTTCACAGACCAGTGGAACAAGTGGAAAGCATTTTAGGTATTTTAGGTACAGTGGTTTAGTATTTGACTGTATTCCTGTTTTTTGATGGATGTAGAGAGAAATGCTGAGGAGTGCATCCCAGGCCTAGTATTACTAAACAGCTATGAGAGACTTTCTTTCCCTTGGGCGGTAGTAACTCATATTTTTGGAAGGGAGAGGTTCTGTCCCTGAGGTCAAACTACACCACCAAACAGCCAGGATTTTCAGGAAGATTTACAGACCTGATAATGCAATAAGCCATAGTTCTAATCATATCCTCTTGCTGGCTGAACAACCTGTCTGTGCCATAGTGTGTGAAGCGGGTAGTTAGCACTTCACATCATTGGGGTGGTTGATTTAGTTGCATAGTGTTAAACAGGTGAACTTGAAAATTAATGCCGTGTTACATCAGACCTACTTGAACCTGCACAACTTGGGCCGTTACTGTCTCAGGCAAAGGAACTGAGTTTTTCTGTAAGAAGGTCTTAAAAATGCACGAGAGTGCTTTGTAAAGGATTTGTATAATGCGCAGGTGTGCTTTTTGCAGACTTGGAGAGAACGTTGGCATAGTTGACAGACCAGAGTTTTATCTGCAGTGTTTCTTGCTTCAGTCATAATACTGAGATGGTAACATTCCTCAGTTAGTAAACATTCATAATACAGAAGTTTCAGCAAGGGAACTTATGTCTACTTTCATCTGAAGGGCTGGCAGAAGGATGTATGTAGCTGATGATTGACTTTCAGCACACTGTTTTACCTAAGAAGTAAAACTCTGTACTCAGTTTAGGTCATTTGACTTGCCCTCATCACAAGAAATTTGATTTGAGGTAAAGACAAAGAACGATGTGGACACTTAGTGTTGCAAGAGCACAGGAAAATGCATCAAGATTCAAACCGAGGATGGAGAATGTGCCAGACCAGAGGAGAGGCCCTTTTCTTCCTCCTGGGATGCTAGAACTGAATGGAAGGTCTCGTGTATTTTGATAATACTAAGTAATAGTGTGTATGTTTTCCTTTCTTGTAACTGATGTCTGTGTTTTCATGTATTGCTTCTGTTCCTTTTGTTGGTTTGTAAATATCAATATAAATCAATCTCTTATTGTTTGTTGTGTCGTGAAGGGATTGTTTGTATAATGAGGTGTTAAAGGGGTCGTTTAACTTCCTTTAGCTCATCTTTGAGACACAACATGTAAGAACAGAAACAAAGTAAAAGATATTCCTGAAGACAGAATGGGAAGCTTTGTACTAATTTTTAGAACAAATTTGGGGAGATATACTGGAAAGTTACTACCAGCAGGCAGAATCCATAGTTGCACAAAGAACTATGCTAATTCTTGTAATGAACTGAGTTTTGCCAAACTGCATTAAAAAAAGTTTGTTGCTTATATTTGAGCCACTTATAAAGATTATTTTATTAATATATTTTTTTCCCTGTCAGATGTCAATACTTCCTGACTCTGTTCTCCAGTATTTCCTATGTATAGTTTTTATTCCTGAATTCTAGAATTTAGGAATACAGAGCTGTCATTTCTCACAGGTAGTCTGCACATTTGTGGGATCACGCAGTGCTCTGTGAATGGCAGTTAAGAAAAGCAGTTTGTGTATGGGAAATTTCTGGAAGTTATCTGCATCTCTGCTGGGAAACCCCCACTCCCTCTGTGAAAGCTAAGGATCCACAACTTGTAAGCTATTAAAAACTAATACAGGCATTAAAAGCCACATGTCAAATGCAGGATATTATTGCAAGTTTAGGAGAGATTAGATTCAAATGATTCTTGAGGTGTGTGGGCTGGGATCTGACTGAAAGAGGATAAAGGATTTATGTGTGCAAACCAGACCCCTTCTTTTACTTCTGGTGACAGGGGCCTGTGTCTGTCCTTCAAAGGGAAGAGATCCAAATCTTCGGAATTCTCGGTGTTTGTATGTGACTGTTATTTGTCTGGGTGCTATAACTGATGTAAAAGCACATAAATACTGTATTGCTAACTCTTCACAGGAAATCTGTGCATACGTTTCATGTATGTCTGCATATTTATGTGCAGTCACTGTATGATTGGTTTCATTCAGCATAGATGATGCCCAATGATGATGCAGTTTTTATTAAGAAAGCATACTTCCACAAGTGCTTTGTATTAATAAATAGGTCACATTGCTCTAAGGCTATCATTCTCTGCAGCAGGGGATGTTGCATTCATTTTTTAAGTATCAGGGAAGAAATGTACAGCTAGTCTTTACAGTTCAGTAGCCTCACACTGAAATTGCTCATAAGACAGTATAATTCATATAGAGAGAACCTTGCAGTGACTAATGGATTTATTTATGGTAAATGTGTGTTTTGACAACTGGGACCATACTTTTAATTTCCGTTTGTAAGGTGGAAGTTTGAAGAATTGTAGGGCTCTGACACTTGAAGAAAATTATGTGATTGGAAAAAGTCTTCATTTCCTTCAAAATCATTTTTCTGCAAAGGCTTTCATCCTGGCACTGCTAAGTTAGTTTAATTCCTCCAAAGGAAGTGTAGGGGGGGGAAAAAACCACAACACAACTCTCTCTGTTTCTGGAACAGGGTTTTACTGACTGCTTCAATTTGGTATCCCCTATTACTGGCATATGGATTTATCTCAATAATGGCTCAATCACATATGGGAGATGAAGTTTCAGAACTAGGCTATATTTATAATTTGTTTAGTGTTGGCTTTATTCTTTGTGGCTGAAATTTCTGTGAGGTAGAACACTGATTTTGTGAATACTGCGTTGTAATCTAGTCATCTCATTGAGCAGAATGTGTGGGAATGGAGAAGCAGCAGTCTCATTCCAGCAGTGATATGTGAAGCTGTTTTCATTTGCTGTGATGTCAGGAGAAGTATGTTCTGCCCTGCACAGGCTGCAAGTTTTCTTCAGGACAGCCAAAAAATATACATCTTGAATTTTTGTAGCAAATGGCCACTGACTTGGAAGGGCTAATTCCGCACAGACTGTCATGGAGCGGAGACCCTGATAGGCAAAACCAGCAGGCTTTTTTGTTTGACTGTCTCTTCTGAAGGTGACGCCAGCTCTGTATTTTTTGAGCAATAACACCTGTCTGTGTTAGTCTAGCAAATGAGGAAGCACTGGGAAAAGCAAGTTAATCTGCCCCTTCATGCTACCAGCAGCATGAGCTAAAAAGGAATGAGAAGGCACTGCTGTTGGCTGGTTGTTCCCTGTTCTCCTGTTGGATCCATCCGAGCACTTCAGTTTGCTGGTCAAACTGGAAAAGGATAACGCAGAGAGGCAGAATACCACTGGTCCGCTATTAGCATGTGCTGAGCTCTAGATTGATCCACTCACTTGTGTGATTTCAGGGTTTTGATTTTTTTCTGGAGGACAAGTAAGAGTGATGAAAAAGCTGTTTTCTTCCATATTTGATATTAAAAACACTTACTAGTAGAATACATTTGTATCAGCAAGTACATTAGGTAGTTTAAAGAATTAAACAAAATAATTATACATGCTGAAATTAAGTATATTCTTAAAACACAAGAGAAGTAAATTAGTTACTCTGTTCTGGAACTGAATCTCTCACAAAGTACAAGATGCTATAGTTGGGTAATATTTGGAATCCATGCCCACCATAAAAACGAAACAAAAACAACAACACAAACAAAAACCAACTGGGAGTACTACTGTGTGCAGGGGGAAGCCTTGGTGATGAGCCCTGAGGCCACACGCCGTCCTGGACATGAAACCAGGCAGCAGTCCTGGCTGTGGTGGGCTGTGAGGCGGCTCAGGAGGTGGGAGGATGTGTGCTCTCTTGGTTATTATTCATTGCTTGATGTGCTGGTCACCTGCCCACAGGCAAGAGATGATGGGGTTTACGTAAAGGGAAGTAATTTTACTTTGAAGGAAGGTTTTATATTACCTCTTTTTGTTCGTTAGCTTGGATATTTATTTAATCTTTACCCACTGCTGGAAATGGAGTTAGACGAGAGAAAGAGTACAAACTTCTCTGAAAGCTGAATGAAACGGAAGGGTAGCAGAGAGGTCATTCTGGCTCCCTTCGCGCTGGTGGGAACCCTGTGAAGCTGCCCAGGTGTGCGCAGTTATGCCAGCACCCGTTCTGATGGCCGCCAGGCAGATCTATTTCGCTTTATCCCTTGGTGCCTGGGCGCTGCCGCCCATGCAGGGGTGTGAGGGGAGCCCAGGGCGCCGTGTGGGGCAGAGCTGCTGCTGGCTCCCACATCAGGCCTCCCTGCCTCCAGCTTCACCTGCACCCTAACAGCATTATGGGTTTATTTCATCTTTCCTTACTTTGTGTGTTTCTGTAGCATTAGATGGTTGGTAATGCATAAGTTTTAAAACTTGGGGTTACCGTTTGAAATGCCTCCTTTTAAAAAAATTATTCAATAAAATAATACATGCTTTTGGTGGTCATCCAACTGAGATCTGCTCCGAGTGTTAAAATGTAATTTATTAAATCAAAGGAATGGCCAAATTTCTAGTGTTTCCTTCTGGGACTAAAATTCAACCGTTCAGTGAACTGCTTCATAGAGGAGCAAATGCTTTAAAAAAGGTACTGTACAAAATGTGTGTCCCTTTCATATTCCACCTGGCATAATCTGATTTTATTTTTTAATTTAATAATTTTCTGTCGTGTTTTTTTCCAATGCACTTCACACAGTCTCACTTGCTTTGTACAGTGGGAGAAAGATTTGAAAATAGCTTTAAAAGGAACACAGTATTTCTGCATTTGTTTCTCCTGTTTTGGCATGGCCTGATATGTGACAAAGGCTTACAGATTCACAGTGTACTTTAGCCTTTGATCACTTTTATATGCATATGTTGCTGACCACCCTGTACTATGCCCTGTTCGCACAGCTTCTGCCCCAGAAAGTAGATAGACAGAGGCAGCGAGTGAAGAACTTGCGAAGAAGAGAAAAACACAAGGTGGATTATACTAGTGGTAGTAGCAATTACTCTGTGTCTTTTTTTCCTGAAGAAATGCTTGCCATACTTAGTAAAATAGATTAAACCAGATAAAGGAAAAATCTGCCACCTTTTTCTCTGCAGACATGAGTGATCCTGTTCCTTGCAAGCTGAAGAAGGATACAGGGAGACTAAAATTAAGCCGTATCTGTTGAGCACTGAGAATTGACTGGAGGGTTTCTTTCACGTTTTCAGCAGCATAGTCCCTGTCACAGCAAAGAAACCCTGATAGCAGCATCACTACCCCTCACGTGCACTTTCCTTCTGGATTTTCATATAACCCACCTACTTAGAAAGAATTAGAATATCAAGACAATAAATTATGAAGCAAAATCTTGAGATTTAGAATATCTGCTCCTAATGCTCCTTTTCCACAGGTCAGTAAAGCACTCTTCCTTCCCCGGTATTTGAGGTTGCGCTGTTGTCCCTTTGGTTACTCGCAGTCTGCATTCCGAGAGGATAATTCAAAACTGACCAGAACAAACTGACGGATGAGGGGTTTTGTTTCGTATGTCAACTGCAGTTTCTCTTTCATGAGTTGTTTGTCATAGGGGTTCATTTTCATTCAGGCTCTCATTTGGCATGTGTGGTGTGTGGGTTTTTTTGATTTGTTTAACTTCCCTCCTGCCCTCCCCAAAAGAAGGTGTATGAAAATCACTAACCTGAAACACGTCTAGTTCTTCAGATTTGTGAGCTCAGTTAGTAATTTTTAAATTAACTTTTAAACACAATTTAGATGTGAAAATAGCATATCTTCTGCCTAAAGTTACTGTCGCCTACAAAAATCATCCAACCGTAAAAAAGCAACTGTGCATCATGTTTACACTGAAGTTTTAAAGGAAATCAAACTACCAAAGGTTAACATTTAGGAAAAAATCTGAAACAAGGGGCCCCTAAAATTCTAACCAAGGTAACAGGAGTCTTCTGTGCTGATACTGACGTGGTGTCTTCATCAGTTTACTCAGTTCAATTAGAGCATTTAAATCTCATTACTGAGAGAGCAGATTTCTGCTTCCCATAGGGCAAAAGACAATGTTTCTACTAATTTTTAAGTCTTTTTAAATACAGAGAAACCCCAGTTTGATAAACTTGTATTCTTACATAACAGGTACACTGAAGGTCTGTTTAAAAATTAATTTAAAAAAATAGCATTTTGCTGTGCTTGAGTAGAATTTTGGTTTGCATCTAAATGTGGCTTTCCAGGAATCACAAACTGTTTAAAAGAGAAAGAAATTGTCTTGCAAGATATATAGCCTTCGTACAATGGTATAGTCCTTCCTTGTATCAAGAAAACTATCAGATTTAATGTAAAGGACAAAGGAAGTTGCCAATTTATATGTTTTAATAGTTATCAACGAGTAAGAATTGACCCATCCCTAGAAAAACAATTATAAAAATAAAAATGCCCCCAAACTGATTTATTCGTGTCAGGGTTTCCTGCCTGATAATTTCAATCCTGATTAAAATCAGCAATTTAAATCGCTTTGATTTATATCAGCCATTCTGCCTTCAAACTAAGTGGGAACAGAATGGGGCTTTAGACCTCTACCATTTAGCACTACGCTTATTCCATCCTCCTATTTTAAATCCTTTACACAATCTGTCTGCTATCTGCACTTCCTTTGCTCTGCTCATCAGTTAAAACATGTTTGGTTTGTTTTTTTTTTTTGACATGAATCTTATATCAGAATAAGGAAGGGGTTGAGTAGTTTAAGAGTATAATTTAGATGATAATGTGGCACAAATGTGTAATTTCCACAGATGTCTGTGACCAGTAAATATTTTGTATCATAATGAAACTTGTTTATATACAGTGGCGGTGGTGTTTTCTTTCTTTTTTTTTTTTTTTTTTTCATGTACATTNCATGTACAGTTCTGTTCTTTTCATTTTACTGGGCTAAAATTCAGTGAGACCTTGATGAGATTTTTTTTTTTTTTAAATTTGTTTTTCTTTTCAGCTAGGGACATCAAGCTCTGTCCCTCCCTGTCCCTTTTCCTTAGCTTGAAATCATAGGAAAAGATGGTGCTTTTTCCACTCTAGCCTCTGGATCAGATGGGCTTTGTCCATGCTCAGATGCCAGGTGGTGAAGGTGTGCTCTTTAGAGCAAACAGACTTAATGCACCGTTCTGCCAACTAGGGTAAATTGATCAGTTTTATTTACCTAGGTTAACTGTGTTTTATGAGATATGATAATGGGAAGTTTTTTTACTTGTCAACTGCAATTTCAGAATAATTTGTTATTTTAAGCATCAAAAACAACAAAGAAAGACAAAATGTTTAAGTAAAACATAGAAGTTGTTTTTATACAAATTGAATTGTAATCTGGTGGTGCTGGTGTTTTAGTACGTGTTAGAAATGCAAAGTTCCTTTGGAGAATTCTGAAAAACACTTTTTTTTTTTCTTTTTCTGTCCTGTTGAATAATCGGTGTGCAGACATTGTGACAAAAGAAATATTTGTGTTTGAATTCAAGAATAATGTTTAGAGTTTATTAGCAGATGGGCTTGAGGGTTGTGAAATGTTGATATCATCTCCGGAGTCTTAGTTTCAGAGCCTAGACTGTTAAATGGCTAGTTTTCATATTCTTAAAGGGGAAAAAAATAACATGTATTCAAGAAAGTATAACGTACTAGTAAAGGTGAGTTCAGCTTTCCAAGTTATATTATCCAGCTGCTGCTCAGTATCTGGTAGCCTGTTTTGTTGGAATGCATCTGGTTTTG
The DNA here is from genome assembly GCA_013399365.1 of Pampusana beccarii. Classification (NCBI taxonomy): domain Eukaryota; kingdom Metazoa; phylum Chordata; class Aves; order Columbiformes; family Columbidae; genus Pampusana; species Pampusana beccarii. Next base: position 808,986 of record VWYH01010317.1, read on the forward strand.
TAGTCTCCTCATCATCATTATTTAGTTGTACAGATTATAGTCAGTACAGATTGAGACGTTTCTATCACCAGTGGGTTTTAAGTCTGTGTTGGATTTACTGGAGACTTGATTCTGACAGCTGTGGATCCTTAGAAGGGTATGGGTGGGAAATACGAGGACGCTTGATAGTAAAACTCTTTGAGGACGTGGTTATAGTTGGGGATTAAAATTTAAAAAAAAAGAGTTTGACAGATGTTTTACTTTTCTGATTATATAGATCTTGCTGCGTTAGAAATAAGATGGGAAGGTACAAGGTTTTAACCTTTTCCCGTAATTCCTAGAACAAAGAGTCTGTGACTATGTTTGGGAAGTACTTTGCACACCTGGAATGCAACATTGACCAGAGTGCATAAGAAACATAGTTTCTTGTGGTTTTAGTTAATACATTTGCTTCGTTGCAATGCATGGAGATGCACAAAGACAAGAAACAAAATTTGAGGTAGTGTTTATTAGAAGTGACTGAAATGAACAGTTAGTTTAAAGATTATGTAGTAATATAGAGCATGACATGCAGTTTTGCCAAAGATACCAGTGTAACTCTATGTTTACCTAATGAAAATATAATTGATACTGCTGCAGATTCAGCACTCCACAGAGATCTTCTAGCAAATGTAGTAAATACTACTTTCTGTAGAAAAAGACAACATTCCTACCTTGGGAGTAATTAAAGTGGAGTTTGCTAACTGAAACCTGGTGGACCATATTGGAAAGTGATGAGCTGGAGATCGCTTGAAAACCATGATAATTTTTAATTTGTAGATATGTATGTAAGAGAGAACACTTTTCTCTTTTGTTCTTTGGAGTTAGATATTGAATGCAAAGCAATAAAATACATTAGCATACGTTTTTTATTTCCCCTCAGATTCTGTGATTAGGAAAACATTAGCAAGTCTCAGCTGTGACCAACCTTTCCTTTCTGACCATGTAAGAGATCAAATTCTGATAGACTAAATATAGAATTTCTAAAATTGGACTGTGGGGAAAAATGGCAAAATGATGTCATGCAACAGATTAATGTAGAAACATGGATGTAGCTTGGTCTCCTTTTTCCAGTTACATTTGTGTTATTATAGAACGTAGACAGATACATTTGGGGCATTTCTTTGCAGACTTGCATGGCACAGAACTTCTGTATATACTGAAGTCTTGAAAAATGAGTCATCATCGGTTACTTTGTAGGAATAAAAATGGATATCTAATGGAGAAGCACAAGAGTAGAAATGGTCTGCCATGCATCACAGTTGTTAATAAACCCTGTAGAGTTTATTTCTGTACTTAACGATATCTGGAATGCTCGGCCCAAATCTGACTGGTGTTCACAAATGGTTCAAAGATCTTACCTTTCTATGAAATTCAGACCAGATTCCACCCCTCGACCCCCGCCCACCCCCTTGCCCCTCAGTTGCTGCAACTTGAGAAACAGTATTGGAAAGGAGCCCTCATTCCCCCCCATCCCTTGATGAGAAATTATTTCAATATTTGCTAGAAAACACTTTTTTCTGCAGTTTGAGACTTCAGTTAAACATACTGAACGTTTTCTCTAGATACTGGTAGGCAGGTTAACTCCCAGCTCATCTGGTCTGAGGACGTGATCCAGCAAGGGCCTGGAACAGACTGTACAGATATCTACAGTGCATTCTAGACAGAGATTAGATTCAGTACTCCCACACTTGTAGGCGGATTTAGGGTTTAATATAATAAATGTTAATGAGAAATATGAAAATTCACTAAGAGGGCAATCTATTATGAGAAGGGAAGAAGGTGGTAATGGCTCCGATGTTAATAGTGCCTAACTGTTCATTAAGCCAGGGTGGAAAGAGAAATTAAACAGATTTATTTATGAAAATTTATGGTCATAGCTTTACAAGTTGTGGCTCACTAAGTAAGAATAAAAATACAGCATATATTTCTAGATGAGTTTGGGGTATTGCTTAGTGATAGAGAGGGTTTTGTTGGTTTCTCCATAGTTGCAGCATGTTGCGCAAGTCTTTGCCTTCTGTAAAACCTGGGCTTTTTCAGGGGAGGTGTCTGTGGCAGCCTGTAATTTAATACCTCTCATTACTCATTAGCTAAGGCATCCAGGTTCATGTTGTAGGTGTTTCCCTTTAGTCAGGCTTCGCTTTAGAAGACACGGTTGATTATGATTTGTGGTTTTCTTTACAACTAATATTAGTTTACTTGTTGATATACAGGAATGGTCACTGCTGAGAGTTTTTAATCATGACATAGTTTCTGGTTTCATCTGGCAAATCATTTCTGGTTTCATCTGGCAAATCTTTTAATTGTTGTACCTTAGAAAAGTAAATGTTTTCATTAATCGTCTGCTGCATATATTCCTTGGGATTAGTCTGATGTCTGCTGTAGGGAGATAGGGAAATAGTGCTAGGGAAGGAATGCTGTGGCTTGCCTTTCAGGAAGGTGAGGTCTGTTAGGGGATTTCTTGTGTCTATTTCTGAGAAAAGATGAAACACCGGTTTAAAGTTACATGGGCTGGATGCTCACCAGACTCTGTACAGGTACTAGATCTCCAAAGCAGTGGTTTAATGAATACAGTTTTTTCTCTTACTATTAGCAAAGCCGTCCTTCTTATATGTTTAAGAAAGAAGCAGTGAAAGGGGATTTCACTCCCGTAAATCTGTATTTACTAGTCAACTGCAGATGAAGGTGTATCAGAACAGTTCTCATTGAAGTAGCTAAGTTTCTTGATTTTAGCAAGTCAGTACTGTGAAAAGCACATAGTTGTTGTGAAATAAACTAGGAATGTATTAGTGGGATTAGTCCCAACTGCTGTAAATCTCTTCTACGTACTGTGTCTAAGTGGCAAGCCCACACCACCCTTGGACTTCAGGTGAGATTTTTGAAATGCACAGGAATCTGCAGGATAAGAGTTTAAGCTTGTGAGGCTTTTTGTGGCATGTTTTGATGTGTGGTGGTGTGGTTGTTTGTTTGCTTTTTTAGCAATTGATCTTAGACAACACAAGTTAGTATGTCTTTGAGTTGATGTAAAGCCTAGCAGACAAGTGTTGTTATGAGCACAGGATCTTGCATCTGTATGAAAATAAATTTTGAATAAATTAAGCCTGAGAGGATAGATAAATAAATACCAGAACAAAAATGCAGTTAGATACTTATTAACACATGCAGTGGCAATGAAGCTGAAGGTGTCTAACTGACATGTCCAGTTGAACATGAATGTCCAGTTGAACATATGATTTGCTGTTTGTGAACATGGTGGCTCATAGTATAGAAGCAGTCACTGTGTTCAAGTACTAGATGTGCAGGTACATCCATATCTGGTATGTTTGTCTGAAAACACCTTGTTTGGCAAAGGAGGTGTCGAGTATTGCATCTCTCCTCTTCAGCATGCTGCCATCTCCAGCACTGGCCTGCAGCCTCAGCTGCTTTGAGCTGCCTGCTGAAGATACCTGTACGTACTGAGAAGGTGCATGACAGATGCAGAAGCACAAGATACATAGGTACTCGGGTCTCTTTGATCACTGTTTTTGGTGTTCCTCTGATGCTTCCCCTCGTTTTTCAGTGTGATTCATATTTCTGTTGTGTGGTGGTGGTATTTTGTTTGTTTGTTTGTTTGTTTGTTTTCTTCTGCCTGCTGTGCTCGTCACATTTTGGCTTCCAGTAGTCCCTATTTATATATAAGTAGCTATAAATACAAATAAATATAAATCCAGATCAACAAGACCTTATCTAAAATGTTCTGACCCATGTTGCTTTCAGTGGTAGGATTTTTCTCTTCTGAAGACTAAAGACTCATTGAGTCATAGTGGTTTCCATGTCTCTGATGGCTCTTAGCCACAGGAGTACGAGGAATTACAGACTGAATGCCTCAGAGCAGCATGAGAAGAGCAGAACAGCAGAGTTCTGTTATCAAGCATTTGTGTCTCTGCCCTCGTGTTTTTTGCACTGGGTTTCTGCTGTCAGGCTACCAGGCTTGCTTCTCCATCTGGGCCTTTCCAGCTGGCTCACTGCCAATAAGCCGTGGTGTCAAATCTTCAGAGATCCTGTGCATGTGCAAGATCCCCGCAAAAGCAGCGTGTCCTGCTGTCCTCCCTGCCCCCGTGCCACGCTTGATACGAAGTTGGGTCCTTCCAGAGACTCTAGATGCGAGCGAGGTGACGGAGCAAAAGACACGTCCCCGTGCAGTGCAGTCACGCGTCGCCGTGCAGTGCCCAGTGTTTGGACAGTGGGTATGTGGAAGACGGGGAAGCTGGCAGAGGAGCTTCACAGCTGCTGTTCCTCACAGTAGCTGATGGCTGGATTAGTGTGAAGGTAGACTTGTGACCTTTTCCTGGCCTGTTTCCAGTGTGATTTCCACCCACCCCCCTCCAGACTAACTCTGTACAGTGCTGGCAAAGATTCTGTGTGTGGTATGTGGCTATCTATCCCTCTGTGGCTCCTTTCTAGTGTGTCCCCAAGCGCAGGCCTCTCGGCATGGAGATGTACTGCCTGGTGCATCACCAGTGGGTTTTACCTTGCAGTGTCCAGAATTTGCTAGATGTTTTCTGACCACATCAAGCTTCAGTGAAGCACGCTATTGTGGCCCTTGGCTCACAGGGGTCGTTCCTCAAGTCACCCCAAGCAGGGAGAACACTCAGGTAGTTATGAATGAAACAGTCTATCCTTTAAAGCTATTAAACAGTCATTAATTCTGATTTTTCCTGTTTTCTGACTTTGTGGAGTCTTAACACCATGACCAGAGCTTGCTTTTCATTGCAAATTTGTAATAATTGGAAAAATTCTTGCATGATAAAAACTGGAGTGTGAGGAAAAGAAAACTTAAACCTCATATTTAGCTAGACTGTTATTCTGGTTTACTGGATTATGCCTTTAGCTTTTGCAGTGACTACAGATACCTATTAATTTACTGACCATTTCATCAACAGTGGCAGGTGGGTTCTGTCAGACTAATTCCACTTCTTTGTCTTCCTTCTGAACAGTGTGTGTGTCATGTATTCTGCATGGGGATATTTATCTCAGATTAGCATTGGCAGGTAGAGCCGGCATGCTTCCGTGAGAGTGAGAATTGGTTTTCAGACGCTACCTATTGGTTATGCATCTCCTGTATGAATTAGTAGTGGTTTAGTAAGATTAAAAACAGGAAAAGGCGCCTCATTTCTAATACCTTTTCAGAGGTCAGATGTTGCACACACAGGAACTCCAAAAGATATGGATCATGCAAGAGTGGAAATATGTTATTTGAATTGATTTTTCCCATGGAAGGGAGAGAAAAAGGAATTAAGGGTGTGAGTGTGAGGGGCCAAGACCAAATCTTTGAAGAAGTCCTGAAGTAAAGCATGTTTGACACTCTCAAATAACTTCTATGTTTTATTTAAACTAGTGCAGTGGTTTTGATAGTACTGACACGCAAGTATAATAGAAGAGAAAATGCTCACACTGCAACAGTAAGATACAAAGGAAATAAAGGCAAGGGATCTGCCTGAGAGACTGTACCTCTGCGTTCGTAAAGTAAAAAACAGTCTGAAGACATCGTCTGCCTCTATCATGGAAGAATCTCCAACCTTCCATTTCGGGTGGCTGGACCCGATTAATCCTTCAGTGGGAGAGGCCCAAGCCAAGCCATGGTGCGGCGGAGGAGTCGTTCGCAGTGCTGTAGGTGGCACCCTTCCCTTTGCGATGGGCTGAACCCCTGCCAGTGGGCAGGGCAGGGCAGGGGGCTGCTGCAACCACCGCCCCGGGCTGGCTGCTCCGCCGGGGCATCCCCATGGCCTTACCCAGGGGACCCGTCCGCACCAGCCTAGCAATATGTGCTTCGCTCTTAAAAGCGCCAGGTGACAGCGGGAGCTTTGACTACGTGTCATCTGTAGGGGTTCCCTGGCTCCTCCTGTGTGGGATGTGCCAGGCGGTGCGTGCTGCCCCTCTGGCAGCATCCCTGGAGCTGCGCTGGGCAGCCTTGGCCGTCTCTGGTGCTCAGCCACGGGGATGGCCGCAGGGCTGTGGTGGGCAGCGTCCTGTCTGCAGCAACTGAGTTCGTATTGTGCTTTGGGAGAGAGGCACAGCTCTACAGAAGCTTAAAGATACTATTACATTCATTAGTTACGACGCTTTGCTTGGCTAATATGTTTTAAAGATGCTCATTAAATCACAGCATCACTTCTCTTCAAAGTAATTTTTCCATGAATGCTGGAGACAGCACAAGTATTCAGATGCATGCTTGAACTACACTAGGGCTGAGGGTCCTCAGACCTATTTGTGTTCTTGTAAGTACAGACCAAAAAAGACTGACTTTTTATTTACCTTGTGGTTTGGGAGTTGAGAGTTAGGACTCTGGGCCCCGAGTGTACAGTCGAGTTACTGTCTGTCAGCTGATCCATGGTAACAGTGTATGGCAAATGCAAGTAATGTGCTGTGAATGAAGCATTCAGTTCCCGGTGCTGACACTGTGGCCTAAAGCATCCAACTAAAAATATGTCTCTAAAATGGGCAGTCATCTGACATTTTTATTTACTAGTTTGGTTTGGACACAAGTAGCTGAAACATTCAAATAAATTACTGTATCTTTTTGTCTATTTGTTTCTGATTTATAGGATTTTACTAATTCAAGAAGTATTACATGCCTAATGAATTGAGGCTTTGACATTCTGAGCAATTTGTGTTAAGGTGCTTGGAGGAGAAGGAAGGGTTGGGACAGGGAGTATGAAGCAGAAAGCAAGACTCCTGTCATTTATGATGGTTATGACCTGATCCTTCGGGAATAAATTCTGTGCCAGAAGATATTTTATTCATATCTATTGCCCCGGTCTGGGGCACTTGCTGTCCAACATTTGCCATAGTTCAAAAGAGGTGCTGCTGGTCTTTGCCACTGTTGTATTCTGGTCTTTAGCATGACAATCCCCTAGGCTCCCTGTCAGGCAGGGAAGCAGTGTCCCCATTTTATGGGTGCAAACTGAACCTAATGTTCCCCTAACCTGCCATGCTGGGGAAAAGTGCTCAATCAGTCCATCCTAATTATGGATGTGGACAAAGACAAAGGAATAACATTTTGGCATTTTCTGCCGGAAATGTAAAGAACACAGTGATCCTTTAGAGATGGTGATCGGAAAGGATACAATTCTGAAAATATTCCTTGCATTTTAAAAATGAAAAATGAAAGGATAGCCTCGAACTTCATTAAAGAAAATGAAATGGAGAGGAGGAGCTGCTGCTCAGCTGTCTCAGGCGCAGGGTTCCCTCTCTGTTTGCAGTGACATTACAGTCTGAAGAGCCATGCTGCTCGGTGAAGCTGTTGCTGCCGCACAGTGCAGTATGGTGCTTGTTCATTTTGATGGGAAGAAGTTTTCCAGGAAGGGGAGGGGAAAAGAGGGCAGCTGATATCCTCTCTTCACCTTCAGTGCAAAGCCAAAAGGATCTTAAGTGATGCTCTACGAATAGAAGAGAAATGTTCATTTATCCCTCTTAATGGTTGGTACATTCCTCTGCTTCTGATTAGTCCTTTAACACTGCAAAGAGTGTTTGCTTACACTGCTACATTTTTATATCAGTCACAGCCCTGCTTTTCTCTCCTCTCACTCCCTCCCAAACCCACTTAAGATTTCTTTATTTTTTTTTAATTATTTTTTGCAAAGCAGCCATGTGAGAGGAATAAAATAATTTTGAAGAGCATTATAAGGTGAGAATTTTGACAATGAGTGGAAGATTGTAATTACTCTCTTCCATTAGACTCAGTGGCTTTGGACAGATAAGCTGTATTGAAACGTGTGACCAGGGCATGGGATCATGGATTGTCTTTCACTGTTGTCATGGCGACAGTGATGCAGGTGGCCTATAACTGCCTGGCTGTCAGATCTTATACATCAAACTGGTGCTAAGTGAAAATATGTTAGAGGCATGGGGGAAAAATTGCCAGCAGTGTTTATAGGATCAGGTGGAAGACAGCTAGGCAGCTTTAAAAGCAGCTCTTTGTGAAAGCTGTAGATGGCTCAGGGACGATTCTTTAAGTGTTCATGCCTTAATATGAGCAAAAACAGTTTTAAAGGGGAAAATACATACAAATATACGTCTTTATTATGTCTTCCCCACTTTCTCAAAGTCAAGATGATGGTGTTAGTCTGAGATGGAAAAGAAATGGGAAGAAAGGCAAATGCTTCTAGCTGACAGCTGGAGCAGACCCTAGAACCTCAGTACTAACCGAGGATAATATGATGTATTCAGTACTATATCTCAGGACGTAATTGCTAATAGAAATAGAAAGTTGACCAGTTGTAGAGATGCTAAAGGAATATCAAAACTTAAACTGTGAAACAGCACTTTAAAGTCAAGATGTCTGATAGAAAATGTCCATTAGACTTGCTACAAAGTAATTTCTTTTTCAGAGCAGTGATCTTTCTAATAGGTTTGTAGTCTATATTCCATGAAGTTCCAAATAGATTCTGACTCTTGTCCATGTCCCTTCCAGCTGACAGCACGTTTCAAAGTGCTGAGATTTTACAGTAGTTTCTGACACTAAAATTAGTTACTCTATGTAATTTTGCTAAGTGTTGCTGCTGTTGACCTACCTTCATTCTCTAATGGAGACAAACCCTTTACAAAGAGAGTAATGAAAATGATGGTAAAAAAAATAAAGCTTTATTATAGTAAAATATTAAGTATTTGTTTCCTGCATACTTTGTCCATGGGAATTTAGTTGGATGGCTTTGCGGTTGTTTTGGTCTTGGTAGTTTGATCTGAAGTATGGGAGATGCTGTGGAAGACTTACCTGCCTCTTTCCATTGTTTGTTGAAATATGCTATTTATTAGTTCAGATATGGCATTGATGGTCTGTCCAAAGCATAAATTCATGTTCTCCATGCTCTTTTGGCTAAACTGTACATAGAAAAATCAACATTGCTTGAGAGTGCACACAGAATAGTTTGGTTTCCAACTTTCTATCGCACATTTAATTTGCTCTGTTAGACTGCTAGACAGCAACTGGTAACACAGTGAGCAGGAGAGCGACCTCATCTCACAGGGGTAGCCAACGTTTGAGAAGCCCCATTCGCATCTACTCATCCTGTCCCCACAAAGTACAGCTCGCTGTATCAAATGCAGAGTGAGGCATGGGAAGAATTTATGAGGGAAAAAAAAAAATGACACCTCTCTGCTTCTCTGAGTATTGAAGACTAAAACTGCTAGAAAAAGTAAAAAAAGTGGAGTTGAAAGTAAGGCAGGCATTTGAAGGAATGCTTCTAATATTGCACTTGGTCAGGCATTGTGTTTTCGGTGTTTGGTTTTTTTTTTTTTAAATGTATCATCACCTTTGGAATCACATCACCTTTTGCAAGATCATAAGCAGAAAAGCACTCAAAATGAAATGTAATCAAGAATAAGAGTTTTTAGCGAAAGCCTAGTGGTCAACAGTGAGGCTACAGTTGTTTGGAATTGTTAATTGCATAGAATTGTGAATTGGAAAACATTAGCCAAGCACTGTAAATGTTTTATCAGTTGATCAATCTAATGAGGCTACAATTTTCAAATAGGAAGGGGGGCGGGGAGGGGACAAATAAAGGATGATAGCTTTTAACTTCTTGGTTTAGGGCTTTCTGATCCATTATTTGGCTTCTCCATGCTCCAGAACCCAGAATTACATGTTTTGTTTTGATGTATCACTGTGTGTTTAGGTGATACAAATGTTTTTATTGATAGGAGGAGGAGCTTTTATTTTTCACCAAAGGTGTCTCTATGGAGGGTTTAGCTAGAATAAAATACTGACTTGCAAATCTATCAAGGATACTATTGATGTAATGAGTTATTTAATACTTATAATGTATTAGCAAAAATAAAAACAAGATCTGGCAAAGATGCATTGTATAAAGGAAGGTTCTGATCTGGGTGAGAGTGGAGGATCTTCCAGGTTCTTTACTCTTTTTGGTAACTGACTTTTTGCCACACGTTACTTGATCAACGTTTGTTCTTCACCTCTGTTCTAAATGATTTAGACAGAAGTGAAGGATAGGGTGGGAAAGGGGGGTCCTGCAGTTTAACACAGGGCTCTGGGCAAGCAATCTATTCTTCCCTCTCTCTAATGGCCAATCTGCTTGTCAGAATTCTGGTCTGTTTGCTGACTTTTTCACTCTGTCGATGGAAGGTGTTATGTAGGTTAATCATTATGCACAAATACAAGATCAGAACAGAGAATTTTGATATAGTGTGAAGGAGTAGTGTCCGATGGTTTGAGCACATGGAAGGGGACTGAGCACTAAGGTTTCTCTTTCAAGCTTTGCCATTGGTGAGCAGTGCAACACTGAGAATGAAATCAGCCCTTCCAGCTTTGGTTTCCTATGCTTTAAAGAAGAGATAAAACAAGACCTATAAAGATGAATTCATGTTACTAAAACTGTGAGATCCTTGCCTCAGAAGTATTGTGAAAGTGCATCCTTGCCACTGCTTAAGGACTGAAAGCATATGTAAAGTAGTGATATTCTTTACCAAGTGCTGAATGTTAGGTAGTGGTACTTGAGTAACTCAATAAGCACCTCAGTAATCCATGAGATTGCCTTCAGCCTGTGTTTACTGACAGAAAAAAATCTTAACTGAGATTTTGGCTTCATCTGTGACTCTCTTCAAAAGTGCTGTGGTGCCTTTAGCTTTCATTCGGACTGAAAATGCGCTAGATTATCTTGCATAAAGACTTGCATCTTTAATATAGCTTTGAGATCATCAAGAGCAAAAAAAGGCCCAGATGTATATATAAGGGTTTTCTAGCTTAAGAAGAAAAGAGCGTATTTTAAGATGATGCCTTAATTCATGTGCTTGAGGTGCTTCATTGTTTTTTTAATCATAGGTTGTTGGTACCAAATTAGCATTTGTAATAGTTTTAGCATTAGTATTCAGGAAAAGTCTGAGTAGGAAGGGGTTGGTTTTTTTGTTTTGTTTTGTGGGGTTTTTTTCCAGTTTTCAGTTGTTGTTCTTTTGCTCTTGAAGCTGGAACATAGAGATGGTTTGATGTGTATGTTTACAGTAGCTGTACACAACTTTAAAGAGCAAGATTAGGTGCAGAAGTGTAGCTGCTATATAACCATTTCCTGACTAACAAGATGGTCTGGCTGGTGAAATAGACTCTTGTTTCTAGTGTCGTGAATTTGATAATGCAGTTTGGATGTTAATTTTGAAGTAACCACAGAGGCTGTAGGCTGGGCAGAGTTATTACCTCATTATCCATTGCTCAGGGTTAGCTGTAAGGTTTTGACCATCTGTGCGCACGCAGAGAGGAGGAGGGAAATGGACAATACAGATTACATATTTCAAAATGATATGGATCCTGATCAAGTTTAAAGTTCATTGCAGCAGGATAGATCTCTCTGGCTCTGCCTCATCTTTTAAGCTGAGAACAGTGACTGCAGCTATTGTTTGGTATAAACCCATGTCTTTTAAAAGGTATTTTATTAGGCTGTCAATGTAGTGCTTTCTGCTTTGAAAGTAAGCAGTGTTTGCGCATCACAGTTTTTCTGAAAAATTTGACTTCTGGCTCTTGAAAACAGTCTAATCGTATTCTAGGTCAAAAAGAACTAAATAAAAATACTATCATTCCATCCCCAGGTTTTTAGATACAATGCTAGACCTACATAATTAATAAGAAACCACCTTGACGTTAATCCCAGCATAAACAAGCTGTACTAGTATTGGGGTTGTTGCAGTTACAATAGTACATGTTGTTTTACGTTATTAGTAAAAAAGCAGAAGCCATATGGTGGCGTATCGTAAGTTTTGTGCTACACTGTTTGCTGTCTTAACCCACAGGAAATATTTTAGGTAATATCTAGTTCACTGCCAGTCATTTGAATTAAACAAAGCATTTGTCTAGTGAGTTGAAAGGTGCTGCATCTCCGAGATGTTTCTCATTTCGACTGCTGTGCAGCACGTTCCAGCAACTACTGCCCGATAGGTGCTGAGAGGGAGGCAGAAAAGCAAAATACGGGTGGCTGCCTCCGACAATTCAGCGCTGCCGAGTGGGGTGGGGGAGTTTCCTGTTGTAACAACAAAGCCAACAATCATCAGGATGCTTGTCTGCCATGGAGGAGTGTCTCTGTTTGGGTGTGAGCTGTGTTTCCTGCCTCCCTGTGAATCAAGAATCATTTATTTTGGATCTCTGAGGGTTTCTTTTCCCTTCTCTGTTTAAAGCCTCCCTCCCCTTTCCTCCTTCCCCCTCCTTCCTGCAACCCCCACCTCCAGCATATTTCTCAGTGGGCAGGCTTTATGTAATGAAATCCTATGTCTAAGAACAATGGCATTTGCAAAAGTCTTTCACGCAGTTTCAATGCAGCTGATGGAGATGTCTCTTGCTGTACTAACACACAAATAAATGCAGCAATATACCTCTCTTAATTGGGTAGATAGAAGCAAGTTTTGCTTCTGCTGTGCAAATGGAGAGGCTGAAGTGGCGCATCAGTCCTCTCTGCGTATCCTTAGTTTGAGCTGCTTGGAATAGAGATACAGCCCTTTGTCTCCCTGGAAATGCCCCTTGCATGTTATAAAGTGCTGGAAATAAGTGCAGATCAAAGTATGTTTGCATACGAGGCTATACAAAGGCTATTCTGGGTACTCTTGGGGAGTGGGGAGGGTTGAAATCAGAGATTTAATTCCTCAATATGCATTTTCAGCCTCTAGGATCATTTAGTGCATTGCTGAATTGGAGCATACACAGTTTCCTGCATTAAACAGTGCTGTGTGTAGTGTGCCTGCCACATCCATTTGCAACTGCTTAGCATGAGCCTTAATACGAAGACATGTGCCACTTAAACCAAGTGACTGTGTGTAGTGCCAAGAGCCTTAAATCCACTCATGGTTAGTGTCCTTTCCTGCGCACTTAACCCAGCCAGCCTGGTTTAGCTTGTTTACAGAGAGATAAGGCAATACATGCATTGCTACGGCTCTAGTGGCGTAGGAAATGAGCCACTGGATCTGTCTCCATTCACCATATCCATATATTCTTAAAACTGTAAGGAAAGACTGGATTTTATGAGTGGTGAGCCCTCAATTTCACAGGCAGCAGGTGGGCAGAACCTCCTCCTTTAAAAATTACTCCTGGACCAGGTGCATCCTTTCCTAAAGTTTGCCTTTTTTTTTTTTTCCTTTTAAATAAAACAACAAACAAACCACATTGCATCTTCAGGAGCCCAATAAAGTCACCCTCTCTGTGTCAGCCTTTGTCTCCTTTGTTCTGCCACTGATGCCAACATTGACATGCTGTCAGTTTGAGTGCGGCTGTGCCACAAAACAAAGGGGATCAGAGCACGTGCTTTCTGCATGTCCGTGATCCTACTGGTCAACACGTGCACTGGACCAGCCAGAGGAAAGCCAGAATTATTCAGATGTTAACAAGAAGCTGTAGTTGTGGTATAGGCTAGCGTGATTTGTGCTGGCTTTAATACAGCTGGCATTGATAAAAATGACAATGAAGATACAGTAGTTATGTAGTCCATTCCCAGGGCTGACACATATTCTGTGTGTCTCAGGGTTTCTGTTCTCTTCAAAAGCACATGCCAAAGCTTGGGCTTCAGGAGGCCATCACTGTCATGCTAGTTTGATGGGTCCTCTATGTGCCTTTGGATTACCATCTGCTACAGAGAACAACTTTTCCTTTCAGTCTGTTTGGAAATACCCTTGCACAGTAGAGGAAATAATAAACGTGCTAAAGAAGAAAATACACCTGTCCTTGGGGACCAGAGGAAAGAACTCCAGCAGCAGAGCTTTTTCCATTCCTTCTAGCAGTAATGGAAGAAAGGTTAAAAAGGCCACTGCCCAAGCGGTAGAGGAGCTGATGATGATAGTGATGAATTCTGAAGCTTTTGTGTAATTATTTTTTATAAAGGCCAGCACAAGCAATGGGGCTAGCGTGTGCTCCCGCAGGTTAGCGTTGTAAGTGGTCAAATCTACTAAACCTTTCTGTGGTCTCCCTGTTACTGCTGCTCTTAACTTTCCTGTATTACCAGAGTATCAAGAGCTTAGCCAAAGCCCAAGACTCCCTTATGTTAGATGCTGTACAAAAAGACCGTTGTGTCCCAGGTATAAACAGAGACAACAGATGGACAGCAGGCAGAAAGGAAAGTGGCAGTGACAGGATATTGAACAACATGATAGCAATGCTGTTGATACGTTCTCTGTCCCAGCGTTGAAGGAATTTGAGAAATTATGAGATTTTATGGAGAGACTCTGACAGGCATGAAGGAGAGAACATGGGAGAGCTTAAAGAGTTTGTTTCACCGCAGAATAAGTGGAGAGGAGTCAGTATCTGCCATGGGCTGCTCGGAGGTGAAAGTCTAAATGTGATTTGGGAGGAAGAGATAAACTATGAAGAGCCTTGGATGTGAAGGAAGTAGCTTCCTGGAGAAGGGAGTGGTTGAGGAGAGTGGACATGACCTATGATGTGGCAAAAACCAAACCAAACCCCAACACAATACAACCCCTTTGCAATGCATTTGAGATGAGTGTAGTGAGGCTGGACTCTTGGTCAAGGCATGTGGAAAGAAATGGTGTGCTTTGTTACCTCTCCCTTGTCCAAAAGCAGAGGACACTCTTCCAGGCAAATATTTTTGTTAAGTGCCTAAGTACAGTTCTGGAAACTTATGGAAGCCTAACTTCAGGCATTCAGATTTGAAAATTATTGAACAAAGTATTTTTTCATAGAATATTGCTGCTGGGATTGTTCTTCTGTAATAGAAGCAAGTTGGTGTGCCATATATGGTTGATTTGGAAATTGTTACATACTTCTGTTTGCTAGGAAAAAATAAATTTTCCGAGTTCCCTTGAGACAGGGAACTAGATGAAAAGCAGAAGGATTGTCTCTGCTGGATTGTACATTTCAGGGAAATAAAACAAAGAGAAGCTTTCAAAAGATGTACTTGCTGCACTTGCTACTTCACAGGTTCAGTAGCCAAGCATTGTATGTGCAGGTGCAAAATTACATTGAGCCTTTCCCAGGATTGACTTCACATCCTTAATTTTCTTTTAATAGGGTTTACAGTGCACAGTGTAGTGCTGCTTTGCTTGTGGGATTTGAAGTTATTAAGGTACCTCTTCACTTACAAGTATGCATTAACTATTAGGATTGAATAAATGTTTCATCTACTATGTGTAATAAGTATTGCTTGAACTGAACACATTGGCAGTGAGGGAGTTGAAGCATGTAGCAGATACTTGCATTTAGTGCCTCTCTTGCCTCCACACCCTCTGGATGCTCCATAACCACTAACATCTTCCACTTCCATCTAATCCTGTTTTTGCAGAACTGGAATAACGTGTGAAAGAAAGGCTTAATTGCAGAGATCGATATTCAGGCTGTGTCTTCACTGCGGTGGAGGTCACAATACCTGTATTGCGAGTTGCTAACTCTTCCAAGGGTAGCCTAGCTCTTGTCAGAGCTACGTTGTAAAGTAGTGTTCCTCAGCTCAAGTGTTTAGAGTAGTAGCAATAAATAGCTGGATCTTCATTGCATGTTCAGTAAGCGTTTGTAACAAACGTGCTTTAGCTTGTGACTTTGGTCCAGATAGTTTGGGTAAAGATAACATTTAGCTCAAGCTAGAGTCCTGCATGAATCATATGTAATCAAGCTATACTAGTTGTATCTTAAGGTACACTACAATGAAGATAAGCTATAAGGGTTTCAGCAGCAGTTGGAGGAAGAGGGAAATGAGCTGTAGATGTAGAAGAGCAGAAAATGGCGACAGGGAAGGGGTTGAACTTGAAGCAAAAGGAGAAGCTGATGACCCACAAAATAAGAGACTGATGGTGGGGGTGTTGAATCCTGGAAAACAGGCCAAGTCTGAAATTGAAATACAACCCAGTAGGTGCCAAGCACCCAAACTTCAATTAAATTTCAGGATTGGTGAGTGCTGTCTGCCTCTGGAAATCTGGCTGATTGCTTACTGTCAGGATGTAAATTATAGGCAGGTTACTTCTTCCTGCTGTAGCAATTCATGATTGCTGTTAACTAAATTGACTGACCAGTAGGAGGGAAACTGAAATGTGTACATTCTCAACTGTTTCAGATATGTGCATGCACAAGAAGGAACTCTGCCTCTGATGCAACACTAAATCACAGTCCTAAAAAAACAGTGTTTTGTCCTGTGTGGGTTAAAATGTGTAGCTATTTGTTGCCATTCTGCCTGCGCTTTTCTAATTATGGACTTCTAGAACACTATATCCAATATTAAACTGAGAGCTGGATTTTTCATGCTATCTGACTTGTACTTGTTTGGGAATGTGGGGCAGGCAGAAAGGAAACTGGCTGTATTGTACATCCTACTTCAAAGTGGTCCAGGATTTCAGTGGAATTTGTGTTGCTTTTTATAGTTTAACATTCAGATGATTACTGCCACTCAGCCAGGGCCATAGTCTATCTCAGCTAGGAGTACCCAGTACAGCCCTCATAACTGAACCAGTCAAGCTATTGCTTTGTCTGTGTTCATGCTGTCCGAAAATTTGGTGTGTGAATGCACATATTGTGTATGTGAAGATGGTGGTGATGGATACTAAAACAATGAATTAGGCTGATTTAGAGCAGATCTAACATTCTTCTAGAAAACTACACATGGAGAGTGTTTTGTACCTGCTGGTACATGGAGGGGTAGATACTGTGTGTTCTTAAGGGAGCAGTCATCTTGGGGTAGGATGGGAGCACATATGTCCCTCTGTTTGGTAAGGACGCCAAAATGGGGAGCAGCAGCAGGTTTTAGTTAAAAAGGTGACAGAGGCTACCACAAATGTGCACTAATTCAGCTGCTCTGCTGATGAGAAGCTGAGCACTCCATAGCCAAGATCTTTTGGCTGAGAGCTGGCTGGACCAGTTGCTAAAGGTAGGGTTAACAGGATAAGCCTGGAGTGGGGCATTTGGGCAGAGTCATCTGGACCCAGCCTTAGTCTTAAGCTACTGTCCAGACTGTCTTGCTCTGTTGCTTTGAGAAGCAGTGGCAGTCAGTGAATTCATCCCAGATGATTCCAGCTGACTGTTCCACAGCTGTCATTCAACCTGTCTTAGGAAATTCCCTCTGTGGAACTTCTCCACCTAACAGATTTGATGCCTGGATGAGACCACTGTTCTACTTTTCGAAGTGCAGAGAAAATGTGTACTTTGCAAATGCGGATTTTTACTTTTGCAGAACCAGATTGGTAAATCAAGAAACAAAAGGAGGCCACATTACATTCTGTAGTGGAGTAAACCATACTTTAGCAATGTAGAATTGCGGGAGAACACAAGATCAGCCAAGCCAATATGAACTGAAACCAAAGGACAGCACTATCTGTGCAGTGGTGGTGTTCAGAGGTGGAATGCCTGAGTCAGGAGTTGTGTGGATTGCAGCAGTGGGAGTTTTTGTTCCGGAGACCCTGCTTCAAACCCTTATTTGCTGTCGGGCTTAGCATTTTTGTTCCTGGTGATAAATGGAAGGTTTCCACATCACCATTGTGTTGTGATTCAGTGCAGGGGGAGGGAGAGAACTTATTCCCCATAAAAGTTTCTTTTGGCTTGGAGACAAAAGAGAAAAGAGCAGTTTGTTGGCTCACTTAAGCAGATAGGGAGCCAGTAACTGATCAGCTTATTAGTACGGAGGGTTTCAAATAAGATACTCAGCCAAAAGAAGCGTTTAAAAACACATGAAAAGAAACAAAAGAAAGGGCAAATTACTTTTGTGTTGGCCTTCAATTAACCATAGTTCAGATTCCCGCTACTTACATTTAGCTGCTGTTTTAGCTTACTTATTTAAATATCCTTTCCTTTTTCTCCAAGGAGAGAGGTCTTGATGGCAGGGGAAAATAAGCTCTGTGTGTGCAAGCTTTGCGTGCACGGTTTTTTCTTAATTGAGAGTAGCAATTTAGGTGTCACAGCAAATCTCGGCATTCCATTGCTTTTCTGGTGGCTACATAAGAGACATACAGTGTATTTTTTGTTTGGTTTGACTTTTATTTCTTATTTTCTTTGGTTAGCATAGAGCAAAATGTTTCTGAGATGTGCTATGGATAGTTTATAGCCTTATGATTGCAGCTCATCATTGACAAACAAACTTTCCTTAACACAATCTCAAGTAGGAGGTAGCATTTGTTCTGCACTTGCTGGCTATTTGTATCCCACTCCATTTGTGCAGTGGGTGGACAGTCTGAGTTGCCCACAGAATTTTTAAAAATTCTTTCACTCACGGGAAAACCCATGGAAATGCATCTTGTCAGCAAATAAAACCAATGGGTTTGTACACCTGATTCTTTTTGGCTGCAGAAATCAGAAGAAATCCTGTTGCAGTTACAGAGGCTGTGTTGAGTTAGATCTAGCCACAGTGGTCCTTTCCTCTCCTTGGGGCTATCTGCTGCGCCTCTTGTGGTGATGGGATGTCTTGGAGCAGGCTGACAAATGGAGGCAGCACTGACTTCTGTGTCAGCTAGGAAGACTGATCCTCGAGCTCCAAATCCTAGTAAGTACACAGATTGTTTAAAGAGCCGAAACCCCTCTAAAACTGGGTGGTAAATCTGCGATGCTTTGCAAATAGGCAGCGATAGGAAGGGAATCCATTAAGTATTGATGAATTTACGTGATGTTGTCTTAAGCTGCACTGTCTGGGAAGCAAAGCAACAGGTATGAATAGCTCCAAGTGCTGTGTTTTCATCTCTCCTCCACTGAGTACTGCAGTCAGCAGTTGCCCTCTGGATTTCCAGCTTCACGAGTCTCATTCTAGATGCTCTTGAATCTGCTGCCAGCTCTGTGCAGTCAAGTAATGGCACACCACCCATGCGTATCATGACTGTTCCCTAGCTGAAAAGTTGAGAACCCTTGTTCTGTCCTCGTTCCTCCTTGGCCAATGGACGACCTTCAGCCTGCTCTCCAATGTTTTCCATTCCTTGGAAGGGATTCCTTTGTCTCCCACAACTTTGTCTGCTCCTTGTCCTTTCTCTCTCTGTGACTACTTTTCTGAATTTGTGCCTCAGAGAAATCTCTTTATTCCACTCAAGCTTTTTGGGCAGGTATCCCTTTTGTACCTTGTATCAGGTCAATCACATGTGCAGGAAAAAAATCTGAGCCACTGTCCATAGCACATGACTTCCACGTCTACTCCTTTGTGATGCACTGCCTCCTTTTCGTTTGAGTTGAAATGTTGGCCTGTTGGCCTTTAACTCTAGAATCTTTCATGGAAATGGCTTAGCTACAGCATGTAGTTCCACCTGTAAGACAACTGAGCTGATACATTTTCATCTTGCTGAAGATACTAGATCTTGTTTCTGGACATCTCAACAAGCTCTTGTCGAGGCTTTCATAATGTCACTTCTAAATTATTGTGACATGCTTTTCTTTGCCTTTGCCTGTTCCCATACAGAATGCAGCAGCAGGGATATCTTTCATCCTGTTTTCATCCTCTTTCTTTGAACATGGTTCAAGTTGTTTGAATACCCTCACTGGGTGCTCCCTTAAAGATTGTTTCCCATACCTACTGGACCCATCTCGCAGGCTCCATTTCTCACTTGTTATATTTTCAAGAAAGGACCTTTTGTTGCCATCCTCTGAGGCAGATCTCTCTCACAGCAGCAAAGCCAACCTGTTGCTCTGCTTTTTGGAGAGCACTTTCTGACCTTACCCATATACCTCCTGTGCCATTCCTATGTGGAGGGTGCGTGACACAGGCTGCTTCTGTTCTGCCTCTATAAGCACCTATCACTGTTGGCCTTTAATGCGCAGCCAGTGCTTCGGGTGGGTACAAGTACTGAAGAATGATGGCAGCGAAGTACACAAGTCCAGCCTGTCATGTAGCTTTACAGTGTGAATGAATTTTGAGTAGAAAATTCAAAAACTGTAACGAGAAGATGCATCAGAACCAAGGCTCGTGCAGTTTGTACCCAGCACGCATCTTTCATGCACAAACTCATTTTGAAAACTTCCTCCCTGGACTCTTGCGGGCTCTCGGTTTTCATTTGGGTGCCCCGCCAGTCCCCGGCCACGCCGGCAGCCGGAGTGGGCGCAGGTGTGACAGCAGCCACTGTGCCAGCTCGCTGGACCCGCCTGCGAGTAAAGGAGCTGCCAGCGATCCCCTGCCCGCAGCACCTCGTCCCCGAATCGCATGGCCGGGGCACCAGCCTGCCCCAAGACACGGCTGGCTTTGCCGTGTTTCCCGCGGCTGGTGCCTCTGCCCTGGTCTCGACGGCGAACATTGAAATGCAAATGACAGCAGTAATTGGCGAGAGATAAACCAGGCTGCGAGGGAGCCGGGCGGCGGGGAGTTAAGTGCCTAAGTGACAATTACTGCTCTGCATCCTCCAGCATCCTGAGCAGCAGCCCCCTTTGGTCTCTGCTTTAAAGGAGCTGTAACACGTTAATTGGAGTGCTTCTCTGTGAACATGTCTCACTTAGTTTCTTGTCTGATTCTGCTTTAGTGGGGAGGTGGGGGAAGGCTTCTCTTTGTTGAGGTGGCTGTTTATTGTTAAATCCTATTGAAAGGTGTGTCATTTGTCATGTCTTCTGCGCAGATTGACTAGGTGCCTTTTTTTTTTTAAAAAGGCAGGAGCTGTTAGGAGGGAAATAATACAAGGTAGATACAATACTAGCTGCAAGTTAGAAATAGGTTTTAGTATTCCTGATGATAAAGATTCCACCTTTATGCTTGCAAATTAAAAATATAAATTTCACACTGACCAGTTTAGGGGATGATCTGTTGCTTTCACATCTGAACAGAAAATCTGGCAGCAATAACTGAAATGGATAGAAGATATATATGTTTATTTTACTGGAGTAGTTTATTTTTTAGTGTAGATTTATAGTTTATCCTTATTTTGGAAATTATTTTTTACAGCTTGAGATTCAATAGATTTATATAGCACTAGCACTAGTCATAGTATTCAAGGCTGACTGGTTTTCCTCAGTGTGTTTCCATCCTGACTTGCAGTATAAACAAGTGCAAACGGTTCATTCATTGATGTTCATAAGCGACGACCAAAACTTGCTTCTTTACTAGATTTTAAAGACTGAATAAAAGAGAGACTGGGAGCAAGAGGCTCTGATGCTGTTGCAGGACAGACTGGACTGGCATGTCTGAGAGAGTGTCATACTGGCACATAACAAACTCTATAGAAAACACAGGTTGGTTTTACCTGTGGAAAAGTAACGCATCAAATAAAATATTCCGGGAGCTCCCTTGCAGGAGTGTTTCAACGTGAAGGACTATAAAGTAGAGAAACAGCAGGGATAAAAATTCCAGGACAGACAATAAAGCTTCAGCAGTAAGTAGTGTGCTGTCAGTCCCTGGATCAAAGCAGTGATAGCAAGTGCAGCATCTCAAAAAGAGTTTAAAGAGCTGGCAAAATCAGTCAAAGGGCAATAATGGCTCCATCTGCCTACTAGTGTAAACAGGTTGTAAATGGTACAGGACATAGATTATAGGAGTGGGTAAGGAATCTGTCAAGACCCCAAACAAAAACATTTTGGATTGGAGTTATTCTTTGTTTTCTGAAGTATTCAAGAGAAGCTGTCTTGAGTTTTAACATGAGATTTAATTCTGGAAGTATGGCTGGCCATTTCTATGGTCGGTTTGTCTTCCAGTAGCTATCCTCAGAAAGGCATGTGGTTGCACTGTACTGTGAAATGCTGTTTCATCTATCAGTTTTTCGGCTGGGCAGGTGGGAGACCCTAATTTGACTAATTGTAGGGGAGAGGGAAAAGTGGTAATTTTACTGAAAAAACGGTACTCTTACAAAGCGTAACACTCAGGTACCTACATCTTAAATGTCTTGAGTCTATGTCCAGGTGTTAGAGAATCATAGAATGTCCCGAGTTGGAAGGGACCCACAAGGATCACCGAGTCCAGCTCCTGTTCCTGCATATGACAACCCCACAGTTCACACCATGTGTCTGAGGGCATTGTCCAGTCTCCTCTTGAACACTGCCAGGCTTGGGGCCATGACACCTCCCTGGGGAGCCTGTTCCAGTGTTGTAGTGTTAACCTTGTAATGAAGAATAAAAAAAAGGATGGCATACATGGGATAACTGTTTTTAAGAAGGTGTGGGATGGAGCAGAATAAAACTGCTCTTGCATGCTCATGATCTTGGGCTGATCTGCAGCTTGAAGCAACTTCAATGTTATTTATGCAGCATGGTGGTCTGACACACAAGTAGAGGTCGCTTACATTACCATAACTGGGCAGGATATCACCCTGGGCTGTTTGCTGCACTTCTGTATGAGTGGCAGAGCTGCTTGCGGTAGCTTCCAAATTGGTGGTTTACAGCCTTATGTTTTAGGTATACTGAATCTGGTGTCTACCCACCTAAATATGGGGTTATTATTGCAAGTCAGGATTGGCTACAAGATGCTTGCTACATGGATGGCTGTGTAACTTGATCGGCTGTCCCAAGTAAGCCACCACATGCTCATGGGTGAGTGCATACCCTGGGATCCTTTGCGTTTGCCACAGGGCTACAGTGCTACCAGAAGGCTGACAATCCTGTATGGTATGGGTCCACTAAAATGCATTTCTTGGGATGCTTGTTTTATATCGCAGCTTGAAAGCTCCTCCAAGGAGGACCGTGAAACGAGCTGTAGAGCTGGCTTTTGCTGTTGCCATGTCATGGGAGCTTTCATGCAAGAGAGCCTCTGTTCTCTTTTCCCCCGGTACACAAGTACAGAGCAAGAGCTGAAATTTCACTTTGTGTATTTTGGATGCAATGCTTACTCAAGAATTAGGAAAATGTTATATGTAGTAGCTATCCCATGACACTTTTCCTAGAAAAAAGGGTGTTAACAATAATGCCCAACCTGATTCCAGGTGCAATAATTACATTTCGTTTACCTAACTGCTCATGCCAATGTGAATTTGCGACTCCCATCCCATTGTGCACCGTGTTTCCATGTGCTGATAAACAGCTGCTGTATATCCTCCTCCTGTTCGTGGATGAGTCACTTCAGTGAATGAAACTGGGCAGCGTTTCCGAAGCTTTTTGGGATCCTTCTAGATAGAAGATGCTATGAAGTTATTAATGTTAATGTGACGCCTAGTATCAAGAAGGGTTTTTTCAGTAAAAAGAAATGAAAGAATATCAGTTTGCAATTACCAGCGTAGAAGAATAAGGAAACTAATTGAAAAGGGCCTGAAACAAGATGTTAAGATGGAGTAAACTATTGACTTAATACAAGGATGACCAGCTTCTCTCTTAGTCTTTGGCTGTACTGAGCAGCTATGTTTTAGCCCATTTTGAGGATCTGACCCAGGGAAAAAACAAACAACCCCCCCCCCCAAAAAAAAACCCAAACACAAAAAAACCCACAAAAAAACAAAAAACAACACAACCAAAAAAAC
>VWYH01010317.1:836548-941798 GCA_013399365.1 Pampusana beccarii
TTAACTGAGTCACATGGCTGTCAGTAGGATATCTGCACAATTGGGAAGAAAATTCAGTTATAATACTTAAAGCCTTTTTAAATTTTTGCAGTTCTGGTAACATAGTAAACCCCAGCTACGTATGTAGTCATTACAGGAAAAAGTGAAGCCAGAGCATGTAGAATAAATAAGACAAAAAGAGAAGGTGAAAAGGCTGATGCACGTGGTATATAAGAGGACATAGTCAACATGGAATATTGTGAATTATAGTTTGAAAAACAAAGAGTAATAGTAAGTAGTAAAAGTTTGTTGGTTTTTTTTGAGACGGCACTTGCCCAAACTTGCCTGTCANCATGTGAGTTTTTCTCCCTACCATTTCCAGCTTTTCCTGGTCTCTGCTTTCTCGCTTTTTTTGGTCGATTATTAGGCCATCTCAGGAGTGCCTCTTTTTTTTTTTTTTTNCTGTCAGTGTTTTGCAACCACCGCGTCACTGTGTTACAACTGGCTGTTCCTGGTAGTGAGTCTGCAGTTAATAGTAGAAGTGGACTGTAGTATCACAATTAAGCTGGCAATTCACAAACAACTGAAAAGGCATCTGAAAAAGATTTTTTTCATCTCTAATGTATTTCCAGTATAGTGCTCATAAATGTTAATTGTAAGAATAGCGAGTGTGAAACAAAACNTCTCTGTTTTCTACCCTTTTAACATGTTAAAATAGTTCATTGATAGATATGACAAGAATCAATGCAACACAGAGGAAGCTCTATGAGCTGCGGCTGGGACAAGTGAGGGACCAGGAGATGGCAAGAGAATGCGGGAGCTTCTCTTTTCAATAGTGGTGAGCTGGTAACAGGTTTCATGCCCTAAGTGTGACTTTAAATCTCTTAAATATTCATCCATATTTCTCTGTGGTTGTACATTCTCGCACTTGAGAGTTTTTCCATAAACTAGAAGATTTTTACAGTTTGTGTGCAGTTCACAAGAAAAAATGAGAGATGTTGAAAACTTGTAGCAAGATGACATCTGTCTGGAAGTTAGGGTGCATTATTTTCCCTGACTGTGGGGTTCCTCTGGATACCTGCTTGTCCATGGATATACTTTTGGGAAGAAATGGAGACTTGCAGGCTAATGAACGATTGAACTCGTGGCTCCAGATGTGCAAAGCTAATGCGTTCAGAAACTGTTTTAGTGAACACTCCTGAATATAAAGGAGACACATTGGGGGAAACACAGCAGGAATTCTTTATATTCTGCAGCTTCCCAGGCTGTTCCTTATGCTCCTGCAGCAAACCTCATTGGACAGCTACTCTCAGGCTATTTTTTTTCCTCCTGTGGGAGCAGTCACTTCAGTTTATCCCTTTGTTGCCATGGCTTCTGCTTTAACTTTAGTGCCCCTCTAGATTTCTTAGAGTGGGCCTTCAAAGCAAAACTTCCCGTTTTGCAGAAAGGCACCTGGCAATAAACTAGGTGAAAGTTAGTGTGGGAAATGTAAATCTGATAGAAAGAGCAAGAGCTTAAACCACTTCAGCCCCATTCCAGAGGGCCTTTGATGATATGCCTTGTTTATTGAGCTGGGAAGGGCACACACTGCCTGTCTCTGGGACTATGGAATATAGTTTCTGCATTTTTGGTTTCTGTCTAGGTGAAACAGCAGAAATAGGCTCTGCTTACGAGAGCAGTGATGAAATCTGGTCTACCAGAATTTAGTGTGTACTTCTACCAAGCAGAAGCGTTATTGGCTCAATCCTTTTCCTGCTCTCTGCCCTGCTTTTTCCCATCCCAGAGGATGAGCACTGGAGTGGAGCTGGTTCGTCCCTGCCATGGCTGCCTGTGGAATGGCACCAGAAGAGGTTTGTGTACGCATGTGGCTTTATCCACCTCAGCCCAAATAACCAAATGTGGCCTCAGACTGAGGAGCCACCTGTTAGGTTGTATTATAGTAGAGGGTGATGTTTACCCCAGTACGTTTCTCTGCTGTGCTGTCCCTGTTGCTGCCTCACCTCCTGCAGTCTCAGTTTTCATCTTTATTCCTACAGACATCACTTTTTCACGTGAGAGTTTGTACGTGTGTATATTTTGTCGTCAAGGTTGGGAAAAATACTACATAGCACCAAAAAGAAACTTAAATGACATGGATAAAAGTTTTCAGAAGTTGTTTTTTTTCACCATCATTCCTTAAAATCTTAATGCCTATCTTGGGTATTTCAAATTTGTTAGTTATCTGTGTGTATATTATAACAACAATAACAAAAAGTTAAAAGTGGTGGTAGGGCACCTTTTGGTTCTCAGTTGAACAGTTCTTTTGGAGTCTGTAAATATTTTTAATGAATGTTTTTTGGGTTTTGCTTTTGTTTGGTTGTTTTGAGGTTGGNGGAAAAAGTGAAGCCAGAGCATGTAGAATAAATAAGACAAAAAGAGAAGGTGAAAAGGCTGATGCACGTGGTATATAAGAGGACGTAGTCAACATGGAATATTGTGAATTATAGTTTGAAAAACAAAGAGTAATAGTAAGTAGTAAAAGTTTGTTGGTTTTTTTTGAGACGGCACTTGCCCAAACTTGCCTGTCAGTGTTTTGCAACCACCGCGTCACTGTGTTAAAACTGGCTGTTCCTGGTAGTGAGTCTGCAGTTAATAGTAGAAGTGGACTGTAGTATCACAATTAAGCTGGCAATTCACAAACAACTGAAAAGGCATCTGAAAAAGATTTTTTTCATCTCTAATGTATTTCCAGTATAGTGCTCATAAATGTTAATTGTAAGAATAGCGAGTGTGAAACAAAACAAAACAAAAAAAAGTAACGTGGGTCTTAAAAAGGGAAGAAAAACTTCTAATTAAGTGCAACTCATGTTCAAGTTTTGCCTGATTAAAGCTAGAAAGATGAGATACATTGTTTTTCAAGTTACTTAGCTCTGTTCTATCTCATTCTTCAATTTCATAATTTATATTCAGATTTACCTGAGAAATAAATGAAGCATAATTTGAAGCGCTGGGCTAAATTCGTCCTGATATAATCAATCCAAGTGGAACTACACCAAGGAAGAATTTGGCCCAGGATTTCTAAACTTACTGAGAGAGAAATCACAATCTAGCCTGGAAGGGAAGCATGGAAAAATCTTTATCTGAAATAGCACACCACGTGCATGGAACTGACAGTGTAGAGTTCACGTGAGTTCTCGTGTCTTCTGTAAGAAACTCAGTATTCCTTACCTTTTCTCTACTGGCTTTTATGGGTTTCGGCATGTCATTTAGATTCTCGGTGCATCAGGTTGTATCGTCAAAGAGATCTGTAGAATGAATATAAATTTATCTTCCTGGAGGGTGTGTTAAACATTTGGACCAACTTGAAAGTCATTAGTACCAGTTTAAGTCCATATCTGCAGGGGCCAGTTGTACAGGGGTGCTCCAGCATTACTCTAGTGTGACTGAGAGGAAAAAACATGTTGCTGGGGTCTTTCTCAGAACTGCTGGGTTTGATTCACCTTGCACTTTCTCTATTTTATAACATACTTCTGTGGAAGTTAGTCAAGTAATGGCAGTTTAAAATGAGTGTTATAAAAGGAGCTCCATGCCATAAAATGCTGCTTATTGGCAGTATGTACATTCACTTGGGCCTGGCCGACAAGTGCTGAGGTTAAACATCCCAGAACACAGCTGTGGATGTCAGCTGCTGTCCTGGCACAGTTGGCCCAGCCTGCCCAAACTCAGCAACAACTACATCTTCTTAGCAGGTCATCTGTACTTGCCAATGTGGGCCGCTCTTCAGTGAAAAAAACCCTACCACACACACAAAAAAACCTCCAACAAAGTAAACGTGGCCTTCTACAATAAAATGTTAGAGTAGCAAAATCTTCTTTACCACTTCAAAAGAAAAAAAAATCTGCTTCAGTTACTGTATGTCCTAGAAAATAACTCTGTTAATAAGAATTTAGCCATGCAAGGAACTGATAGTTTCGGGGACCTCTCAGAACTGTGACACTGTCATCCAGTTTAGCTAAGCTAAACCAAACTGGATCAAGATATTCTTGTTCCACAGGGGAATACTCACAGTTGCAGTTCTTCAGGATCAACAGTTGTGCTTCAGTTTTGCATCCTACCTTAATCTGAATTCATGTTCAAGTTCAGGCAAGTCCTTTCGTTGGAGGAAACAGACTCTGTTAAAAAGCAACTATTTGCTGTATGCGATTAAACTTAGTTAATTTCAACATAAATACACCCACACGCTGATCTTCCTGTTAAACAAAGTTCATAAGACTTATCATTAGAAAGTGGAAACGTTGCTATCCCAGCCCTGCTTATTGAGGGACACAGCTTCAAGTCTCAGCCTGATCCCAGCCCTGCCCAATCTTCACCACCGCAGCCAAGCCTTGGCAACCAACGCAGCTCCGGTGCACAGATTCGAGGTGCTACAGGAACAGAAACCTGTCATTCTGCTCTCTGTAGCTGTCCCTGCTTTCTGCTGCGGACTCCACCAGAATTTGCCCCGTGCCTTGCAGTGGCTGAGGGTGCAAGGGGCAGCCCCGCAGCAGCTGTGCTTGCCTCTGTAGCCGAAACTCTCCCTCCCTCCCTCTCTCTCCCCCTCCGAAATGGCGTCAGAGCAAGCTGCAACACTCCTCTCAACTTGTTCTATCCAGTTTACCCAGCCAGCCTGTTCCTAGAGATACATTCCTGTGGCTGCCTGAAGCTTCACAGGAGGAAAAACCTTATTGAGCTCCCCCTCCACCCCTCCCAAGATGTTTATAGGCAAAGGTCAGATCATCTTTTCTTCTGCTGCCTGTTCCGCAATCTCACACTCTCTCTTGTGGCGTGGCTCAGGAAGAAAAAGCGCCTTTTATTTAAGTACGTGAACTTGGTGCATGTTTGCAGGGAAAGCTGTGGAATAAGAACGGGCAGAATTAATCTTCCTAATTTTAAAAAATGTTTTCTTTCCTCTCTCCCCTCCCCCAGTGAAGCATTTTTACATAACAAAAACAAATGGTTACAGGAGTGAAAGAAGTGAGCTGAAGATTTTACAACTCTGTCTATAACTTTAAAGAATTTCTTTCAAGTTTCACACTGTGAGGAACTTTGTTAACTGAAGTTGCTGATGAAAGTGGAAGTATTTATAGCACCTGATCCAGGATATGGAGATGACAGTTCCATTAACTAGCAGCGCAAATGGCCCGGGGTACCAGAGACCAACAAGGTATTGACCATCTTCCCCATCAGGTCACCTAGAGGAGAGCTGGTGGGAGCAGTAGGG
The DNA here is from genome assembly GCA_013399365.1 of Pampusana beccarii. Classification (NCBI taxonomy): domain Eukaryota; kingdom Metazoa; phylum Chordata; class Aves; order Columbiformes; family Columbidae; genus Pampusana; species Pampusana beccarii. The sequence continues at coordinate 841,767 of VWYH01010317.1, forward strand.
CTGACCAGATTAGCAAGTGTGTGGGGAGGGTGTGAGGGGAAAATGGTCTTGTCCTCAGCACCTCGTTGTTTTTCGGCATTCAGGCCCTGACGATAAAGCACTCTCCTTCCTTCGTGTTAAGGTTATTCTTTTGGTCTGTGCTGCTGCACAACTGCTTACACTGTGCTCGTGGTGGGTTGGGAAAACTTATGCCTACAGAAAACCTGAGATAGTGACTCAGCAGGCCTTGCTCAGTGCAGATTATTGGGAAGATTATGTGCTGTGTTCACAGCTCTGTGTGAAAAAACTCTGAGAGGGGTATCTGTATCCCAGAATTAGTCTGCTGGGTGTTTGGAGTCAGCCCCAGGCAGGTAGCAGGAAATACTTGCTCAGGGACATTGCAAATGAAGGTCAGTCAGGGCTGATGAATGAATATTGTTAATGTGGCGACAGCCATGTTCTCTAGTAAGAAAGCTGCTGTGAATTGTAATTGCGGAAATGATATACAAATGCACGGTGCTGGGGCATAATTCTGCTCTGAATCCTGCAGAATTCGGGTTGTACTTCTGGGTGTGCTCCTGCTGGTGGGCAGTTTTCTCTGTAACAAGTACCTCACTGAGGGACCCAATCCTGTCCCCTCTTGGCCTGTCAGAATCACAGGAATGAGGAAAGGCGGAGGGAAGGGCCTGGGAGTCACTGCACTGAGGGGGAGGAAGGTTGGAAGTATGTGGATCAGAGGCGATGTAGCTCAGCTGGCAGTTCGCTTTCCCAGGTGTGGAAGAACTAGGCTCCAGGACAGCACAACTGGGGCTGGAACAGGCTCTGCTCTGTGGCACAGGGCGAAGGGGCTGTGTGAGCACCCCTGTACCTCCTCACCCCGCTGTCCTGCGGAGAGCTTTGGTCACTGGTGGCAGGCACTAGAGGGAGACGTCAAGACATGATCTTGCTTGAGGCTGCTCCAGTAGTGTGCACGTTCCCAGGTACCAGATCCCTTTCCAAATCATCTGTGGAAGTTCCAGGAACACAAGTGGGGTTATGTGGTAATTAACTGTAAACATTTGCCCGTTCAAACATAAGCTTGGCAGCATCTGGCTCAGAAACCTTCATCATAATAAAGTGTCTTTAATATTTTGGCTGAAAGAGTGTAAATCTGGGGGTGTAAGAGGCCTCTTTCTGGGTGATCACCATCTTCTTGTCTGGGTGTGGATGCCCCCTCTACAAATAGAGAGGACACCCCATTTTGACAAAAAGACTCCAATAATGTCGTGTTGGCCACCGGCTTCTATCTCAGTGAGATTTGAGTCCAGGTTTTGCTTAACAGCTCTTCTAAAATGACTGCACCCCTGAGTAACAGCAAGCAGGGTACCGAAAAGCAAACCCATGCCCTGCTCTGTAGAAACAAAGCCTGCCTAGCAACCAGGCTCCTCGCAGCAAGGGCAGATGTGTCGTGTGATCCTGCGGCCCCTGCTCTTTCAAGGAATGAAACCAAGATGTCAAAGGAAGTTACCCTTTCAGTATCAATCACATACCTGGGGTCTTACCTTTAACGGAGGCCTCGTAGTCAGCAGAGCAGCATGACGTGCTGCTCGGTTGTACCTTTGCCCTTTTTGCGGCGTGCGTGCCGTCCTTCTCGGGGCAGTCACAGTGTAAAACCAGGTCAGGTAGTTCTGTCCTGAGGCTGTGGCGTACCAGTGCTGGAAACAACTGCAACCACAATGACTGAAAAATTCTCCAGGAAATAGCTTGGATCCTTAACAAGCAGGTGTTTTATGAGCTGATAAAAATGATCTCAAAGGCCCAGAATCAGCCTCGCAAGTGGAAAGAGCAGAAATGATCAGTGGCTGTTTTTCCTGCTGTTGCGAGTCAGAAATCAAACTGAGGGTTTAGTGCAAAGAGGGTTAAAACACTAGTAATTCAGTGCCTACCAGCTGGGAAGAATAATAAAGCCTGCATTTCTGTGTTGGTATGGGGTGAATGCTGCAGAAACGGGAATTTTATTACATAATTATGCCTCCTACATAAAGCTTTGGGGGGAGGGGAAGCTAGCAGGGCTGTGCGTCATTAAAATGACACAAAACATGCCAGCACAATCAGAGTCCTGCGTGTGCTTAAGACTGTACAACATGCACATATTCTTCATGGCCTTGCCGCATTCATGCATTTCTGTTCAGTCAATTCACAGCTGGGAGGGAGGCTGCCTAATCAAAACATGTGCTGTGCTTTCTGACATGGAAATGGAAGATGGGAGGGTCAGAGCGTTTTGTGTTTGTTATTGTTTTACCAAAGATTTAATTAAATGATTGAAGGGAAAAGGGAGGGGAAAACGCAATTCCTAACTCAAAAAGCGCTGACTTGAATACGCTCCTTTTTAAGGGCAGCAAGGCTTGGGAGTGCTGCAGGGTCCGTGCAGCCCCTCTGCATCATCTGTGGTTGCTTTCTGGTGACCCCTCTACCTTCAGTAGGAGTGCTGCTCGCAGGCATGGGGGGAAGTTGCGCTCAGCTGTTGTCAGGAGGAGGTAGTCCTCCCTCAGTAGGAGGCCAGGAACAACACTTGGGGACTCAGGGAAAAAAAAAGGTTCTGGTAATCTTAGTATTGGCATAAAGAGGACTCTTTATCTCAAAGCACTGGGCAAGCAACAAATCATATTAATGTCTTTTGGGATGGACTGAGCAGCACTTTTCCTGTTGTACAAGTGAAGACTCTGACGTTGAATGATTATAATTCTGTTCCAGAAATGGCAGCTCTGTGGATTTTCTCTGAGCATATGCTTAGTGGTCTGTCTGATTAGATTTTTAAGTGTTTTCTCTTGTCTGCTCCTTCTTTAACATCCAAAGCACAAAGTTGAGAGAAAGCAAGAAGATGCTTTTTTTGTGTGTGCTGTCAGCAAGCCAGGGATGCAGCCATGAAGAGCATTCTTCTATCTGATTTTTCAGTTCTATGTAAGCCAAAACTAAAGCATTCTTTCTATCCTGAAGAGCTTACAGTTAAAGGGTTTCATTCAGAAAAGTATTCAAACCATCTGTATTAATGACAGCATTTAAGAAGGCATTTAAGTACTTGTTTGGATTGTATCCTAATAAGGATGCTTTGTTGAATGGGGCTGAAATAGAAAAATTGAAGGCGAGGTATGGAGTATATTAGTGAAACACCTGGTGACACCTGGCAAGTATTTTGCTGCTTCCATTTCACTCCATCTTCTGTTTTGCTTTAGTAGATTCTGTTTTTAGTGTTTAGTGGGTTGGAGAGAGGCATGTAAACATGGCATAGGGAAGAGAGAGGAAGCAAAAGGTTGACATAGGTGACTTACCCAGGGCCATTCTACAGGGGAATGGCAGAGGTATGAATGAAAATCAGTGTTTCCTGGCTTCTTTTTTCATATGTATACGAAGTAAAGATCACATTAGTTCCCATATAGATGGAAGGCATTAAAAGCTATGTGTCTTTTAGTATTGGTTTCCTGTGGGTGTTCACTTGGCTGTTGGTACCCTGTGGGATAATCACGTGTGACTTTTGGCAGCATTGGAAAGAGAGAGCCAGCTTGGAAATACTGAGTTAAATTCTGCCCCTTATCAGTCCAAGCAAAGTTAATAGGCTTGCATTACTCTAATGAGGAATGCGAAAGTTTAGAGGTTGCTTAGTTACTGGGCCTGCAGAGGTTTCAGACAGTAGGACAAAACTCATATATACCCCAGATATCTTTTTATCACTATAGTCACAATAGCATGATATGTCATGCTGCTAGTGTGTCACTGTAGATGGAACATTTGAGCTGGTGGTCTGTGTGTTGGACCAGACCCACGGAGTGCTTCTGTGTGGCCTCCCACTTCATCCAGAGGATGTGGGAAAACCTCCGCCTGTATTTGCCATGTTGTAAGCCATCTCTGTTTAAGGCTCCTCTTCTCCTCTCTGTGTGCAAGGCCCCACAGATGAGCGCACCAGTACAATGCACAAGGCTTCCAAACTGGAAGACAGCTGCTACCAAGGTGAAACTATCTAGGCAATTCCCTCTGTTTCAGCAGATCTTTTCTCAGCACATCCAGCCGGTTGTAACTATTCATTTCAATGGCACAACCAGGATTTTACTGCTATTAGCATTGCTACATTGGTGGAGCAGCAGTGCTGGGTCTCTTTCGTCTACACAAAATTGTCCGATGATTCTAGCACTGCAAAGTCCTTGGTAGTGGCTGTAGCGTAAGAGGAAGAGAAAAGCAAACTTCGCAGTGGATCTGTGCTGAGCTGACAATAGTAGAGGTTGGAATCGATCGAAAATCATTGAGAGAGAACAGAAAGGCTGACTTAGTTTTAACCCCATTCTTCAAGCGCTCTCTCTGCCTGACTCAACATGCAAAATCCCAACAGCCCAACTAAGGTCAGGGAATGGGAATAAATACAACTATTTTATCTGCCTTGTCCATAGAAAACATTTCATGCTTGACCAATTTGGGTGAGCCATGAACAAGTTATTTGATTATAAACTGAACGTATTAGAAGTAGCGATGTTTTACAAATCCCTCTGTAATTCTGCAGTTAACTTAAACAAGAGGTCAGCAAAATTTCTTGACAGCTGAACAGTTTGCACAGCCTGCCCAAGTATAGGCTGCCTTTACAAAGTCTCTACCTACGGAAGGCAGGCACAGGAGGCCTGTTCCGTGTTCATAACATTCACTGAGCCTTGCTAATGCAGTGTTAAATATTGCAATTAGCTTGCAGTATTTTAAAGCTGCAGTTAAAACTAGTATGGCTGGTATGATGTAAATGCCTGGATAAAGCCAAGGCAACATGTGCATAGGTGACATTCTGGTGCTACTGAAGAAAGTGGTCAGCCTTGTGGTGACTGCAGTGAAATGTAATTTTCACCTGAAGGGTGTTCAGCAAGTTGAGAGCAAAGCCTGGGCCTTTCGTTGTCTCCCATTTCCCGAAACCTTCAGTGTAAGGAGGTAGGTACAGCTTTATTTTTCTTGTGGTTTCTGTGAGCTGAGAGCAACAACAGAGGGCTGAGGATACGTGAAAAGAGCCTCTAAATAGTCTGTGCAGTTACATGTAAAAGTACGATATAACATGCAAAATAGCTGTTACAGATACATGATTTACACATTAAACCACAACCTATGATGGGCTATTATCTATTAGAAACTATATGACTGTGTATAAGTAACATACTGAATTACTCTTTGCTAAAGCTTATAATTCGGAACACACAAATTTTCCCCGGAGACCCTTACAGATGAAAGGCTAAAGAAAAAAAAAATTGGGATGAAGGTGGAGCTGGATAAGGTACAAATCACAATGTGCTTGCCATCAAGCTTTACACAATCGCAGTCAAGTGTACCTTTATTGCAGACAGACCATGTCCTGTGCTCTTTCTGGTACTGTTGTGCCAGTACACATGACACAGTGCTTCTGGGTACAGCCCAGCACCATACAACCTGTTCTCAAGCACACGCTTCCCTTTCAGTGAGTAATAAACGTTGAGTCTCTAGTCTTTCGAGTGGATTTCCCAATAGGGAACTTGTGTCCTTCCTCTGAATTATGAAATGAGGGCAAATTTTTTCAGCCACAGGTATTAAACAGTAGGGGAGGCTGGGCAGTTCTGTGTTTTGCAAGGCACCCTCAGCTCCTAGTTGTCATCCCAGTATTTCCAACAGTTGTAGCAGAGCTCAGGGATCTTCACTTGGTGTGGGGCAAGGTAACTTTGAACTCAACTTACCTTCGTGTCCAGCACTGCCTGCTTTCTGTTGCTCTTTTGCATGTATAAGAACACAAAGTATGAGGGAGTCCATTGCATTCCTCCTTCTACAACTTTCTGATGGCCAAACTCCTGAAGTGTAATTGAGGGGATAGGGCGGATAAGAAATCCTGAAGATAGGGTTACGTTAGGTGATTCAAAGAATTCCACAGGGCAGAGAAAGGGGATTCAAATTCATGGTTTTCAGAGACCAGAGATGCCAGTGAAGTTGAAAAGTGGATTCTGTTTTGCATTATCACCACCTACTTTTTCCAAAGATGTTCTACTTTTCTCAGCAGCTTCCCTATTGCTGTAGCTATAAATAAGTATGTATCTTTATCCATGTGAGATATTCAGGTTTAAGCTTATATTTAAGCTGCAAGTTTCTCTGTAACAGGACTGTATCAAAGATGACAAAATCCTCACTGTTCTGTTCATGTTTTTTCTCAGTGTAATGTGTACGTTCATGTGTGTCATGCGTATGTGTGCATACAGACATAGATTAACACATGTAGACAAGCATAGGATTAAAAAAAAAAACATCCAGATTCTCTACTTCGTTTATGTAGTTGAGCATTAGTGTAACTAACTTTCATGATGTAAAGGGAATAATTCGGGTATAAGACTGGAGCAACAGTATGGCAGAACCCTGTCAGTTTTTGTACAAAGACAAAGATTTATATGTGTACATTCTGTGGTAAAATAAGTAATTACTAAGTCTGGCCATTTCAGATTCACTTTAGGACTCTCACTTTCTAGACCCTGCTAAAGCATTTCTGAAGATGGTTTCCTCTTGGTGATTGGAAAGTAACCATGTTTTATCTTTCCAACAAGCTTCACAGTGCTTTTTTATTGATTAGAAAGCTTCACTTTGATCATTGTTTGGAGTGGCTCTGCTTTTCTGGACACTGAAATGTTGGTCAAGTTTATATAGAACAAGGAAAGTAGTTAGCCTTCATGGTGGTCAAAAAGAAAAATGGAGTAAGAGAGAGTTATTGGTATGGTAGCCAACAAATAGTTAGATAGTATGGATCACTTGCCAAAAAGAACATGAATTTGGGATGCCCATCCTTTGCTCAGAGCAGACTCTTTGGCAACTTGCCAGGTATGTTCCTAATTTGCTAATTGTGGAGCAGGTTAATAATGTAAGTCTGCAGGAGACTGTAGTGCTTGGTTAGAAAGAGCTCAACACACAGATTTTGGAGTGTAGTTTCTTTGTTGATCTTGTTCTCTGCAGACTGTTGAGGGACCAAACTAAACCAGCTAGAAACTGGACATGCACCTCTCCAAAATTGTTGGAGACTCCCCCAGAGTTAACTCAGTCTCTGTTCAAGACTGCCCGGATCAGCTTTGCTGGCTGAGGTTCAGGGTGCTTCTCTCTGGTGGAATGGGGGATGCAGATGACCATAACAAAGCTGTCTGGCACAGAGCTGCGTGGGCAGCCTTCACCCCCGTGCCAGACTGCCATCCAGGGATTTTCACGTGGAGGATGCGTTTGCCTGCGAACACAGGGTCAGTTATTAGCACTCAGTTCTGAGGTCCTGTGCCCAAGGGAAATTCATGGCTTCACAAGCTGCCCATCCCCAGCCGAACAGATAAATGACTATGTGCAAGCTCCTAGAAAATACCAGGTACGATGTGTTAGTTTATACCTCAGTGGGAAAGTTGTAAGTTAATGAGCCTTTACCTCATAGTTGCTGCAATCTAGGCATGCACAAACAGTTACTCACTGTGGCTCATCGGAGTCCTGGTAATTTGTTATGCTTCTAAACTTGACTACTTCAGTGAGCTCACAGACACCAGTGAGATCCAGCCTGCCTTATTCTGTGTGTTTTTTTGTTTTTTTTTTTTTTTTATTTTAACTGATTTGACATCTGTCTGTTAATCAAATGTTTGTTTTTTAGGTTAGTAAGAAGAATTTACAGTTGGGTCAGTCACTTTCAAATAAAATTATTATTTTTCTTAGATACTCGCTGCAGTCAGGGAATGAGTCTGTTATTTCTCTTTTCTCTAAAGTTATAGGCAGCAAATGCTTTTTCTACTGGGCATAGATAGTAACTGGTTTCTTTACTGCTTACATAAAGGAGTCCCATTTTGTGGGGAGTATTGGTGTTTCTGGAGTCTGAATGGTGAAGAGAGAGGTCTTAGTCCCTGTGTATTTGCACAACACTGGATTTCCAAGGGTGTTTCTTTTTGTTGGTGCTGTTTGCTTGTTCTTTTCAAATGAACAAGAATGGAAGTATTAGCGAATAAAATCCCGCACCCGCAGCCACTCGGTAGCGTGAGGCAGAGGAGCAGTAAGGAGGTTTCCTCACAAGCATGCCGGGGGGATCAGCTGAAGGATGACAGGCTTTCAGTATTCTGCCTGAGTGTCAAGGCTGCAAATAGGATTACAAACCAGTGACAACTGTGATGGCTGGTATTATGTGGACACCTGTTCACCCGATGCTGGACGCAGGCTAGCGTCCACATAGGATGTTGAACAGTCACCAGATGGTAATGGCTTTTCAGTTACTATGCATTTTTTTCTGGATTTGATCCAGCAATTTAGAAGAGATGCTCTTTGCTAGCAAAATAGTGCGAGAAGAGACATTTAGCTCTCAAAGGGGTTGAATTAAAGAGGTTTGTTAATGAACCACAAAACTCCCTGTGTGGAATGAGTTTAGATTGTCACTGAAGTTTAACCAAGTGCCAGGGTATAAAGTAGCCACTTAATAACAAATGGTTCCCCCATCCAGTCTTTAATGAGAGGTGCTGCATAATACAGAAACTTACGTTAGTAAAGGTAGGAGCAAAATGTTGCTGGTGCCTGAATAATTTATGATGGGTCAGTATGTCTGTCTGTGGTTGAAGGTCTCAGCTTGGATATGAAGGGATATGCTGTGGGAGGATACCCTGTGCGTTGTGGAGTATGTCCCATCCATTCTTTTGGTTAAATCGAGTAAGAGCGTAAGCCATTGTGTTACTACTATGTTTGTTGGTGCGTTTTACAAGTCGTTTCTTTCAAGTCTAATGGGAATTATTTTTCTTGCTGGAAGCCTGTGTTTATTTCACCGGACAAAATTTGGACCCTGATGGGGGACCCATGTAGGCAGTTTGAGCATAGGAAAAAAAAAGCAGTCTTTTGACTTTCTTCTGCCAGTCAAGTCTGTTTGTATGGCCTCCTGCTGGACACTGAGCTGCTTGGTCCTCAGGAGGCCCCAGGTCAAAACCTGCAAACTAACCGGGGAGGGTGGAGAGGAGCAGTTGTCACTCAGGTGGCCTTGATTTCACAGAACTCCTCCAAAGTCACTGGACCGTGCCCTTTGCGGGTATAAACTGCTCTCCCTTCGTCAGCATCATACAGAGATGTAAATCAGCGCAGCTCCCTCTGGCCCTAAGAGTGTTTCAGATCACTGTGAAATCCAGAAATGCTTTTCAAATGGTGAAGAGGTAGTGATTTATAATAGCCAAAACATGCTCCCACTGATGTCCGTGCTGCCCATAAATCTCTGCTTCTTAGATACAATAGTAATACTTCTGTTATGTCTCTCTGTTCTTTAAATTGTTCCATTTGGCACTCAGTTCACAATAATTCTCTTGAACACATTACTGTTTCTTGTGTCACCATAAATCCTCTTTTAATTTTGGCCATTTATTGCCCTCTCAGTCCCATTTCAGGTTTTCTTTCAGATTTCTCATAGTTTTATCGTAGATTTGCTACCGTGATGTGTCTGTTTCTTGGCGGCATGTGATTAGCACGTTAACGTGAATATCCGTTGTGATTCACTTCCAAACTGTCCTAAGGATTTGTTATACAGGTAAAATTTTTATATTCCTTCTTTCGAATGTTATAAAAGCTTTCTTCTATTGATTTTATGGGCATTTTTCCTTAATTGCTGCATTATTTTCATCATTTGGACATCCTTGCATGTAGATGACATATTAAACTCTTACATCACATCATCTTTTTGATGCAGAAGGTTCTCAGGACCAGCCAAGCTTGATAAGAACATGTTGGACTGTCCGAGTGCCACGCACAGGATTGACGCTGTGGTTGTTCTTGTCCTTCATCTCAGTGTTTTATCCCTGTTTTAGAGAAAGGGTTAACACCTGTACTTGTGTGGCTAAACAGAATTGCTGGCCTGGCTGCTAATTATCTTCTCTGGAGGGTCAGTCTTTCCAAGAACTGGGTTATTAAAATGAGAACTGACTGTCTCTCCTCTTTCTCTCTCTCTCTCATTTTTTTTTCCCTAGGGAAAAAAATAAAAGAATGCACAGGGCATGAAAAATCTGGTATATTGCTTGAAGTAGAGGAATAGTTTTTGAATTGTAGGTAAAAAAAAAATATTCTGTGACTTTCTCTTTGGGGCTTATTAAGAGAAGTTTTTAACCTGTATAGCTAAAATGGGTATATGAGAGTGTTATCTGAATGGTTGTTCTCTTGCTTCGTTGTATTTCTGCTTCGAAGTGAAGTTCTTCCCTCTTCATAGCTGGGATAGTTTTCAGCAAGGTCTTTGAGCCCATCACTAGTTCCTGTGTCCCTGGGCCATTGGGATTTCTTGTTTGTTGCTCTGTTATCTCCATTTGATAACAAATGATGGAGAGGAAGTTTTCTTCTTCAGTGATTATGATATTGTTAAGTAGTGGGTGGCGGGGTGATTAAAGCTCAGTTCATTTTTTTTGTAGCATAGAATATGGCTGTTCCTGCATATTTTGCCATCTATCAGTTGTTTTTAGGCTTTGCAGTTTCAATTGCTGCTCAGTAATGCTAGACTTAGATTAGAGAAATGTATAATTGTAAATGCTCTTGGGGTGCCCTTGTAAATTCTTGCCTTTCCAGACTTAAAAGGTTCACTGTTGAGTTATTGGAATTGTCACTAGAATCATATTTTGGGCTTGTAGCAAGATACCATTTTTGTTTGGTTGGTTGGTTTGTTCGGTTGTTTGGTTGTGTTTTTTTAGCAGATGTTTGCCATCAGCAGGTGCTGTTTTGCTCTATTTGGAGTTGATTTCAGGGGCAAAGCTGGTTTCTTACTGAGGGATAGGACCCTGGTAGTGAGGTCCAACCTCAGGTGGGCAAAACTGTCTTTTGGGTGATAGAGGACGTCACACTTGTCTAGTGCCCTGATTTATTGTTTTGGTTCCCTTGCAGTACTAAGGCTGTTTCACATCCTGACTTCTATTATCTGAGGAATATTATCAGCAACAGATAATTTCCCTCAGTCATGGAGACAGATTTTAATTCATGCTTTCTTGAGTTTGAGACTGGGTTATTTCATTCTATCTGCTTCCACTCTTTAACTCTCGTAAGCAAAATCTAAAAGCTGCAGGAAGGCTGATGCCAAAAATCAGCTTTTCAGAACAGGGGATGGCTTTAGTGTTCTCTGTTCAATGGTGTGTCAGTTGTAAACTCTTCATACTGATTTATAAAGCTTTGCATGGCCTTCGACTGTCTGATGAAACTGTCTTGATAACCACCTACTGTCGCTGCCTTCCTGACTGCCTGTGGGACTGGATTTCACTCTGCCAGTCACAGAGCGTTTTGCTGTTATTCTTCTGCCTTGTGAAATTCTCTTTCCATGATAAGAGTCATCATTCCAGTGCAGCTTTGAAAAAGAAATGAAAGTCGGGTTTTTGGTGGAACCACTTGACACCAGCAGTGAGATTCTCAGCTGGCGTTCTGTTACCACTGATGCGAGTGACATAAAGCAGCAGTTTTGCAAAATGGCTCACAATCGCTTGTAAACGTATTTTTATGATAATTTTGCAAGATTTTTTTAAAGTAGTAATTAATGATGTAATCAGAATTAGTTTAAGGCCAGGAGTTGACTAGTCGAGCTTTTCATTGTCATGCTGCTGTTTACACATTGTCAGATATAGCAGAGTTAGGTCAGCTGCCTCAGTTCTTATCTCCAGGAGAAAAGGGAGTACCCTATAGATCTGCTGCCCTAGATGTGCCATAAATGTGATGTGGGAATTGTCACACAGTAAAATGCTTTGGACTGCACGGGGTCTGGTGATCCACCCTGTGAAAGAAGGATGGGATCCCACTGAAATATCTAGTTGTTCTGATTAAAGGAGGCAGAGGAAAGGCCCCCCATGAAGAAACAAGAAAGTCCATTGCAAAAGCGAAAAGCCAGAAGCAGTGGTTTAGTGCCATGTTTACTGAGAACTCAGCGATGGTGTATAGACCATGCCAGTCAGCAAGTTCATATTGTGATGTTTTGCCCACCAGCAGTCTGTCTGTCAGCAAAACACCATCATTCTGCCTATTGGCTTAATTTCTATTATCAAAACCAGCATGGACATTTTAAAAGCAGGCTGTTGCTGAAAGAGAATCTACATAAAATGTAAGTAAACCTCAGTTTTAGAAGCAGTGGGGAATTCCTTTGGCTCCTAGGAATTCCAGATTATTTACACTAAGAAAACCTTTATGTAAACCTTTCAGTTTAGTTTACAAAACCAGTTATGCTAAAATGAGTGGCACGGAAAGGTGGGAGCTTAGAACTAGCAGTTGTGTTCATCACAGACAGAAAGATTGTATTGGCAACATGGTATGGGCTAAGGACTGGGTGAAGAGTGATGCCCCCACCCCCTAAAAAAACATCCCAAAACACAACCAAAACTGCATCACATGCAAAAAGAGTGAGGACGTGTACACTGGTTGTTGCTTTATTGTGGTATCCTGTTGGCCCGAGCTGTTCCTCCGGGGCTGTTCTGGAAGGACAGAAGACAACTGGGTTTTGAGAGAAATCCAGGCCATTTCTGAAATGCTTTTGTCCCATAGGTATTTTTCTTGTTCTCAGCATACATTTCTGCTTTTTCTTCAATGTATTGAAAAGAGCAAGTTTGTTTATTAAAATCTTGTCTGTAAAGAAAATACCTAATGTGCTTAGTCTTTATCAACAAAACACAAACTAGACAAAAGGAAGAGGTTTTAATTTTTTTTTCTTCTAAAGAGGTATATCTTGTTTTTGTTAAGGCAAATCCTGTATTTTCCCTTACCAAATGAGAATCTTTAGCTCCAAAGAGAAGAGTATTGATTTGTCTCCTACAGTGAAATCGCTGAAGCATATAGGAAATGTGATGTTTGTGTTGGTCTTAAAAAAAAAGAAAGAAAAAAATCACTTAATGACTCCCTTCCCCCTTGCTTGTTCCAGTAACTTAAAGTATAAATTAAAAGATGGGCTGTTAGCAGACATAGTTCTTCCTCAGGTCATGCCAAATCAGAGATGGGCAGGCAACTCGGTCCTTAAAGTGTGAGCTTTGTGTCTGTGTAATGCGGAAGTCGTAGGACAACCCTAAGTCTGTCCAGACACCACGGGGTACTGGTCAGTATCTCTGCACCTTCCTTTGAAGGTGCCATTAGGAATCTTCAAACCATCTAATGGCCAACTTTACGTTTTCGGTCAGTTCTTCAGGTGCTGGTAGAAGACGACTGTAAAATTCAAATGCCTCAAGTAATGTCCCTGCCAAAAAGTGTCAAAAAGCACCTTCTAACCAGTCCATCTAACTCCCAGATAGACTTTTTGCAATCCTTAAATCCCTGCTTCTTTACCTGGAGCTTGGTGGCTTTGCCCTTGATGCCACACATTTGTATATTCCCAGAGCAGTTCTGCAGAGGGCAGGCCAGAAAAACCTCTGGGGAAATCACCAGTCACCACTGTGGTTAAGTGAGACGGTGGCAAGCTGCAGTCCTAGTCGTAGGTGTTGTTGCAGAGCTGAGGCCCCAGGAGAGCCTGAGGAAAAAGGATATGCCTCTTGGTGTCCCTTGAGTGCAGGTCACCACATTCGCGTCATGGCAGACCAACAGAACACAAATGTTAGATGCACAGAACATCTTTTGGTTAACATCCAAACCGCTTGCAACGTGTTGTGTATTTTTCTGTGTTTCATTTGTGTCCAGGGTTAGCGTCAACGTGACTTACTTCACCATTATGCCTTTCATCTTGCTGTTGAAGGTGATCAGTACTTATTTTCTTCAAATTATGAAATCTGAACAATTAAGCAATTTTCAGTAAGGGAGCATTCACATTCCCACTGGCTTTGGTAAGAGTTTGACTGAGGTACAGGAAAGGTGATCACTCCAGGGACTTACTTCTGTTACGCTTTCAGCCTTAAAGAGCTGTGAAAAGAAGGATTGATCTAATGTAAGTAAATGTGTAAATTTAGGAACAACAGGAAGTGCAGTGAGAGGATCACTGATGTTTGCATCTTCAATGTGACGAATGTTCATACCTCTTCCTATAGTGCATTTAATTTATTTGTCTATATTAGCAATGATTCAAAAACTAATAAAGCTTAAAACCCATCATTAAAACAAGAGTAAGGTGCAGTGAAAAAGCGAAAGAATGGCAGGAATGAAGAAAACCCTGATATAAAGCAGAAGTAGTAAGCAAAAATATATCTGAATTGAAAGAAGTAGTGAAGAGATTTTAAAAGAAATACAAAACAAAAACCCAAGCAGCTGGTGAATCCGATTGGAAATGCTTTAAAGCCTGAGGAGGTAACGGTGCAGCAGCCATGGGTGAGAGCCCAGGTGACCCTGCAATTTGGCCAGGTCCCTGCCCACCCCGGCAGCGCCAGTGCAGGCAGCGCCGAGCCTGGCAGAGCCGAGCCTGGCAGAGCCCCGCTGCCTGGCGTCAGCCCTGGGCTTGGCTTTTCTGCCACACTGACAGGAACGAAACTGTGAATTGTGGCTGCAGAGGTTGCTCTGTGCAGGAACGAGTTATGCAGCAAGGTAGGCAGCTTCCTCCCACACAGCTCTGTTTCGTAACTCACACTGATGCGGAGGTGAGGGATGGGAAGGTCTCCATCCCTGCTGGGCACTGAGCCGTTGCCGTGGCTCCACCTCAGGGATGACTTCTCCCTTTTGCTAGCCAGGGCATCCTGAAAATAAAACGTTTTGCTGCTCCGTGTCATCTACAGGAGGCGGTGAAAGGCAAGCGGGTGTGTGGGTAGTGGCAGCTGTGTCCTGGGTGGCGGGCTCTCCTCAGGAGCGCCCTGGGACACAGCGCTCCCCGGTGCTGCCGCTTGCCCCTGGCAGGTACCACTGTGCCCCACGCTTGCTGATAACATAGGTGGAGGTTTGGGGCAATACCTTTCAGGTCATATTTGTAGATGCTCATCTTTGTTGGAGACCAGCTCTAATACTTTTTTGTGTGTTCTTTCCATTTCTTGAAACTGTGTGACAGCAAACTTCAATTTTGGCACTCCATTGTGTAGCTGTGATTCCTACCTGTTGTTTGAATTCTTCTTCATCTTTGAGTGGTTGGCTTTTTACAGAGCTCTTTGGTCCTGCTCAGGTAGGCAGACCTCTCGGGTTGGTTTGTTTGTTTGTTTCCCCCCTTTTTTTTCTTATTAATTTACACCAGACTGCTGCTCATAGTACCAATGGGCTACTCTTGATGGCCAACTTGTTTCACCTCTGCCCAGCTCCTGTAAGCTGTAGGTTTTGTTGGCAAGGCAAAGTCCTTCTTTGGAGGAAATAATAGAACTAGACCTGAAACCTGTGTCATAGTTCTGTTCATTGAAAAATATAGGTTCCTCTTTAACAATTACATATACGTTTTGGTTATATTGAATCTAAGGAAGTACTATTTCCTTTCCTTTTTTGCATATCCATTGTATAGTTGAATATAAGGAAAACACAATAGAATTGTCACACAAAAGAGGTGAAAAGGATAAAACAACACACTTGGTTGATCTTAAACCCTCCATTCTAAATAGTGAGAGGGTCCTGCTTGGGTTTTTCTGATCCCATCTGTTAAGAGCTGTGAAGAACTGAAGTAGCTGTTTAGCTGCTGTATTTCTGTAGGCTTTGGCAGTTTGCAAAGTGGGCTTGGTTTGAGGAGTTAGGTGTTCAAAGTTGGGATGCCTAGCACTGACACACACACATAGAGGAACTTATATTTAGTTTTAAAGTTGCAGCAGTTTGGAAAAAGAATAGGGCTATTTACGTTGCCTCCACAATTAATTTATTTGGGGATGGGGTAGGGAAGAGGGAAACATGCCTTACGTGTAAGTAAATGCTGTTTTCCTGGTGTGTGCTCAGAGCTCTTCCATAGCAGTGGCAGAAAGGAAAATATCTGATGCCAGTTGCATGGAAGGGTTGCAGGCTGTATGTTCCCTGTGGGGTGATCTGCATGAAATCTCTTATGTCAGTCTGAATGGCAGCATAAAATAATCTCTCTACTCGGTAATCCCTCAACACAAGTCTCTTGTATTTCATAAAGGAGCTAAGATCTGTGAAATACATATTTCTCCTGTCTATACCTTCCCCTGCTATTTCTTTCCCTTCTCAATGAGAAACTGTTGCTTAGAAGCAGCTGGGATACAAGCTCATCCTTTTGAAGGTTGAATAACACTATAGATAGTGTCTTACTAAAGTTTTCTTTTGTTTGGTTGTTTCCCCCCGCCGCCTTAATAGAAAATAGGAGAAAACACGGGTGAAATTAAACAACTCATTTGTCCTTTCTATATAACCTTAGCTCTGGCTTCACTCCTTTCTCATATTTTTTCTTCTAATGCATCACATTTTATATCCCTGTTGTTTCAGGCACGGAAGACGTGCTTTACGACTCGCGTTAAATACAGGCTTTATTGAGTTGTCTGTTGTCGTTAGTAGGCTCTAATTAAGCTACTATATTAAAAAAATGCGATATGCTGAGCACTCAAGCTGCTGTCTGTAGGTGAGAGTTGGTGGGACGCAGGGCACCCGCGGCTGCCATCCCTGGAGGTGCAGAGCACTTCTGGAGCGGGACCCTCCGCACGCCGCCCCAAGGTGCATTGCCTGAACCGTCTTTTCCCGTTTCTCCTCTCTCACACAGGCGCACACACACGTCGCTAGATAGTTTTGCTGTCTGCCGCTTCTGCTTTCTGTTGCTAAGTGAACAGCTCTGGCTCACACGCAGAGCGGAGCCAATAGCAACCTGACCTCCGAAGGCTGGTAAAAGCCGAAGAAAGGGAATCCAGCAGTGCTGTCTTTTCTTTGCTCTCCTCCCACCCCCCTTTTCACGGGGAAGTGGGGAGGGGAGAGGGAGAACATAGGATGGTGGAGGTAATTCATAATAGCCATTCATGTTCTGGAGATAAACACGCTAATACCTGGGGAAAGAAAGAGAGTGTGATGCTCCTTTGTATTTATACACACACACACAGGCAAAAACGTTTTTCCTTGTTCTGTGAGCTCCAAGCTGTGATTAGGAAATGAGTTAACACCGTGAAGTTATTTTGCTGTGATCTTTCATAGCTATTAATCTCCTACTAATCAGTGATACTGGCGTATATTGTGAAGCTCATCTTCCCCCTCAACCAGAAGAACACTGAGTGGGGCTTCAGCCTTATCCTGGCTGGTTATGACACATTTATCCCCTTGCAACTATTGTTTCCCTGCTCTCCTTCATGAGTATCTGGGGAGGGGGGCTTGCTCCGCACCCTGCAGGCATTTGTGTGATTGCTGCAGTTCCAACGAGTAAACAGCCACAGGGTCAGTAGCTATAGGAATTGACCATCTTGTAGTCGTATTTTGTAAAAAGAAATAGGTTATGGCTCACTTGTTCTCAAATAGAGCACAGGATTTTTGTGATTCAAGTGCTAAGCTAAAGCATGTGCTTGGTAGCTTAATGTTCAGTGTTAACCTACTGGGAAGTCTTCTTGTAGGTTATTTTTCTTGTATTTGAAGTTTTCCCTGTTTAAATACGTTTGCATCTTGATCAAAGTTCTCTAGGCGCAGCAAAGAAGTGAGTAAATTTTATCTGTAAACCGTCAGTGGCAGTGACAAAGTACCAGCGTAAAGTACTTGTGTTTGCTCTATGGCTGGCTTGAGTCTGCTGTTGTATGTGGGGAACATAGCACTTGCCTTGGCCCTAAGCAGCAATGTGGATGATTGCAGCTGGTTCTGGGATCTGGAAGGAAGAGACATAACCTTCTCGTTAAGCTTAAATGAGAGGAGAGCATGTTCAGCAATTATTGTTCGGGTGCCACAGACACAAAGTTTCCCCAGCTGCAAATCTCTGGACAAATGGTTGGTAAATAAGTGATATCTGAGGAGGAACAATGTTTGGTTGGGGTGAATTTCCCCTTAGAACTGGTGGTTGGACCTGGTGAGTAGAGTAATCCTGTGAAACTCAAATATACCATCAAAGAAATGAGATTTTTTTTGCAGAGATTGTACCCGTAAATAACAATTGATCCACTTAAGCTGCATCATGATCATTAACAGACAGTGTATTGATGGCTCTGAGCAGTAGCAGTGAAGGGTTTCCTGATAATCTAAAAGGATCAGCATAGATCTCTATTTTCTTCAGCTATCACCAGAGGATGATGGGCAAACAGTGAAGTCCACCATGTATCACGGTGCATCATGTAACTGACAGGTGGTAGGTAATGTAATAAAACATGTAGATTGGACCAAAGGAGAGCCGAGCTTTCCACGCGCTGAAGCAGAGCCACTTCAGCACAGTCTTTACCTGCAGTGGGAAGCTGAAGGCAGGGCGGTGTTTGGTGAGGATGTCACCGTCAAGGCAAGGATTTAGGGGCAAGACTATTCTCCTGTCTGCTAGGGAAGAAAAGCCTGAAATTTGAATGAATCCATGTGATGCAATAGTTTAACATGGGGTCAGCAGTGCTTCGCTGGGCATTCCTTTAAACCCAGGATTGCTCTGCTTACAGTCAAGTACCATGTGAATCACTCGTGTCTTCTGCCTTGACATGTCACAGATGCTGCTGTGCCGCCGAGCAGGGATGTGGCACTGGCCTTTTCAAGCCAACAGAAACTATTAGTAAGTATCTGGAAGATTTGTTTAGTGCTTTGCAGAGCTAATACCGTGCTTGCCTCTTTAACCCTGTTGACTACTGTGAAGGAGTGATAAAACTATGAAGAGTCAATTTTGCATTGTACAATGAAATATAATGTTACAGCTGTCACCTTTAATTAACAGATGACATGTTGTCAATCTGCAATTGTCAATCCAATTTTAATTTCCAGTTTTGAACAACTCCCTTTGCAGTATTACCAGATTAACTGCCCTTACATTAAAAAAAATACATAAAAGCATGGAAGTGTACTTGGTTAAAAAATAGTTCTGATGCATAGATTTCAAGAAAACAAAACAACTTCAGGTACGTTCCCTTTTGTATCTCTGCTCTCAGAAGCTGCTTCTCTTCTGCAAAGCCTCAGCAAATTGTGAAGGGTGTCAGAGGCACCTGAGCCTGTAGCCAAGACTGGGGGAGTCTTGTTCCATGGAGAGGGGGTCTCTTTCCCTCGAGCACCTTGGCAGCAAAGCCATGGGCACTGAGCTCTTCTGGGCCTGGGCTACCTGCAGCAGCATCCGTCCTCCTGCCGCTCCTGCCCCTTGCTTGTCACCTCTGCAGGGCCAGTGCTGTGTGGGCTGGGTCAAGACTGTTTGTTGGGTTTTTTTTGCTTGTGTGGTGTTGGTGGTGGTGTTGTTTGTTTGTTTTCTCTTTTTCAGATTTATTTTAATTCTTTTGTACAAAATCCACTGTGTCCAAACCCGCTTGTCGATCTCAGCTGTTGCATTTTGTGGTGTTCCCAATGTGCCTTTCACCATGGTAGCTAAGCATTTTTAACACATTCCATCTGAAATTTGCTGTGTATTTCAAGCTTAACAAAGCTTCAATAAGAGGGAGGACTATGGAAGAAGTAAGTTTGGAATAGTAGTTAGAGAAGAAAAATAGGTTCAGCTTATCCTAGTGGTTACATTACTTCCCTCTTTCTTTTCCACATAGGATTTATACAAATGAAATTTTGGTATGCAAACTAAAGCCTGCTTTTGTCAGTTCAATTTACCCTCTGAACATGGAGTTTATTGATTGCCCTGTCGCTTCCCATAACCACACTGTTCGCTAATCTCTTCTGCCTTTCCCCTCTTTTTCTGCCCCAACACAGCTTGCTCAGGCTTTGTTTGCATTAGGCAAGTCTGCAGTGTAAATAAATTGATGTATCAATAGCTGCCCCATTGTAGACTTCTCTTACAAGCACCATTCTGGCACAACAGGAAACTCAAATTGTTTAAGTTGGTTTGGCAATTAACTCCAATTAGGCTAATCTGAAATATAGCCTTGCAGTGTGCCAATTTAAAGATTTTTAACTGGTGTAACTAAATCAATTCAGACGCCGGGACTGTTTTTTTCTTGTTGTAACGCAGATAAACTGTTGCGCAACCCGGCAGTACAGAGACGTGGGGTTTCAAGTTTAGCATCAGACCATTTGGTCCCTCAGCTCAGAGTGCTGCCATTTGGCAGCGGCCCTCCCGGAGTTTTAAAGGCAACTGACAGGTCAGTGGCGCCTATGGCTGGTGGTACAGATCTGGGGGTGATGGTTCTCGAATCCCCTCCTCGCTGGTGCCACAGTCCAGCTGATCTGAGGTTACACAGTTCCACTTGCTTGACGATTGGTATGAAGGACTTTGGGGTGCGATCCCTTTGAGATGGGAGCACGTTTGAATATACCTTTGCACGTGTGTTCACATGGGAAGTACTCCCTGTCCCCAAAATCTTTCTGGGAAAAGCAAATATTGACTTCCCCTTGCCTTGCACATTACACAGGTGGCTGTTTTCTGGCCTGCCAGACGGGAAGTTGAGCCACTTTCTATAGAGTCAAAATAATATACTTAAGGTGAAAGTGGAGAAACACGCTGACTTTGTTGTGCTCTCCTTGTGTTCAAACCCACACCGTATAAAGAGGAATCTATCATGCTGTAACTGCTACTCCTGATTACTTGAATTTACACAATTCCTCTTGTCCAGAGAACTCCAAATGCTTTAAAAGCTATTCTTGGTGCAGGAGAGTTAATTTCAAGACACAAAATAATTGTATGTATTAGACTGTAATATAAAATCATCTGTGGCTTTTAAAATATTTAACAGTATAAAGTGGATCATTCCTCCCTGATTTTACACAACTGTGTAGAATTCCTGTAGTGTCATACGCTGTCTATTAATCATACAGATAGAACTGTCATCTTTGTGGGCTCTGCTGGAATTGCTAAGGTGCCCTCTGCAGAAGATACTGTGGCTAATGTTCTCATTACCAACTAATTGGCTAAAGAGACTTCTCTCACATTGCATTTAGTCTGATTGATAGTTTTCTATCACCTGATGGGTGGAATGGACAGCCAAACCAATTATCACAGCAAAGAGTGCTATATACCCGAAGAGTTCAGGCAGAGACAAAAGACCTTTATAAGATTATGTCTAGTCAGTGCCGGCTGAGATTTTGTTTAACTATTCAATGGTTTTAATTTGGTTTGGGTTGTGTGGTGTGGGGTTTGTTTTTTTCTGTAAAAGCACAACTCAGAATACCTTTAAACTTCTGTAAGTAAGGCAGCCCCTGTACTAATTTTGTGTTGTGGTGTTAGCGCTTTGACATTAAATGACTTTAAGTGGGTGTGGAGGGTTAAAAACAAATGGAGGCATCATGAGGGGTTAACAGACAGTATTCTGGAGAGATTTATACCTGAATGAGCCTTGTGATTCATAAGTGCTGGGGTATGTGCTATTTAGATAGTAACCCTTAGACACAGGCATTATTCAAATTCTTTTTGTGCTTATTTTCCTTTCATGTCGCTCTAACAGTTTTGAAGGAATGTTTGTGCAGTAATTGAGACGGAAAGGTTTGTGCCTTTTTTTTTTTTTTTTTTTTNTTAGCACTTTAATTTATGAAACCTTTGCTTGAAATGAAAAGGCAGTTTTCTGGAGAAAGGGAGAACACGCTGTACAGTTCTCTTCCAGGCTCAGTTTCCAGCGCTTTAGGAACATTCGCTCGTTTTTCCAGCATCAGCAGCAAAGCTAGAATTGCCCCTGTCTCTGCCCGGGAAGGCAGCGTGGGCTCTGGAGCGTGGTGGGCTCTGCTCCTTGGCCAGCCCGTGCTCCTCAGCACCCGGAGCCTGGGGCACGGCCCCTGCGCTGCTGCTGCCCCACGTCGCACAGCCATGGCCCTGCTTCTGCTGCCCCACGTCACACAGCCATGGCCCTGCTTCTGCTGCCCCATGTCGCACAGCCATGGCCCTGCTTCTGCCAGAGCCACGCCAGGAGCAGCACAGCTCCTCCTCTGGGAATCCGTGGGTTGGTTAGTCACAATGTCCTCAAGCCATCAGAGAAAGGAGGGATTTGTCACACGCTTGAATTCTGGCCGCTCCTGTAGGAATTTTGATTAAGGCTGAAGAGAACACGAGGGCCGGTATGAATCAATGGCCAGGACAGAAGGTGCCAGGAGGGCCCATGCGGGTTTGGGAGGAGCAGCGGTGTGGGCTGCTCTCCTGGCGGCCCAGCACTGCTCCCCGGCCCCACAGCAGGAGCGAGGCAGCCCCCGCGGGCCCTCAGTGCGGCCAGCTGTCTCTGGCAGCACAGATCTGCCTCCGCGGTGCTGTGCTCCGCCTGGGTTCTCTAAACACACGCTTTCAGAGAGCTGGCTGGCAAGTTCATCTCTAGTAATGCATTACTTTTCTTTTTTTTTTTTTTTAAAGGCAGCTCATTTGTAGCAGAATGATTTTAAATACACTTTCCTTGCTTCATTAAAACTATAATGAGAACCAGAAGAAAAGGAATTTCTCGGATAAGGGCAGGTGACATAGGAGGATGTGGATTTCTTTTCATACACGAAGTGGATGCTGTATTCCCCTTTTGCTCTTTACTATATATTCTCGCTCCTTCATCGGGAGGACCACAGAGGATTTCAGGTAGAGAATTTGGGCTCTGTTTCATGGAGTTTGAAATCAGAATGGATGGGAGAAAATGGAAGTGGGAGAAAGGGCAGAGGAAAAGAAACAAGAAGGATACTGTGAGAAAAATCACATGGCTGCGTGCATGCAGGTGCATGGGTTGTGATTTCTTTAAGTGTTTAGTTATTGAGAGCATATAGCCCAATGCTCTTAAAGAGTGCTACAAGAGGGCTGAGTGGAGCTAAGGGAAAACATGTTGGAGCGTTGAGTCGTCTTTAAATCTCGTCATGTACTTTGGCTGTGCATGGCTGGCCCACAAATTATATCTTTGGGCCGTTGCAATAGTGAAGTAAAAGAAGCACTGGCACTGCTGATCTACAGCTATTTTGAGAAAGACAAGTTTTAAGCTAAGCACTTCTTTCATCCTCAGTTGTTATTGACTGACAAGGACAATGGAAGCTGGAAGCATTCTTGTCCTGTTTTTTGGGTAGAAGTAGCTTTGTAGAGTCTGCACCCTCCCACACACTGGGAAAAGCCAGAGAACATGTAACTCAACGTGACACAGGGCTTGTTTGTATTGCAGAATGTGTCCTCTTGCATTAGTATGTAGATTAATCGAGAGCCAGTCTAGGAAACATCATGAATGTGCATGCTAAGTCTCAATGCTTTGTTATTTAATGAATACACCAAATAAAGTGGACCAAAGGGGTAAGTGTGCAGTTAGTAGCCCCAAGAACAACAAAATACTGCTATATTACAGTGACAAGCCACTTAGAAATGCAGTAAGCCTCATCCCTTAATTCCTTATGCAGTTTGCTCCCGTGCATAGTCAGGCTTTGTTTTCTTGCTTCAAAGTTCATTTCAGTTCATTCTTGAGTATAATGCAGCTCCTCATAGGCTCCTCAATAACAAATACATCAGACTAAAACTTTAATAAAAAGACAGCGTTCTGATCAGAATTAGACCAAAGAATTTGCTTTGAAACTCAAATGGGGGAAATTTGGTGTTAAACTTTATTGTTCTATTAGCATTTTAATGAAGAGACTTCCCAGGCGTTCCCTAAAGGTAGAGAAATGAGCTATTTCTTAAAAGCTATATTTTATTAAGAGATGCAACCCAAGATGCAATAATTGCACTCCTGGGTAGGGAAAAGGACCGTTTGGGCCAAGGCTTAAATTATAGTCAGCAAAGAAATATACGTTTGCTTCTTTCACCTGCTAATAATGTACGATTTTCCACTTGCTAGCTATAGCCAGCCAAAGTGGGGCTTTATTCAGTGTGAACATCTGCTTCTCATTGGTCTGTGTGAGCCAGCCCAACTTTTTTCTTTATTTGGGATTTTATTTTAAAAGTTTCATCATAGGTTTCTGTCCAGCCTTGATGTAGCTTGATGTAGCTACATGTAGCTTGTT
Source organism: Pampusana beccarii (assembly GCA_013399365.1). NCBI lineage: Eukaryota > Metazoa > Chordata > Aves > Columbiformes > Columbidae > Pampusana > Pampusana beccarii. The sequence continues at coordinate 865,548 of VWYH01010317.1, forward strand.
GTAGCACATGTAGCCCTTCATTTTAGATAGGCTTATGCTTCCTGTGAAGAGCTATTGCCGAGGCTGAGTTACTTTGTGCTACGTCCTCTCTGCTTGCCCTAATGGGAATGCAATAGTTTTCATTTTGTTTATGTGTGTATTGTAATTCTCTAATTATGTGTACTTTCTGTCACAAATAATCAAAAGTTATAATTAGTGGAACAGATAATTATGTCCTTTTCGAGACGTTTGGGTTCTGATTCTGACCTATCAAGTCTGCCATTTATTTCACTGTGTCTAGCTTGTAATGGATCAAGATTTGACTTGAAAATAAGTTTGTCGATGGCTTGATTTTTCAGATGTTTACGTAAACTGAATGTCTATGGGACCTGCCAATGCCGTAGGATGGAGTTCTGTGCTCTTAGTACCTGTTCCATGTACTGAACGTTCCTGGCAGAACATGAAAATGCCTGTCCTTGGGATGTATAGCTCATGTTTTCAGTAATCTCAGAATAAGCAAATATTGTCCTTAATTATTCAGCCAGATCAGGTGAAAAAAAGAGCATAAGAGGGCATGCAGAGTGCTAGAATATGCTACCACTGCAAATGACTTTAAAATGATTTTTATCTTTCAAAATATTTATGTAAGAATTAGATTATATTCCCTTCACAGTTGCAGTCAGACTCTGCTGTCCTCTTCTTCAGTACAAATTTACAGCAGTGTCCTTAACTACAAGGCAAGTTCCCTGGGCTTTTGGCTGCAGTTACTGTTTTTGCTTTCATCTGGTACGAATCTGCACTGCTGCCAATAGTGGAGGTCCCACTTTGGGACACTTGTTCCTGCTGTCTTCTCGTGCCAACACCAAATTTCCTACAGCATAAAGTAAGCTGGCTGGTAGGGCTGATCCAGCAGAAAATAAACTGAAGAAAAACCAAAATCTAGACTTTTGCCATACTTGTAGTGACGTCGTCTTATGATGGGTTGAAGTGGTTGCATAACGGGACCTGTATGCTGGGAAAACATAAATCTATATCTGGGTTGCAGTCTCTGCTTTTGATAACTTGGTAGTAATTCAAGGATTGGGATCACATTCTCAAACTAAACCCCAGATGGCAAGTTCCCTTCCCCAGAAAGCTGGCAATCTGAATTACAACATCAGTCAAAAAGTGTGGGTGACTGGGTAATAGTCAAAAGCCATGCAAATATGTAGATTACACTTGGGCAAACACAGGACATTCGTTCTTATTTTGCTTTCTCTTAAATTCTAATAATGGCTTGTTTTGAGTTGTAATATATATTTCTTTGTAGGCAAGAGATGAGAATAGATAGCTGTGGAAGACTAATCAAGAAAGCATGTATCAGAGTAATAGCGTGGCTTCAAAGGTACAGGAAGGGTGACCAGGTATCTTAGCTTGCAAAGACCTGACAAACAGTCATAAGACACTAAGTGAAATGTTGTTCTGTCATGAGTTGAAGAAGGATATTTTATTAAACAGGCAGAAATGGCAGTCGGTAAATACAAAATGAGGACAGAGTTGTAGGACAGGCAGCCCTCTAGCAATACACCCTCGTAGCTCAATAGAGTTAAAGCAACATTTACTGCTCAAAGTGGTGTTTTAAGTGTTTGTGGTTGCAGTGGAACAAACCTGAGAATCCAGACAAGGTCCTGAAGGTCAGGTCAGGTTGAGAAGGATTTGAGCACAATCTTGGCAATAAGACAAAAAGGGCAGGCAGATCTTCAGAACTGTTTTTGAAGTAGAGGGCAGCAAGGGATGGAGTTGTGAAGAAAGGTGGGACTCATGTTGTAACCAAATATACAACTTTGTGGGGTGGGAAGATAGAGCATTTATCAGTTGGTGGATTAAATTATCATTTGTAGTAGAAGACAACTTCTGTTGTTGGCAGATGTGGAAGATTTTGCACTTTTGTATTTAGTTTTCAATACCTAGCTACTCTCCCTTGAATGTTGCCCATGTTTGGTTACCAGGGTACATCCCTTCTAAAGGAATCCCAGGATCAGAGACTGGTTACTTCTGTGTTTAAGACTACTGTTGAGAATGAAGCATTATCTGATGGTTGCTAAATGGGAGCTCAAATCCCCCATCCTCCCCCAGAGAGGGATTTGAGCAGGAGGTTGCTGCTGGAAGTCTGGTGACCCGAGCAGGAGGATGCCATGCGTGTGGGACTCCTCTCTCCTTGCCTCTGTGCTTTGCCGTACCAGATCCACTGCAGCAGAACAGAAACCTCAGCTGGCGGTTGAGATGCAGCTTGCTGGTGCTTTGTAAGGTTGAGCACATTGCGAAGGGCTGGGGCTCCCCATTATTCTGAAGGCAAAAGAAGCAGTTGTGAGGGGAACGGTACATCTCCTCTGAGCTTATTGAAGTGTCTGAGGCTTGCTGCTCTGCTCTTGTGGCTCTAAACAGGGTTGTGGTGAGCTGTGAGAGAGGAGGCAACTCGAAGCCTGGTCTTTGCTTTCTGGCCTCCAGACAGTACACCCCCAGCAAAAGGGCTAAGGTAACAGGGTCGCAGTGATCCGTAGGGTGCTGGGTTACTATAACAGTAGACTGTGGGCGGTGAAACCTTGCAGTAGCCTTACCATGGGGTAATTACGCTTTTTCCGCAGTTCTCTATGACTTAAGCCAGTGCTGTGTGTTAAACGACAAATAAATTACAGTGCCATCACAGCTCGGATACAGATTTTAGTCTTTATTTTGGTTGATTAAAACCTCATGAACTTTTATAATCAGTTTTAATACAGTTTTTGCTAAAAAGTCATCATCTGATATAGGGATTTGTTGCAGCTCGTTTTGCAGAGAGTAATGTAAAAGAAGTGTTTGAGAGCAGGGAGTGTCTGTGAGGCACTTCTGCACAACCGTTTCAAACAACTTCTCTTGCTGAAACAGTTTAATGTGGAGAAAAAAAGAAATTTGTCCTAGAACAGATTATACTTTGCATGTGGCTTAAACCTTTAAAGTATAATACGGGTGGGCTCCAGACCATAGTACACAACGACTCGGGGTGAGCCTGCAAGTGGGGGACATACCCAGGTTTGCTGCTGCTCTCTCTGAAGGGAGGAAGCGCATCCCTTGGCTGCAAAAATCACCTCCAGTGTTTCTCATGGCTAAGGAAGCAAGAGGCAAAGGGCAATGTGACAGAAGAGACGAGAGAGTGGAGCAGGCAGCATTAAAGGGCTGTGTGAAAGAGCTTCACAAAAGGACATTTGGAAGAGGAGTAAAGAGTAACACAGTCTTATCAAGCAAGTTAAACAAGCCTTTTAAATGTCACTTCTCCCTCTGAGCATCCCTAGACTAAACAGAATGGGAGAGGAAAAGCTCCCTAAAAGACAAGATAGAAGGGAAATGGATGCTTCCTGCAGCTCTTGCTGTTCAAAGGGAAATAGGAATTCTGGGTTAAAAATCAAATCTGTTGCCAAAGAGGTATTTAGATTGATTTATCTGTAATTTACAGAAAATAATAAATTGGTGGTTTGCTTATTGCATTTTGTGAAGAATGCGCACAACTGTTAGGCTAATGTAAAAATGGCATTTCAGTAATAATTATGGATATCTTGCTTCAGCCTCATTTAGAAACATGTAATTGAAGTGATAGATAGACGTAGTGCTTATAAATAGTTCAAGTTTGCTAATGTAATAATGAGCAGTTCTCTCATTCCCTCTTTCTCTAGTTTTTCCCTTTCCTACATGTTTTTTACTTCTGAAGCATTTTTATTTTCTTTTCTCGTTCGCTCTTCCCTGCTGCTGCCCAAGAGCATTCCCAGGGCATGTTCTACCACACTTGCAGGGTTCCATGCCCTGGGAGCGCGGTCCCTTGCTGCTGGGTGGGTGTCACAAGCATGTAGGGGCTGAATGGAGCAGATGTACCGAAACAATGCGGAGCTGTGAGAGGCTGGGGAGGACGTGCGTGGACGTGCGCTGCCTGCCTGCCCCGTGGGTGGGTGGAAGCGCAGCTGAGCGAGCGGCTCCTCGCTGGTGGTCAGTCGGCGGGAGGGGATGGAGGCTGTGAAGAAAGAGGAGCAGGGGAGGCAATGCAGTGTGCCAGGGATTAGTAAAATAAGCGCAGCGAATCTCGGTAGGGAAGACAACACCAAAAAATGGTGCAAGGGATGAGGAATAAAAGGATAATGTGCATCGTGTACGCTGAAGTACTAACAAGGTTCAGGGAAGAAGGAGGAACTAGGAGTGGATAACTGTGGGTTACAGCAGTGGTGTACTCCCCTGCAAACAAACCTCTTCAGAGAGATGGCTTTCCGTGTATAAGTTCTGCCATTTGGATTTCCCTAGACGTTAGAAAAATCCAAGTTCAGTAGTTTTTGCAGTTGCGAAGTGAGGGTAGATGAATACGGGCCTGCCAGCTCTGTGTGTATCTGTGTACCAAAGGAGTGTGTTGAGATCAGCTGAAGGAAGGACCCATGATGGGGGTGTTGGAAAAGACTGTTTTGTAGTGTAGACTGTCCACAGCATTGCCTAAAGGGCTCTCTGGGCCTGTAACATCTGAAGACTTTGTTAGTGCTTTCCTGGTGGTTTAGGGGTAGCTGATGTCTCTTTTATTTTTTTATTTTTTTTTTAATATGCTTTAAGATCTATCAAGGAAGCTCTTCCTTCTAACCTCTTGCTACTTCATCTGTCAAGCAATGACCAATAGTCAGATGTAACCTGTAGGATCAATACTGCATAAAAATTCCTGAAGAATTTCTAGGGACTTCTGTATAAAGAAATGTTTATTTGTTCTCATAAAATTCTGATGGAGAAGTGTGTTGCCATTTAGTAGTCTTTTATCTTATAAACACTTTTCCCCCCTAGCATCTTTCATTTTGTTTTCCTGTGCATAGGCAGGTTAAATGCAAGTAGTTGTTATGTGATTTTAACTGAACAAATGTAAACCGTGTCTAAATGAGGGGCACAGGCTTACAGCGGCCAGAAACTAACACTTGTCTTCATCTTTTAGTGGCGAAATTGTTGCAGGTGGAATCTGTGTGAGACGCTGTGCTCTTTGTAGCAATGGCTTCCCCCATGATGTCTGTAAGGAGGATGAAAAATCTTCAGAAGTAGGGACAAAGTACAAGCAACGTAGAAGCACAGTGCTCTCATTTTGATGCTGAAAGCATTTGTTAATGTCACTTTTGCTCTTCCCGGTCATTGGTGGGGAATGTTTTCAAACATTGACGGAGTCTTAAGAGCTTTGTTTTGAACTGCAAAATTAGTCAACTCTTGGACCTGCCAATGTCAAGCACTAGCTTAGGGGTCTGTTAGTGCGTGTGTCACTGAAATATTGAACATGGACTAACACTGAGAACGAGGCAGTCTCAGGGCAGTCAGTAAAAGTAGTGTTTGATGTGTAGTAGATTTTATGAGAAAAGAAAGGAAGTTCTAAAATATTAATCCTTAATTACAAAATTGCTAAGAAAAACTTACAGTCAATAGGATTTGTGCTGTTTTCTGTGATGTGGAGTGGGGTTTTTTTTATTGGTTTCACCTACAGGCTTATTGCTTAGTAACTCTGTATGTAGACAAGCCAGGATCAGGCCTTTGGTGCAACCATTTTCTGCCCTCACCGAAGTAAATGGCAAAGAAAATGTCCATTGGCATCACCAAAAGTGTGATTTAACCTCAATAGCCTTTTGAAAGCAGTGGCAAATAGAGGTGGTGGAGAGGTCACTGTAGGTTTTCTTAATGAGTAGATAGCTCATATATGTGGGGTGGAACAAATAAAGCTGGGAGACAGGTCAGCATTTGAGATCCAAGAAGTGTGGAAAGCATGAGTTACTTTCCTCAAGCTGTGAAGAATACTCCCTTCTTTCTTGGCTTCAGAGTAAACTGGATAGTTTTCCTAATACAACAATTCCCCAGACCAAAATTATCAATGAGAGGTTATAGGTGGGAATGGAGGGTAAAAATAGAGCACTTAAAATGGGAGGAAACTGAAAATATAAGTTCCAGTGGCAGATGTCTGTCCATAAGGATATTGTGGTGTTGGAGAGGGGAACTACCTTAGTGCTGCTGTGTGACTGGCCAGCTTGTAACCGTGGCACCTTTCTATACCCCTGATGAAGGGCCTGTGCATGAAAATGATGGCTCCGTGGTGTATGTGTTTTGGGGTTTTGTTGGTTTGGTTTTGGAATTGGTTTGTTTGTTTTTAAACACCCACAGAGAACAGCTTTCCACCTCGTCCCTCCTGCGTGGCCAAAGCCCTCAGTAACATAATGACAGACCTTTTATGTATATGTTATAGTTTCTTTCATTCTGTGAGCAGAGCTGGTTATTCAATTTCAGTGTCCACTAAAGCAATCTCCAAAAGCAGTTAAAATGAAACTCATTACGGTGTGGATGTGATACAGTATGTTTAGAATCCTGAGAATGTGCTGCAATAAACTTTCACTGGCTTTCCCTCTCCACAGCAGCAGATAACAAAATTTACATTTCCACTGTGTATAAGAAACTGAAAAGATGAATCCCCACAGACTAAAGTCTGAGGACCATTGTTTCTTTGTCTTCTGAGAAGTAGTTATTATTTATTTGTGAGAGAAATCCAGAAGTCACCTCCAAAGGCAAAACATTCTGTATTTCTTGAAGATGGAAATAAGCATTCTGTGACTGACAAACAGCTGAGTATTCTACAAACACTGATTCCCTCCCCCAGCCTTTATTTTACCACTCTGTTCTTCTAAGCAGCATTAAAATACCTTTGGCCTCTGTTCCCTGTTCCTAGGATGCATTATCCTTCCCAGAGGCTGGGCCGGTGTTTGCATAAAGCCACTTGCACAGGCAGATCTTGCCTAGTGAAATATGGCCAGGGCTGAGATAGCACAGGCCTTGTTAATACTTAACATTGAGTAAACAAGGCAGGTCATATCCATTGTTATTACTTACATCCAAACGTAGTCCAGCATCTGCAGATGACAAAGGTCAGGTGAAAAACAGGTCTGCTCTCTGGGAGAAGCTTTTTTTTTCTTGCCTTTTTTTTTTTCCCCCCTGTGAAAGACACAGAAACACCAGATTGCCAAGCTCTTGAGGGTTGGCTTTGTCTAAGCAGAGCATACTAGCTGTACTAATTACTGGTCAAACTGAGAACCCCTGGTGCCACGGCTCATTCTGGGGGCTGGTAACCAGAGGTATTTGGAAGGGACAGAAGAGGTAAGGGGGTGACCTCGTCTGATCTGGCTGGAATCTTGTTTTGTTTTGTTTTTTACAGTGCAGACGCTTCTTTATGGGCTATTTTCCCAGTGCATGATAATCTTCTCCTTTGTTTTGTTACCTCTTGGATAAGGTTGCTACAGTTTGACATCACTTGTCTCCTAGAAATGTCAGCTCTTGGTTGCCACACTTGCAGAGTTTGTGCAGTTGTTTGAAAGAGAACTTTGCAGAATAAATTAGCAGCCACAGGAGCTTAAGGTATCTGTACTGAAGTACTTTGGATTGGTTTTATGCTTATTATTTGTTTCAGCACATTGAAAAACATACCTCTGATGCTGTACATATCTTGGCTTTCCATTAGAAATCCATTAAACATACAAGGCAGCTATTCCTTCTTTTATGCCTAAGTAACCCAAAAGAAACCAAGCACTGACCCCACAACCAGAAACTTTGTCCTGGCTATGGGGCAGACCAGTGAGAGAAAAACAGGGTCCTATCCCCAAAGCCCCTTACAGAAACTGTTCATGTGTTGTAAACCTTCACCTTCACAGAGCAGGTGTATGACACATGCGAAAGTATGATGCTTGTGTTAGGGTGGCTCTTGGATCAGTTGGAGTTTATAAATTAAGAACAGTGCAGTAACCTCAGGTCTGCTCTCAGGACCACAGACCAGAAATACCAGAGGCTCTACTTGTATATCCTTTCTGACCTGCAACACCTCACAGCATTTGCAGTCTTGAAAATAGTGTAGGATACGTCTTGTCCAGTGTGTTTCATTAATCTGAAAATGGCCTGGAGATGGATTGTATTGATGATGTTGTATCCAAATGAAAGCTGTGTTGCCAGCATACATGAGTAGGAAACTGTTCTGTTGCTTATGTGTTGAAATAATCCTCCAACACAACTCGGATCCTCACTAGGTTTTCAGGCTGTAGACTTAACTAACAGATGAAGTGATGAGCAGGCTCCAGCTGATCAGCTAACACAGGCTGCACATAATAACCAGTCCCCATAACCACCTCTGTGTAGTGCAGGCTGGTATCACCCACCTCACTTGCACCAGGACTTCAGTTTTGCCCAGTGGTTTACGTTGTTAACTGCTGGCTGTGTATCAGAGGCAGAAAAAAATGCTTCATGTAAGTACTTTTGCAGGCATCTGGCTTTGAGAGGGTGCCTGCTAATAAGTGTGTGCAGGATCCAGCCCCAGCCCGGCAGCACTTCAGGGTCCTCTGAGATAAAGGATGCTACGCGTGATTATTATAAACAATTTGTTTGACCTCTGCATAAATACAGCTAAATCAAGAGTGTAATCAAGAGGTGATCTGGGCTGGTTTGCAGGTTTACAGAGAGCCGTTTTCTGTATTTTCTAGCATCATTTTAAGAGTGTTCTCTAGCTCATGGTTATGAACATCATCTTCCAAATGTGAACGGAATCTAAATTGACACAGAGCAACTTGTCAGAATTGGCACCCAGTCTGCAGCAGGAACTCAGGGAGGGATGTGAATCGCCTTTGTTCTTTGCAGTGGGGGTGTTAACGCTGAAGTTTATGATAATGTACTTGCCAGCATTGTTAATTATTCCACTGGAAGGAAGGAGCTGGAGAGTCTGCGTGATTTGCTATCAGTAAGGGGCTTGTTTCAGTGTTCCACGTTGGCATCTCAAATAGGTGGTGTCTGGGAGAGTTCTGCTTTATGGGGTGGGGGGGCAGCGGCTCTTTTCAGTCCCTGATTTGTGTCCTTCTCATTCCTCTTTGATACCAATAGGATTCTTCTGGAAACGTGGATGAGCAAGCTCTCAATGCAGAAGATGTTAAAGAAATTATTAATTTTTTTTTTCCAGTGAATCCTCACAATTGTGGGGCTCATTAACCTGAATGGCTCAATTAGCCAAATGCTAACCTGCTGCCAGTGCTGCTGCTACTGTCACTGTTGCCACTTCAAAAATGTTGTGTTTCACACATATGCTTTAAATGTGCCACTTCTTCCGTTTATCTCTGGGGAAAAAGACCAGGCGTATACATAAAAATATAGATATTTATATCCTTACAGTAGTAACCGAGATAATACTGAGTAGTACCTGCCATAATGAAACTGTCAATAGCTTGAACGATGTGTTCATGGAGTATTCGGAATAAGAAACTGACTGTAGGGTGAGAGGGTTACTGCAACTAGCAGAATGAAATTCGTGAGCTTTGCTTTGTCATGGTGTTAATGAACATTTTAATTTTATTTGAATATTTTAAAGCACATTTTGAAATAGCTGCGTAGAGGTCTGGGTTAAAACTTGATGGTTTCACTCGTTTTATCTGTGTCTTGTGTTCCTATCCAGACCTTCAACTGGGATGTTGCATGTGCTCTGCGTTATGGTGCCCGTGCTCAGGACAGTGTAGTTGTGTCTTGGTTCGGAGGAACAGGCAGCGCTGATAAAAACCCCTGAGCCTGGGCATAGCGCATGACTCTGGCTGCTTGTGAACATCACTTCTATGTGGGGTCTGATCAAAGTAGGGCTTTCTTTCACCCAGTTTCACAACATGATTTTAATTATGGGGTCTTGGCAATTATCATTGTTGGGTAACTGCCTGAAGCATTGATTTCTTTAGTTGATCCAGCGAGGCTGTAAAACGAGCATGTTCAGACAAACTAGCTTGTGTTTCAGATTTCAGAAGGCATGCCACATAATTCGGGTGTTTGGCATGTGATTTCTCTGTACCTGCCCAACAAGGCAGAATGTATATGGTTTAGATTAGCTTTTTCTCTCTTTTTCTTAGAAGAATAAATAAAGCTACCCCGTTTTTGTACCTGGGAACTGCTCTATGTCTTTCCCAAGTGTTCCAAGATCTCTCTCAATGTAAGCTTTTGTTTCAGAAAGTAAAATAAAAAAGGGAAAGAAATTTTATATTCCTTTGGTTATGAAAATAAGAATCCAAATGTCAGTTGGTAGACTGAGTGATTTTCCTAAATAATTCAGCATGTGCCTTCACAAGAATTCGTATTGTATGTAACACCATAGTCTGTCAAATGACACTTTTGAAGACAGAGGAAGATGGCTTACCGTAAAAGCTGTTTTCTGATTATGTTCATCAGCCTCTAGAAATGGAGGTGGTGAATGAGTTTCTGCTTTGACTTACCTCGACTTTGTTGAAGCTTCAGCAAGTCTTCTGAAGCCCGAGTCTGCTCCCATTGTTTCCTATGGGGAAAGACAAAGCATGGTGTTTGATGTGGCCAGTGAGCTTTCTCTTATTTTTTTCGGATAGGCAACGCTGAGTATCTGAGAGACTTACCGAAGGGGTGTACTGTCAGTCAGTTTGAGAAGTGATCAGACTTGAGACAACTCTGCTCTGTGAAAAATAAATTGAAAAAAATCAAGGAAGGAAGTGATGCTCTGTGCACGTGACAGAGCAAGATTTTAGCTAGGTGGAAACCCAAGAGAAGAAAACCTTTGCTTCCCATTGCCCTCTGCTCTGGGGAAGATGGAGGTTATATTGGTGATATCTTAGTGGGCCTAGTTCTGCCTCCTGTCCTCTGCGTAAACCAGCAAGCCATGTCTAGTAGTCCAGGGACTTTGAAAGGGGAAGAGTGGCAGTGGAGCCAGCAGCGATGTGTGGGGGCAAACCCCACGGGCTGGACAGGTTTGTGTGTGTTAAACCTGCTGCAGTATATGTTGCAGAAATTAGGAGGTGCAGCCAGCCAGACGAAAGTGCTGTGTGGTACCAGCCACAAATGGAAGGGGCTGAGCATGCAAGTCAATGCCAAGTAGTGAGGGAAAGGCAAAGCTACCTTTGTCCTTTGGGTTTCCAAGTCTACAGTATCTGTACTGGTCTCAGCTGTAAGAAATATTTTTACTTTTGAGTTGTCCCACTCCCTCCTGACTTTAGTTTCTTGATGTGCACTCTTACTAGCCATTTACTTGGCAAGCAGACTGGGGAAACAACAGCATGTTAGGGGTGAAGGCTTTTTCCATTCATTTCTCACTCCAGCCGTGCCACTGTGCAGTGCAGTACATGTGGAACAGCCTGCTGGATACTAATCTCCGTGTGTTCTTTTTCACAAGGCATGTCATTTAAATTTACCTCCATCCCACACATACCAGGTCCTGGTATTATTGCGCTGCATTATTGTTGAAAATTATTTGCATTAGGAATGCTTTATTTTAAACAAAGGTTAAAAAAATACTTTTATGATGTGTCAAAATGTGACACTTCATGTCAGCCTTCGTTGTCTGCTGCTTTTACAGGGGATCTCTTACTTGGGCTCTTTATCGCATGTAAAAAAGCAGCAGCAACAGGATGGACACTGTGTGCCCAACAGTGACTCAGACCTCCGTGCAAGTGGGTGCAGTAGCAGTGGCAAATAAGGAGGGAGTGAAACCTTGTCTCTGGCTTGACTTGGTCCTGCGTTTTGTTTTCCAGCCTCAAGTAATCTGTGGGGCAGGATGGAATGTAACAGTTAAATTACAGTGAAACTATTAATGTCACACCGTCTTACCTTCCCTTCAACTCTGCTCGTAGTCGGCATAGGATACAGGTCTCATTTATTTGAGAATGGGGATTTCTTGCTATGTAGTTATCTTGAGTTTACTGGCTTGAAGTCCAGAGGGCATGCTGACCTCTGAAATGCTCATTGTGTATCGCCCGTCCCCAGAGAAGGGATGGACAAAGCTGGCAGTGCTTGGATGCAGCACTGCTCTCTGCACGGGGATACACCTGATATCTGCTGGCACGGCTGTAAAAGCCACTGCTGCTCGCTGGGATGCCGGGAGCCCCTTGGAGGACATAGTCCTGTCCTTCTCTGGGGCAGCTCAGGCTCCATGAAGACTGGTGGTAGTTGAAATCTTGCAGAAGGTTGTCTGCGATGTTTTGCACAGATTCCTGCCCCACACCAATCTCTTTTGTGATTTGCTGCTTCTGAAATGATCCCATTCAGCTCCAGAGCTCTGCTCCGTTCCTTGGAGGTGCCCTCAGCGCTGGGCATGGCTGGGGTCTTGCGGTGGGTTTTGGTGAAGAGAGCCAGCAGTGCTGGTCACCTGCAGGATCCCAGCCTGAGTTGGTCGAAGTCAAGACATTTCTGCATGTTTGCCAGTGCACGTCTGCTCATTCACGCCCTGCCTTTCCTTGCACTTGGTCTCACCTCATCCTGGTAGTGTTATTTACCTAACCAGTTTAAAAATGAGTAGAGAATATATAGTGCTTTGTATTTTCTGAACAAAAATGGAGAGATATCTATAGCACAGCTCTGAACGCTGCATACAGCAAAGTGAAATAAGGGAAGTCAAATGTCCACCTCTCTCCTCAAACTTTGGATGATAAATTGAGCTAAAGAAAAGGAATTAATTCCTTGCCTGGTGGACAGCTGTGAGTTGTTGTAAGGCTGTGCACAGAAATGTTGTAGCTAAGAGCGTGCCAGGCTTTATTTGCTGGTTGGTTGGATATTTATGTCAGGTTGCCAGGCAAATTCATATACTGCTATGCTGCAGGCAAGGTCTTGGGGGTGGGCTAGATGGGTAACTGTCTTAGAAAGATCTAAAGGTGCAGGAAGAGGTTTGGAGGAAGAGAATGAGGAGCTGGGTTTGCAAGTTGTAGAAGTTGCGTCTATTTTTGTCCTCTGTCGCTGAAGCAGAGGTTTACGGGGCTGAACTGTGCTGCAGTGCTGCCAAATTAGCATCTGTGCAGTTCTGTACCCTTGTGCCATGAGCAGCCAGCATCTAATGGCAAACTTCACAAACTAGTCAGGCCCTGCGATGCGATTTGAGTTTATGTCACCGCTTGGACATTTGCATGTTTATGGAGTCCTGCATACTCAAAACCTATAATAATTTCAGTTAAAGCTTTTTCTGCCAGTGCAAACCACAGAAAGTAATTAAATAGACAGTAAATCTGTCTGCACTCCATGCAACAGTTCCCTTTCTCACCCTCAGCTGCCTTCTTTCTACAGCCTGTGTGTCACTCATCAGGTTCAGACCTGCAGTTTATGATATAGGACAATTTTCTAATCACCATTTGAGTGCCTGGGAAAGCTGGAGACCCCATCTGTGTTTGTAAGTCCATGCTGTGATTTACTGGAAGACAAAGTTTGTAAGCCAAAGCTGTAATGTTCTTAAACAAAAGTTAAATCAGGAAACAGAAATAAAGGCCAGTATCAATCTTTGGTATATTTAGTTACCAAACAGCATCTCTTGTGTCAGCATCACATGTAACAATCATAAACTAGAACTGTCCCTCGCTTTTAGTTACTGGGTATGCCAGGGCATTCTGTTCTTGTATGCTCTCTCAGAAATAGCTGAAATGATTATAAATGTGTTTCAGCAAACAGCAGCTTTTTTGGTAACAAATGTAATTGCTAGATAAACTTGGGGGTTGCAAAATGCTGAGGCTTAGCACTTCACTGGACAAGCTGTGTGCATTTTTGAGACAACCAGCATATGAGAGAGTGTCAGCAAACCACCATCAAAGACATTCGTGACTCACAGGAACTGAGAGTTTTGAAAGGGAAATAGTCTTGAGGTAATCACAGCCTTAGCACATCGGGCACAAGCATGTTTTTCAGTTATTGCTTTTTCATCCTTTCTCAGTCTTGGTGGGAATCAGTTTGGTTTCATTCTCTTTTGATTGAGAAGTTAGGAATTTGTATTTTCAATCTATCATTACTTTTATTTTTCTTTTGGAGAAAGGCCATAGGAGTTTATTTGAAATGTGGGTTATGAAAGATTCGTGCTTCTCTAACTATGTGAGAAGCAATCTTTACGTTTTGTTTAAAGATGCGAAATGCAAGAAAACTGGATCTCTATAGCTACTGAACAGATCCTCACAGGCAGGAAGGGCAGGTATACAGAGTTGGTTTGCTTTCAGCAGAAATAAATAAGTTGTTTTGGCAGGAATTTTTACTGAAATTCTGGAAATAGCCGGCCCAGGAGAGAGGTAGCTCCCAGTTTATTTATGGAAGCTCATAGTGAAATGGTAGATAACAAGCTAGCATGATGTACAATCTGGAGGGATGAACCTGTACTTGAGATTTGACAACACTACTCTTAAAAATATTTACAGTTGCAATTTAAGTAGAGAGTACCAAGAGAAGCAATGTTTTATTTCTGTCAGTTGGCCTTCACTATAACATAAAAACAAGTAATTTAAATAGTAAAGATTCCAGTAACTATCATACACATTAATATTCAACTTAGTGCACGCCAAGACGCTGCCTAAGTGTTTTGCCTTTGCTTTGGGTGGGAGTGTGATATATGTAAGCCCTGCAATGTAATTGTATTTTCCATTCCTGCAACTCCAAGCAGTAACCAGAGTGCACCCCTTGGATATCTGGGGATGGTGTCACTGCTTATGTTCATTGACAGACCCGGTAGGTTAGAAGCACGTTGTTCTGTATCTGGACAAGGTGCTTTCTGTTATCTTCATTCTGAAATATATGCAAATACCCAGATGTATTCCTGAGAAGGAGCAGGTCTATCCTGGGGCAGTAATTGGATTGCAATTACTCAAATAACTGTTACATGCCTTTCTTCATACGAAAGGCAAGGTTTATGTGCATGAAAGACAGTGTGATCAACATCTCATACTCAGACTCTGGTGCTCGGAGCATCCATTGAGACCTGAAGGTCCTGATGCAATTTATATCCAAGTGTTGTTCAGCTCAAAATTCCATCAATATAGTAACAGTCTGCATGTTAAAGGGCAAAACTCGTATTTGAAGGCCTCTTTTTTTTTTTTTTTTTTGTTACTTCCTAAAATTATTTGAGACTTAAAAAAAAATAACATTATTATTACTTTTTGAAGTATGTTTCTGGATGAGACCTTGGAAACCAAGAGCTGAGTACTTAAGTTTTACAATATGAAGCTAAGTCTTTCTATGTGGTTTCCCAGCAGTAGTCCACTAACATACAAGGTCTAATTTATAAACTACTGCTTCAGTTTTAAATGCTGAGATCAATGCTCTCTCACTTTGCCACTTCCCAGATCAGCAAAGGATTTATTAAAACTGTAGCTACCTCCTTGGCTTCTTGGAGTCATCTTCTTGTCACAGTTCTGCTTGCTATGGTGGTATTATTAAAAATCTTTTCAAGCTTGACCCTCAGTGTGACTGTGGTTACCTCAGTCTGGTTTACAGCTTTTGGTATCGGTCCTTTCTCACAAGTGTGAGCTTAGCGATCATCAAGAACAAAACTCTCACAGGAGAGCATACTGGAAAAAAGCCATCAGATGAAAATGCCTTGGAGTTTCAGCAAGGGTAGGCTCTGCAACTTCAGAAAAAAGGACAAGGTGAACCAATCTTAATTTATTTTTGGGAGGAAGGTGGAATCTTTCTGGATACTCTTTTTTTCAAATCAGTAAGGCATTTTGTCAGGCTGCATACCCTTGTTTCTGCCTACACAAGCAAAGAAATTCCTAGGAATCTCCCTGAATAAAACACTGCATTATCTTCTAAAAGCACTGGTCTTGCAGAGGGATCCCTGGTATTTATTTAATTAAAATTGGGGCTGGAGCAAATTCCATTGTAGTTTAGGTGAAGGACCGATCCATCATGTGTGGAGGAGGAGGAAACCTAGCTAAACATTCCAAAACAAATAACCCCCCAGTCACGCTTAGCTGCGGGCCTCATTTTGGATGCCCTTTCCTAGTCCCTTCTAGCACAGCTTTCCAAGGGACAGAGACAGAAGGATCTTCCCAGCCCCCTACTGAAGGGACTACCAGGCAGCTGTAGGAAGTTACTAAAAATGCGTTGCGGAAAAAAAAGCCAGTATTTAAAAAAAATTCAATAAAGGCGTGTGGCTCCTGTTATTTTACAGCATAAGTATCTGGAGGTGCAGGTTTATATTCGGAGGTCAGTGCAGGACAGGCAGAGACCATCTTGAGGGCAAAGCCACCTTTTAGGCAGATGGATCTGGGGAGTTAGGTTAAAAGCCTTGGTTAAGCCTGGAGTTCGAATTGTGTTCTTTGCAGCTATTTTAAACAATGGCTGAATGATGTGAATTCAGCTCCTCCTAGCATTAAGGCAGGCAGGTTTACTTCGTTTTGAATTTGTCTCCATCCCAGGACTCCTGTAATGCATTTTCCCTCATCCTTTCTGGTGTCAGGAGGAAACGCTCATTACTTTATTATTTATCCTGCCATAGATTAAAGCTCAAAGGGAAATTTCTTGTTTGGAGTTGCTTGCCAGACAACAAATGCCATACTGCTCCTTGGGCTGTCTGGCTCAAGGTGGCGAAAGTTCTTACAGGATGGAAAAACAATTTTAAGATGAACTGTTAGGAGTTACTTCCTCAAGTAAAGCTCTGTTAGAGAAAATGGGGGGAAAAATTTGCCACACCTGTGTTGCAGGTTTTGTCACCTCTGTAGCCCTCAGAGAGGGACGTGGTTATTGTTCTTCTTGGTTTGACTGGTTTGGGCATTTCAGAGGACAGGCGAGCTGGGCAATGTTTGGGAGTGGGTGCTGAGGACGGTGAGCGGCAGGGAACGACCCTTTGGGCTTTAGGCAGCAGTCAGCAGGTAGTGGCTGTGCACGGGGCAGGGACGCTGCCCGTGCTTTGCGCTTCCATTTGGAGTTTAAGGCGTGTTTAATGGCAACCTTTTGGCACTCAGAGAAAGCAGATCTGTCCGATTTGCCTTGATTATTGTTGATAATTGAATTTAGTTAGAGCAACACTGCATCTCTGCTGCAAAGTTAAGCAACAGCTTCTGTTTTAATCCCATGGTACCAGCATTTGTGTCTCAGCCTTCATTGTTCCCCTGTGAGTACCGGGTGTTCTTTGTCTGCTGTTGCTTTCTTGTCTCGCAGGCCTACTATTTTCATTCACTTTCTAATTTCTTTCTCTCCCTTTCTTCTGTCTGTCTCCCTAACACAAATCTGTGTTAGGTGATGCATATGTGCAGAAGGGGCTGTTTCTAATGAGCTCCTAGGCAGGGAAAAGGCAAGATAGATCACTTTTAAAATTGAAAGAGAAGGATGGGGGTGGGAGTTTACGCTGAGGGGCACTGTATTTTTTTAATAGATTCTTATTTAATTAAGAACACTTCTGGAGGGATGAGGGATGATGGTGTCTTTAGTAACACATTAGAGAACAGCAGAATAGTTGTTTAGATATTTTTCCCAAAGCATTCTGGGATTTCTGTCTTTGAGAACTGCCTTTGTGCTTTTACTTTACGTGCTATGGTTAATAAAGAAAAGAACACAACCATAAACCCATTGTGAAGTACCTGTGTTGTCTGAAATGCATTGAAATGAGCTCTTTTTGACACACATGTGAAGTCTGCTGCCTGTCTGAATAGACACTAAAAATGAAAAGGAGGTTCTAGGCTTATACTGACCTTATTGGATCAAATTGACTCCGTTTAATTTTTAAAAAAAAGTATTTTTAATTAAAAATTCATAAACAGAAAAAAAGTATCATGTGAAATTGAGAAGAATTGCCACTATAATAGATGCAACTGAAATATCAGTTTGACATAAGTCTTTAAGTACAGGTTGTAATTTAAGAAAGGAAGAAACTAATCAAACTCAGTTGAAAACCCTGATCCTGCCTAAGTTAGTTGTGAGACTGGTTAGATTTCATTAGTGCCAGGGGCTCATCCTCAGTGTCTAACGTGATTTTACAGGGTGGGTAGTTAGAAAAGGTCTTTTATCTGTGTGCCACCCAGAAGTAAATAAGATGAAGTGTCACTTCATCCACCTAGAAAATGGTTAAAACAACACTTGCAGTTTCAGGTACACTGCATAGCCTTAGCAGTGGAGGCAAGGTTGTTGTAAGAGTGAAGGATCAGCAAAAGCCTGAAAAGGAATTGTTTAAATTTCCAGAAGAGACAGACAAATACTCGGAGCACTCTCTTGTGTTGTGGGTGTGTGGTGTACTGAGATGGACCGAGCAGTCTGTTTTTATACTATCTGATATTTCATACATGCAGTTCTGGATGTCTTTAGTGTAAATTTGGGGATGGTAGAGGCAGAGGGTTGATTTATGGTGCAAATCTTTCTTTATCCAAAATATCCCATTCCCAAACATTTTCCAGTCCATGTGACAGTAGAATGACTTCTCCCTCCAGCCTTTGCAAATGCAAGAAATTCTGAGCCATATTCAGAGCCAGCATATGGAAGCTCAAGGTAAGGGGGAGTAGGTTCTTCAGAGGATTGTAGTGACTTATAAAGAGGTTGGCACTGCTCATGTGAGTGCTCCTTTATCCCCTTCAGTCAAAATCAGCTGGCTTCAGTTAACCAAGTGTTTGGTATTTACTAAGCACTAAGTGGTTTTAGCTGGAAAAGGTCAGGGAGCCCTCAGACAAGAGGCAGCCTGCGGATGTGGTGGTGCCAGCGGGGATGCCAGCCAGCCGATACCTTTCTGAGCCTGGTTGTGCTTGGGTGCCGTGTTTTCCAGGACTAAGAGGTAAAGTTTGAGAGTCTGAGGTTGAGAGTTTCTGTGGCATCACATCAGTTTGGAAGCTTGGTATAGTGGTTAAACCTAATACTTTTTTTTTTTTTTTTTTTTTAAAATTATAATAAAATTTTTTTTTTTTTTTTTTTTTCCTGCTGTGTCCTCACTCTCAACTGTGATTTGCTATCTACACTGTCTTGTTTTCTTTTGTTAAAAATAAGAACAAAATCTTCCCATTCTCACTGTCACAGCTGTGTTAAATGTCAGTGTAAACCAAGAGAGACCATTTGAGAGCGGGAGTGAGAATGCCTATCGCAAAATACTGCCTGATCCCTTCCCACCATAATGACACAAAAAAGGCCAGTTACTTGTGATGGTGCCTTGGAACAGGATGGTTAAGCAGATGCAGTTCATCTAAAATACATGGGAGTTCCTCATAATCGCTTTAGAAAAACAGGAGTTTGTTTGTTTTTGAAGTGATGTTATTAGCTACAGGTCCCATTGTATCCTAGCAATTTAGCTATGTCAAAGATATGATTAAGCTGCAGCTATGGGACTCAAGTAAAACTGCCAGATCACATTAGTAATATAATTTGTGTTTGTACAGAAGCCATTTCCAGGTGGTTTTTTTTCTGCATAAGGGTCTGCTGCAGATTTGGTTTTCATTCCTCACTTCTTTTCATTGGAGGCACACAAGGGATTATAAATTGGTAGGTAAAATCTGTATTACTTGGAATTTAGGGGTTAAGGAGTAAATTTGACTGTCTGCAGAGAGCGTCCATTTGGACTATGGTTGATGGCAAATCTGAATTTGGGCCAGGTGTGTTCTGATTTCCTGTCAGCCTTGGTTTTCAGGACTTTGGCTGTACATGCAACTAAATTGGCATATATAGTATCTGTACTCCATATAAACCCCAGGCATGAAAAGCTGTCTTAAAGATGTGGTCTCCTTTTAATGTATTCATATGTGCTTTAAGGGAAGATTTTTTGGAAGTATATAGCGCAAAAGGGACCTTCTTCCCTCTGTTTGTTTTTTTTTTTAGTGGAAGTGAGGTCCTAGCCAGTAAGTATTCCCAGATCTCCCAAAAGGTTCCTTGTCCTGTCTGGGACCAAAATGTTTTCCCTGTTTAGTATTTCAGCAACTTCTTAATTTTTACCATTAAAAAAAAAAAATGCCACGGATTTTAGCTTATTTAAATACACCAGTCCAGATCCACTAAGCACAGCAGAAACTACATCCAAAGATGACAACAGCCTATTTAGATCATTTTTCTAGGACAGGAAATATTTTCTTTTTAGCCATATCCCCGTAAGCCTCTCAGCCTTATTCCTGTTGCCTTATCAATGATTTGCATTCTTGATCACGAAGAATTGTGTGATTTTTATGTAGCAGATTGAGAGATGTCATAAAGAAAAAAAATGTGAGCAGGCACTACTTAGCCACATATTTCATTTTCTTCAGTCCCACAAGTGCTCAATTCTGGTTTTAATTTAATTACTGAAATTGCAGGACCTTGTAAAGGTCTGGCTGCATCCCAGCATGGCCTCTTGAAAAATACCTCTTAAGTGGCAGCCCCGCCAAGTAACCTGCTGCAGACAAAGGTCTCAAGGTATCACCGGTAGCAAACAGCAACTGCTCATTTGCAAGGACACCTTAGGATCTCTCTAACAGATTCCTTGGGAAACACAGGTGTGTGTGTGCTGTCTGCATTCTCTCAGCTACACCTACTGCAGTGAGGTGGACGGAGCACCCAGACCTGTGATTTGGGAGGAACCAAGCCTGGAACTGGCATAGATCTTTGCCCGGTCCCCTCTTAGTAATGACGCTTGCAGATGTTGCTTGGTGAACTGGCTGCTCCATGCGCCTGCAGAGACTGGGGCAGCACAGGGCTGCCCTAGTGCGGTGCCTGAGCTGCCGTGGGGCTCCTGAGCCTTGGAGCAGCTGCGGACCTGGCTGAGCAGGGCAACGTGTGGTTCAGGATTGCTGGCCTTGTCTGAAACATGCTTCAAAGCACTTCTGGCCATGCAAGAAGAGAAACAGCTTCTTAATTCAGGGTTATTTTTGTTTTTGGTGGTTTTTTTTTATTGCTTTGGTGTTTCTGCTTGTTGAGAAGGAGAGAAGGCTATGTGTTCTGGCATCACTGCAGGTAGCATGCTACTCCATTTGAGATGAATCTCAGCAAAGGCTGTATATTTTAAATGTAGGAAGTTTTCGTCTTCAGTTCAGAAGTGCCACCCAGTCATTCCAAAACGGCAGGCACATTGCAAGCAACAGCTCATAAGTGTGCGCGTGAACAGTTTTACTCTTTGTATAAATACGTAGTAGAATCGCAGTTAAAATGTAAGATGGGGGCCTTGGAGGACCAAGTGTTGCTGCCTCAAGATTTCCATTGATGGAATACTGCTAATAGCTGAGCCCTGTTTAACCTGGGTAAGAATAAGCTGAAGAGGTGCATGGGCTGTGCTAAAGTCGCAAATACATGCAAAAGGCAAACATAGAAACTGCAGGAATGCCAGGCAGTCGGTGCAAACAAGAGGAACAGAACAGGTAATGAAGCTGTGAAACTTCACCATAGGCTGCAATAATGGGTGAAAGTCTAAATTTGATTAAAGGAAGAGTTGGGAAAATTCTTGGAAGGGAAGGATCATGACAAGCTATGATGGTCTGGAGGCCTTTTTCAAGCCCAAGGGTGCCTGAGCCACTGGATGTTTGTGGGAAGCTGGATGGGGTGTGCAAGGGGAAGGCATCCTCTGTATTTGCCTTGCTTCTTGTGGTCTTTAAGCACCCGTCGCTGGGCACTGTCAATGAAAGGATGCCAAGCTAAGTGGATCTGTGTTCCAGTAGAGGGGGGGCAGTTCTTGTAAAAAGCCTAAGGAAAGGTATTCTGAATAATTTTGATAAATTCCTTTAAGAAAAGATTGTTGAAACAGTCTATTGGGAGAACACACAGGCTAAATGTACTGCTGTCAGTCAGTGTGCAGTTCACAACGGCTCAGGTTTGATATGAGCATTGTATTTATCTTGACTGGAAAGGAGGCACCGGATAATTCTCAAGTGCTGTAGCCACTTGATCTTCTCACCTGTGAAGATAAGATGTTGTGGCAAAGCTTAGCCTCACTGCGTTGTGTGTGTGCATGCCTGTGCATACACACAGGGTTTGGTGGCTGGCAAAAGCTAAACGGCTTGTACTGGTCTGTCTAAACTCTGACCCGGAGTGCCATCCTCCTTTTACGGATGTAAAAGCTTTAAATAGATTGGGTTACATTTTTACCAGACGGTGCTCATGGGGGCAGCACACCCAAGCAGAGTACGCTACCTTACCATCGCGTTCCTTGACTGCTGTCACCTCGTGCCCCCCAGTCAAAAACCTGACACTAAACCATGAAGGTCAATATGCTTCAGGTCTGGAGCATCAGGGAAGGAACTGCTTTCTAGGAAGCTCACTACCAACCTGTGCTGTTTCTCTCAGGGACTTGTAGTAGCCTGGGTTGAGAAGAACCATCTTCCTTTCCATAAGAGCCCTTTTGAAATGGAAACACGATGCTGCCATAGTTGTCTGGAAGGAGTTAGCCCCCCCGCTCCCTTGTGTCCTATCGGGAATCTGAAGCGAAGGTGCTGCTCTGAAAGCTTCCTGACGCCCTTCCTCTGCATGGGCACGTCTGAATTCCCTGGCACCGCCGCCAGCGGGGAGGAGCGGGTTGGTCTGGGATTGGGGTGGGTGGAGGGAAGGGGGGAAGAGCTGAGCGGCTGCTGGCTCTGCCCTGGCTGGCTCCGGGGACACACGCGGTACCTGTCGGCACTGGTGGGGTGAATCTGGTCACCTCCGCTAATCCTTCTCAGCTAGTACGTCCTGCCTTTAGGTTCGAAAAATCAACACCACCTTCCAGAATTAGATTTGGATGCTGGCAAAAGCAGTCACTGGAGAAGGCCCAAACCATCACAGGATTCTGGTTTAAGTTTAAATTAACTTCCTTTAGTTTGTTTCCTTTGTGCTTCAAAAAGTTTCTAGACGCGAGTACCTGCAGAATCTTAAGAGGAAAAGCAATCTCGTTTTCAGGAATACTGAAGTCATATCAGTGCTTCTTTCTAATTTGTTTTCCAAATGAATAATTCCCATGGCGACCAGGAGAAATGAAAAGGCAAGAAGGGATTGGGTGCTAGCAGTGAAGTGGACCTACCCAAAGCTACTGTGTATCACCTGTATTTTCAAAACTATCAGTTGTAATTTTCAGATCCCTCAGACCACGTGGGTTATTTCTGACAGATTCTGCCAACCGCGTTGTTTGATGTCTGAGAGTGAGGGCAGCCTGGCAGTAGCTTTTGAAAGAACATTTTTCCTCATCAGTAAGATAAAGCTGTCAAAGGAACCCGGAGAAATCCATGGAAATAAATAATGATTCAAGATGCAAAACTAGTTTTCTAGTCCCAGAGAAAGGTAGAAGACGCGCGTGTCTGAGAGCAGCATTTGAGCATTCAGATGAATGAGGGAAGGGAGAACTGGAATGACACGGTGAATTAAATATTCTGGAGGACTTAAATGGTAGGAATTATTTTATTTCTGAAATGTTTTCTCAAAATACCAGTTTATCAAGGATAATGTCTTTGTGGCATTTCAAGCACTTACGTATGCATCTTGGGTATCTGATGCCTAATACTGTGGAGAAAACGCTGATGTTTCTAATATTGTATTTTAGCTGGCTATGTGGAGTAGCCAGGAGAATGAATAAACAGTGTGTTACAGGAAGTAATTAGTTTATTGCATTTTTTTAAAAGTTGAATTGTATAATGTATAACAAGTTACTACTAATTGCCTCAAAGCAGCCCTTAGATGGAACAGACTGTAAGAACAAGAATAATTTAATACATGGCATTAGGAAGTTGCATTAAAGTAGCAGCCTCTCTGGTGTGTTCTCAGAAGTTTGTGGCCAACAGGCTCACTGGGGAATCATTCCAGCTTGCAGAACACAAACCTCGTTGGTGTAATGTCTGCTCACAAGGAGGACAGGATTCATTTCCCTGTCTTCTGCCTCTTAATGTACTTTAGTTGAGCGGAGGGTGTTTTCTTGAATGTGTGTGTTTGACAGCATATGTTGAAGTGCATTCCATGCTAGCAAAAAGCACCAGACTAACATCCTCCAAGCTGGCAACAAGCTAGTGCTTGTTGTGGGAGTACCTGTAAGCGCCAGCCACCTACCAGGATCCACTGTAGAGGCTGAAGGTATCCACACCTGAAAAAAGATACCCTTGTACCTTCAGGATTCACAACTGAAATAACTGATTATCAACGAGACTGACTGTTTTCCATTCTCAGCTTCCAGTGCTCTTCTATTCCACTGTATTGCAGGGCTAAACAGCAGGAGGGAAGAAGAAATCCCCAGAGTTATGCTGGTCCTTCTAAAACTGGCATTGTGGAATAAGGATAATGTAGCTGATGCTCTGGAGGTCATCCTGCTCAGAGCAGTGTCAGCTGCCTCAGGTGGCTGACGACTGTGTTCAGTTGGGCTTTGAATATCTTCAAGGATGGAGAACCCATAGTTTCTCTGGGCAGCCTGCTCCAGTGTTTGATTCCACTCACGTGGAAAATCTTCTTCCTGGTATGTAATTGCAGTTTCCTGTGTTGGAGTTCGTGTCTTGCCCTTCTATCTATCACTGTGCAGTCCAGTAAGAGACTGGCTGCACCTTCCCCTTAGTTAAGACAGACGGGAAACCTCCCCTTCCCTCGCTGTTTTTAGGACTTAAGGGACCCAGTTCACTGTCGTGATTGTAGGCAGTGATGGGGAGCGAGGATGTAATGGTGTGAGTTGTAGGCACCCGTGTTGGACCTGATGCTGCACCAAGGTCATTTTGTGCAGATCAAGTTGTATTCACCCCCAGCTGCTTTGCTTTGTGTCATGAAATTGTCAGCCTCAGTCAGCACTTACTGGAAGGCTGGTACATCTGGAGATATGAGAAGCTGTTGTGCTCCTGGGTTATCTTGAGCCCTGGCACAGAGGTTTTGAAAACAGGCAGTTCTGAAGGATTCTTGTGGCACTTGCAGGAACAAGGGAGGGAAAGAAGGGATTAGCCATCGTCGCGGGCATACTTAGAGCTAGCTCTTTCAGTAACGAACAATTACTAACTAAGCAGGGCTCTTAGTGTTATACAAGCTTCTTTCTTAACAGTTTAATGAATCCTCACTGTGCATTGTGGTGAGGATTCTTCTTTTCATTCTACACAATGAGCAAATTTTAGCTGAAAATCCAAATAGTTACTGCATTCTGCCTGTTGAAACTCCCCCCTGCTGTTCCAGCAGGTACGGCATACATTGCCTCATGTCCTAGGCTGATGCTTGCTGATGAAGTAGCTCCAGAACAAACGAGCAGTAATCTTGGCACGTGGTTTGCAAAAACAACTTGGTGGTACAAATCTGCAGTATATTCATTTGCCAGTTTATTATTATTTCAAAAGTAAGACATTTTCTGCAGCTAATTTCCTGCATTCGGAGAAAGGACTTCCAGAGAACATATATTAATCTGCAGGACTAACCGTTAACAAATTTTGCTCAGACAGTTCTGTGTGGTAATTTCTTCAAAATTTATTTTTCTTTTGGTGATTAAATGCAGTGTTCTTGTAAAGACATTTTTGAGTACGTTCCATCTTGCCAACTGATTCCTGTGGTCAGTCAAAGTGTTGCTATAGGACTGTCTGCTGTACAGCACAAGGAAGGGTGATTGCCAAGGGATGAAAAGCTGGTTTCAGATGCCCAGAATCCAAATTCTGTTTGCTGAGAGCAAAAAACCAGTCTGGATATTAGGTCTGGTCTAACTTACTGTTTTTCTTACCAATTAGAGAAGTTATTTCCTCTGTCACTTAGAGTAATGCAATTTTAACCCCTTAAAGGAAGGGTGTAATCCCCTAAAATGAAGAGTATAATCTCAGGTATGTATAACACTGCCTTGTATCACTATGCAATTAATACTTTTCATATATTGGAATAGAGAATAAATAACCAGTACAGTTAAAGCAGTACATTTTTTCAGTGCATGAACAAAGCCTTAGTTATTAAAAAAAAAATACAAAATCCAAAAGCCCAAACCACCACCCCTGTCTCAACTGCTAAAAGAAGGGTTTGTGGGTTAGGATGCCTGAGACAAACTAAGAAATGTTTACTGATTCTGCACTCTCTGAAAGCAGTGGCAAACTATTTTTACTTTCCCTCATTGTGAAAGCTGGAAAGAGATCAGCATCTTGAGCTAATGATAATGATAAGGAACACAAATCATCCTGGATCATAGGTCAAGCCTGGGAAGTAATTTCAGGAGCTAGGCGGCCTGTTATACAGATCTCTGGAAGCCAATACATCTGGTGGTAATACTCACTACAGGAAACAAAAGGTGTCATTCTTCAAGCAGTGCTGGGGTCCCTCCATGTGAACTTCTGGCCCCAACCTTTCACAGACAGCCATAGCATCTCTCAATTGTACTGTCTTCTGGGGAAAATTGTGTTTACTCCTAAGCAAATATTGTTTTTATAATTTCAAGCAGGGGGAGCAAAGAAGGAACAAGCTGTTTTTCTTGCTGACTTTGAGGATTTTGCTGGTCATAGCCTTCTATTTCATCTTGACCATGGGTGGCTTGTGTATTTTCTAGGTGTCAGGATGGTGGCCCTCAAGCTGCCGAGTGCTAAGTGCATTTGATCGGTATCATTAGCAGCCCCAAGTAATTGATTATTGTCCATAGCTGAGTATTCTGAGCAAGCACACAGCCAATGACAGTCACTTAATCTGTCGTGCCTGCATGTTCTTGTCCTCCTGAGATCTATCAGCTGCGTAGCATCTGACCCCATCAGGAAAATCATTGATGGCTGCTTGGTATTTACCATGTACCCATTATGTTGCCTGCATTAACCACCTGAACTGGCTGCAGTGTACATGGGAGAAGGATGTATAGCTGGGATGGCAGAGTTTGTAGATCTGGTTTTAGTCTTCCTTTTCACGCAAATCTAAGCCTGGATTTTTGTGGGAAGAGGGGCTGGTCTTTAAACGTACACTGTTCAATTATTTTTCTGGTGTTAGTATTAATTGCAAGACTTGAAATAGGTTGATTAGAATAAGACCTCACAGAGGTGTTTATAATTCAGATTTTAAAGATGCGACTAATGAATAACAACCACAGCTAATCAGTTCTCAAAACTGATGGTAATGAGCAGAAAAGGGGGAGGAAGCCAACCTATATCTCTGCTAATGTATTTTTTCAGCACTGCAGTGGAGGGTGGCAAGATCTCTTAACAAGTGTTTGACTCGGATGCAGGTCTTGATTTTCACAGGAAAAGCCACTTTTGTTAAAGCAGTGCTTAAAACTTAGTTTTAAAAATACAGGCGCCACTTACAGCCTTTAAAGTTAGGGTAGTGTTTAGTTGTTGGAACTGTTTGGAGACTCGAGGCTTGTTATGACATCTTTGGGTTTTTTATTTATAAATCGGGTTTTTCTGCATTCGAAACAGCTACAAAAAATGACAGCAGTGAACACTGGCATCCTTTATTCACAGAACTGGCACCACAGGGACATTGGCAGTGTGTTTTTTCTCTGCGTTTCCAATATTTTTGACCTTGATCAAGGTCATTTCTTAAAGATGAGAGGATGTAGTAGCTCTTTTGCTACATGCAGTTAGTGCTCTGCCTCTGTGCCATTGTGTGTTTAGGTGTGTGGTCAGTTGCCATCCTGAATAGGAAAGAACCTAAAACATATCAGATGCTCCTGGATTGGAACCTAGGTCAGGAATGATCCTGATCCACTTGGGAATCAGGGTAGCATTAGCCTTGGAAAATGCCACTCAAATCAGAGACAGACATCTTCGTGTCAACTCTCTGTGCTTCTGCCCTGTGCCAGAACGTTGTGAGGAGAGCGCGCTTCCTACCAGCCTTTCAGGTCATGCATTTCAGGTTTGTGTGGTGGCTCTGTGGATGCCTATTGCTTATTAAAATATTTCAGGAACCCAGTTTTGTCATTTGACATAGAGCTGAGCTGCCGGTTTGTACATTTTGTCTTTAAATAATACCACAGAACACAACGCAGTGTGGGCACGATGATGAGGTTCCTCTTTTCGACAGTGAGCAGTGTGGTTTCTAAATAAAGCTAACGGTGGAAATTAGTTGTGTTTAATACTTCAAGTACCAGGGCAAAGAGTACCCTAAGGACGAGGTTATTCCAGTCACTTATGTCCGGCACGAGTCTTTGGCAAAGCGAGACGGACAGCCCTATGTCTCGTTCCCGGCGTCTATGGTGTGCCGGCAGTGGGGCTGATGAGAGCTGGCTGAGGAACGGTTCAGCTGAAGGCTTCCCTGTGTTGGAGGAGCCCAGGTTTGAATCGGGGAGCGCTCTCTTGTGCGACTCCATGGGCGGAACTGCTGGCACGGGGAAGGGAAGTGGGGAGCGCAGTAAAGCAACCAGGTAACCCTCACCTGAGAAACAGGTCTGCTGCGTCCATGTGCCGACAGGTGGGTGTTCATGCTCAAGAAAGGCAGAGCAGTCATCACAGAAAATCTTCTACCAGCAATCAAGTTTTCCACTTCATGAAGCGTTTTTATGAATAATCTCTGTTCTCTGCAGAAAGTTGAGCCTTTTGTTGAACAAACAATACTAAGCAACTTTCTGTGAAGTCTCTCTGAAACATTTCACACACACAAGCATACATATATTATCAGTCAATGTATAATAGAGATGCAGGATATTCTTAAGTCATGAGCAGTTTTGCAGAAGCCCACAGTTTTTATGTTTGTGTTTTATGTGTGTTTTCCTTCCCAGAAGTAATGCTTGTTCAGTTTGGGTTTATGACTGTTGACATTTTTATGAAGTTGTCTGTTGTCTGGGTCCATCACATAAATCAGGGGTCTTCCAAGAAGAAACAGTTTAATAAAGGTAGAGAAGGTATTAGTTGATTTTGTCCAAAACAGTTACAGTTAAAACTGTAGGAAATTCAAGCGATGGCAGAGTTTTGCATGGAATGCCTTGGCATGTAACTCAAATTAATATGGTCTATTGCCATGTGTTTGAATCCTCACAATCACCACTTTCTTTTAAACCAAGAGAAGACGGGGCAGGAAGGAGAAGGACGTTTTTAACACCTTTTTAACGCTCCTGCACTTCAGCATTGAAATGTGTATCTTACCACCCACGTAAGAGTCTGGATGTTTGTACGATATATGTAAATGAGCAATAAATGGCGACATTAAAGACAGTTTATGTGCCTACAAATAGCTTTCGGCTTCAGTCTAGTAACAAAGTAGAGCTCCTTTTGTCTCAGGCTTATTCAAAGCCCGCACAGTAAAGCCACGTTGGCAGCGGTGTGTCGTTCTGTAACATTCACTTGGCCTGCTAGTATTGTGTGAGAGGGGCTAAAATGCATCTATATTGGCACTAAAGTGGGATAATCAATCGAGTTAAGGTAGTTCACTGCAAACGGCAATTTTTCTGTAGTCTGCGCAGTCCCAGGGGAGTTTTTCCGAAGTTCAGTGTCTGACACTATGCTCTCGAAATGGAAGCAGCACAATCCTGTCTTATTTTTGCTCCTTTTCTGAGCACGCAATGAAAGCAGGTTAAATTTTGCCGTGCGGGCTGGCCGAGTGAACTGGCTGCAAACGGAGCTGGGGTGCGGAGGGCTTCCCCGTGGCTGGGGCCGTCCCTGCAGATGGGTGCTGGGGTGCAAGGTGGCAGCGAGGTCCCTGAAAGGGCATCCTGGGAGAGACGCGGGCCGCTCTCCCGCGTGTCGCCTCCGTCTGGGGCGCCGCTCTGGGCCGCGCTGTTAAACCAACAGAAAGCCGGAGCGTACTTGTGGTTGTGCCAGCCAGGAAGTCCTTTTCCGGAGTTTGCATCTTGGTTTGAGGAAACGGTCCATGAGCTGCACTTTTAAAATAGTCCTTGGCGGGTGCCTGCGCTGGGCCTGCTGGCAGATGCTTTCGTGGGGGTGCGCAGGTCCGGTTATAGGGACTCTATTATACACCAGATTTAGGCGGTAGCTTTGCCTGCATTCTCTTCTCTGTGCCACTAGCAACAGAGAGACTATGCTTGTTTTGTGTTTAAATCCTCTTTATAGTCTTTATTCTCTGAAGAAGGTGGATAAAACAATCTTTTGATGGTAGTTAACCACCGAAACAGTTTTTTTATTTTGTCTAATTCTATTTAGGTAGCAGGATAGGAATTCAGATGACAGGAGTGTAGAAATCCCTAAATTGAGCAGGTGGATTTTCTTTTTAAAATTAAAAACTGCATTTCGGAGTCTAAAAGCATGTAGGCCTTTGGAATCTGACTACACCTGGGTTACAGTTGATATTAATGTGCATAACCGAGCGCAGAGGGAAGTCATGGGTCTCTGAAGCAGTAATTTACTGTGCTTCAGTTCTGAAAGAGTTTTATCTGTCTATAAACAGGAAGGCACAGAAAGCTGAGGAACCTTTCAGAAATATTTTTGTTCTACAGCATGACCAGGAAATAAATTCCACCACTAGGACAGATTTTGCTGGAAATGACAAATCCAGGAATGTAAATTGTGAGCTCATATTTTAAAGTTCCTATTGAACTGCAGTGATCCCCATGAATTCCAAATGCACCTAGAAAATGGAGAAGTGATACCATAGCCTCTTGTTTTTCTTTTATAGTGGTTTTTTGTTGTTGTTGTTTTTTTTTCTTTTCATTTTATTTCCAGCAGAAGAGCAGATAAAATCAGGGTGTACTGAAAAATGTTAGTGGGACAACTGGTACTATTCGATTACATGTACTTGGAATAAGCTTGCTCTTCTTAAATGGGAAATATCAGTAGATTTAGTTGGGATTTATACCCGTATAGCTGAGACAGAGCTTGGACATTCATTGTTATGCAAAAAGGCAATTCCATATGAGTATAAACAAATGTATTTAAATACCTGTTACATATTCCCGGCATTAAACGCACCAAAACTACTACGGAAGAGAATACCGCTGCAGGAAGATTTGTCAGCCTTTTAGTAGGACACTTATAATGAAAAATCTATTTATTTCACTTGTCCATCAGAATATGACTTGCCTGGAGTGGATGAGTAAAATTTTGCAACTCTGCATTAAAGTAATGCAATTCCTGACACAGCCCCAGCATCAGTCAGTTCCTGTCTTAATGTAACTTGTGCTGGGGGAGGTGTCTTGTTTACGGGTCGGTTTATTGCTTTTAGCTGGCGCGAGCAGCAAAAAGACACCCGCAACGTCATGATTTACGCAGCATTGCCCGTGTTATTCCCATTGCTTCGCCAGGTGTTTTTCACACGCCTCTTCAGCTCCCAGCCCTTGAAGCGCATCTTTCCTTGCGGCGCGAGGAGCGGGCGCGGATGGCGGTGCAGATGAGCCTGCCGCAGCCGCCCGGGGGGAACGCAAAGGAGAGGGCGGCTGCCCTGTGTGTGCACAGGCAGGTGAGACAGAGAGAGATGGAGGGAAAGAGAGGGCACACATGGCTTTCCGGCATGTAAATCCATGAGTACAACGAAGCACTATGGTCTGCTCTCGCTGCCAGCACAAAGGGGAGAAAAATACAGCGATCGCAGTCACGCGGGGCTGAATATTGTCGAGCTGGAGGAGGGAAGCTTCTGCTTCGTGCCACCACCTGTGCATAGAGTAACAGAAGCTCCTGTCCCCGAAGCGTGGTCTTGGGTTTCAAAGAGAATTTGGGATGTGCTGTTCAGCAGCATTGCCCCTCCTACTCTTCAGAGTACCCCCACAAATACCTTCGGACTAAAGTTGTAACGTTGCTCCTGCATGCTTCTGGAACACCCTCGGTGTGCAAGGGGAGAGCTGCACGCTGGGCAGCTTGGGTGCCCACGAGGAGGCAAATATCACCTAAAAGGACTGATGTGAGATGAATTTTCCTTCCTTGTACATGCTTAGGCGCTGAAAGCAGAGAGCCAAGTCCATTTTCTTTTCCACAGAGCTAGTTGCCTTTCTGCCCACAGGGAGGATAAGTTGGCTTCTTTCCACAGGGATTTGCATTTTGACTGCCATCTTTCTGGAATCCTTTATGAAATGAAGAGGGGGTGTTGGTTGACTGCAAAATGCAAGGTGGGAGGGCAGGCCTGCAGTGTGCTCAGCGTGGATGGAGCAGCCCTGACTGCTGGAGAACAGCTCGTGTGAACCCCACATTCTGGCCGTGCTGGGCACTTTGCAGGATGAGGCCCTCCTGCGCTATTGTGGTCAACTCAGGCCTGAAAATGCTGAAGTCAGGCAGAGGGGAACTGGTAAACGATGGCAATGAGTAATTGGGCAAAGGATAGAAAGGATTTGTGGTGGGAAGCGATTGGTAACAATAAAAGCAAACAAACAAGCAAGTATCATAGTGTTTTGGATTGCTTTGTGTTATGAGAAATTCCTTAGGCCAAGCAGCTCCATTTATACATTCTTCTTGTAATTGCACAAACCACGAGACTGTAATTTAAAAAACAAAAACAAAACAAAAAGCCAGCAAGGGGTTCCTTTATTTCTCTGGAGAGAGGAGTCAATTCTTAACTTTTTGTTCCTTTGGAACAATATGTAGGGGCTTTGCAGTGCTTGCCTGAATGTTAAATTATAGCACTTGTTTTACTTTTTATTTCTGTGTCTTGCATGATGCAGTTTGTACCAGCAACATCTGAATGCTTTGGCTTACTTTGAAAGACTAGGAGAGTTAAGGGCCTTTCATGAAATAAAAGAAAATCCCCAAAATAGCCTTCTGTAATTTCTGAATTGTATTCTTAGCGGCATTAGCATATAGCTGGAGTTAATTCATTTGCATTAGTGAAAAAGTCAAAGTGAGAGCAGAATTAGGCGTGTTTGAAAATCAAGCCAGAATCATATCTGATGCAACTCAATCTCGGCTTTGAATTGGAAGCCCGTTACATTGCTTGTGAACCCGGAGATGTGAATATTTCAGACTCATCTCAAATAGTAGCTGTCAGACACACCGGAGGAGGGGACAGTCCTCAGCGTTGGACCGGGGCCTGCGGTAGCCACAGAACCAGGGCACAGAATTTGCTGGGGTGATCCAGGGGCTTGGGGCAGAGTCCCGTGCCCCTGCCCTGCCACCGCGCTGAGCTGGGCTCTCCAGCTTCCAGAGACAGCCCAGAGCCCCAGGCCCAGGTGTTGCTTGCCCGTTGCCACACATAAGCATAGCTTTAGAGGTCTGAAGATGCAGGTTTGTGTCTTTTGGGGGGATGAAGGGGGCGATGGGCAGCACTCTGGGATCCTAACCAGACACCTAACTCCCATGGATGTCGGAAGCAGGCAGGTGCTCAGCTCGCACAGGTGCTTTGGGAGTCCTGAAAGATGACATAGTGAGGGGTCCAAGAAGGAATTTTTTCCCAAACCTCATTATCACAGTTATCTTGTGGCTGAAGCAGAAGGGCTGATAACCCGTACAAACTCATAGCAAAAGTGTAAACCTCTTTAGCTGTGAATGTGAATTATTTTTTCAAAATATTTGCAAGAACTTTGTCTCAACAAGGCGTGGACCATTATTTTTAAACATACTGCACTTTAAATATATTTCACATTAAATGACTGGGTCATCATTTTCTTCTGTTTAAAAAAAAAAAGGGAAAAAAGAATTAAAAGGCAGATAGACACATTTCAGAGACCTTCCTTAAACCATGTATTATTAGACATACTCTTAATCATGTCAGTCCTGACCTGAGTTTTGTCTAAACTTAATAGTTACAATATTTTACATCCTTCCTTGGTTGGGAACTTCTTCATGGCTGCAATAAGTTCTGTTCTCCTGTGTCCTTTTTGAAATATGGTATCGAGTACTTTAGCTTGAGTGTGCATGAAGGTTTTCACATATGGCTTTACATTTTTTTCTTTTCCTGTATTAACACTTTCTCGCACCCTGTTGTCTTGTTTCTTGACACTTCTTTGTCCTCCTGTACAGAGCAGGTGTTTTCACTCAACTGCCTACAGTGCTGGAGAATTTTCCAGAGCAGTTGGAGTTAAGATAATATCCGCTGCCGCTTTTTATTTGCATTACCTTGCATTTGTCTACACTAAAATTCAGCTGATCAGGGAATATTCCCTCAATGTCTTTGGAAATTATATAGTCATTGACTGAGGGGGAGAGAGAGAATAGAAATTAAATGGTCACAACATTTGCTGAATATTTACTAGTGGCAAGGGAGGGCTCACAATCTCATTTCTCTGTGCTGTTCTCTCTCTCTCTCTCCATATCAAGCGACAGGATTAGGGAAGGTATGAAAGAAGATTTTGGGAAACCCTTTTCTTCCTTCAAATAAAAGTAGTTCTCAATTCTAATGCAGAAAAAGTGTATTTTTCCCTTCTGCAGAAATGTGCTTGCCTTATGTTAGGAGAGGTGCTGCTCTATCATTCGGTATAAAAATGATCAGTGCAGGGGCACCTGTCCAGAGCAAAGGCTGCTTTTGCTATTGCTTTGGCCTTCTTGAATCATATTTAGAAGAGAGGGGGAACTGTAACACCCATTGGGTTTGGTGGCCTCTGGTTGTGGTTTTCAAAGTCTTCACCTGATTTTTATGGAGCGAAAAGCACTACCCAGAAAGTTTAATTTTTAATTATTCTAGCCAAAGTTCAGATATATTTTCCTTTCCAAGCATCAGGAGCTTCACAGTTGTCACTACTGTTCCTTCTCTATACATACATTTTGTTGAAATATTGACCAGGAAACTCCCAGGGCACGTGGAAGTTCCTTTTCTAAGAAGATTTACACATGGCCTTGTCGAAACTTCGTTGATATTGTGGATTTATATAATAAGGACATATGTGTTTAGGCTGTGTGTCCGTAAACTTACAGAATGTTTCAAATGTGTTTCTGTCTTTAAAGACCAAACACACCAGCTGAGCCATCTACAGCTCCCATTTGCCAGAGTACATTCTACCCCACCTTGTTATGGTGACATATACCAGGCTGAGTGAGTTTTAGAAAGCAGAGTAGTGATGGAAATGTTGCAGTGTAATGTTTTTTCATTACATACCTGGTTTTAAGTACTGTATTCCCTTCTGATTTAGTATTTCAGCCTTTTCTCCCCTTCCCCCCTTTCTTCTCTAAGAGCACTCTTTCTCTTATGATGTACTACTGTGTTTGTCTTGTTACCTTTCTAAAATGTTCTCCGAGCATATATGTCCAGGGACCTCTCTGCATGGTATCAAAATAGTTTGCTGCTTATAAAATTATATTTATACCATCAAAATTCCTGCCTATGGCCTATTGCAAAACAGGTGTTCCAAATGCTGTACCTTTTCATCAGGGAAAGATAAAACACGTTCAGCGCTGGATTACTATTTAAAGAGAAATCACTCAGGTGCCATAATTGGGTTACCCAAATTGTAGGCTGAGTTCCCCCTCCTGGAGTCCTGCTGCAACTTTGATACATAGACTTTGTCAAAAGGGTTTGAAGGCAGCAAGCCTGCCAGGAAGAATAGCAGCAGAAAGTGGAGGGAAGATGAAGATATCAAAGGGGATGGTACCGATGCGGAAGTCTGCAGCGATGAGGCTTGCATGGGCCTTTTCCTTTCTCTTCCCCAGCATTTGAGAGCTCTCTCCCGCAGCCCACAGAGCCCACGGAGGAGAGAAGAGAGTGGGAGGTGTCGTTTACTTCTTTTCTTGCTGGCTTCAATGAGCTGGGCTCACTGTGGGTCCCTCACTTGCTCCTGTAAAACACACCTGAATTTGGTAGCAGTATAAATGTGATGAATTTCTGGTCTGTGTTTAAGGGCACAGAGTGGTGCTGTCTTGCTCGGATATACATTTCATGTATCGCTTACCTGCCACGCAGGGTGGTTATGAGGATTAATTAGTTAATGCTTGTACAGCACTTTGAAGTTGTAATGCCCTATTAGGCTCTAGTCTCTGCTTGATGCATGAGTAGAACCCCCATTAATGCTAATGGACATCGCATGCATTTCTCAAGCAGGGAATACATAAATGCTTAATATAATTGTAGTTCTTACTGTATTTCACAACACTACTTGATCAGGCTTTTGTAATTTAGCTTGTTTTTTTTAATATATAACTTGCAGAAATTTTAAAAAATGTTCTTAACTTCGAATCTTGCTTTCAAGAACAAACTCCTTTAGCCTGAAATAAGCCATCACTCTTCGTTCCTCATGTTTGTTTTCTTCTCCTCTTTGTATCTTGTGTATCGTCTGACCATAGGTAGATTTGCAATTGCAATCCTGCAATTGGCAGAGGTATCTCACTCGCTAAGGAAGCAAACTCACAACACCTAGCACAAATAGTATTTGATTACTGCTAATTACAGTGCTGTCACATAGACAGGGGGAAGGAACGACGGCTGGCTTTGTCAAATAGCAATGAAATAACCTGCTGTCTGTCTACTGACTTAATGGCTTTAATTGCCAGCGCATAATCAAGATCTGGTGAATTTGTTTGAACATATCAGCAGGAACCAAATATTTCAATTAAGATCAGGTTGTATAACTAGTGTTGCTCTAGCTAGGACAGAATTCTGGTGAATTCAGGTTTTTGAGGCTCACCAAAGGGTACCCATCGGCAAGAGCCAGCAAGCAAACTGACAGCTGGTTTTACTTTTTTTTTTTTTTTTTTTTTCAGAATTTGAGTCACCTTCTCCTCTATAGCCAGTGAATGTTAGAGGAGAAGAGGTTTGGGGTGAATGCTTGAATTACGTTCAGCTTTGAGAGCTGAATTTGTCCCAAGCTATCTGAAGCCACTTTATTTACATCAAAGCTTCAATCAAAGATTTTTGCTCTATCTTTGAAGGATGCTTCCTTCAGGGATCCACGCCCATTCAACCAGATCATTAGCAGCTTCTTAGGCACAGAAGAACAGGTCCTTGTGATAAAATCTGCAAGACCATGACCCGGACTTGCCTTTGCCCTTTCATTAACTGCTGAAATAGGAACCATGCACTTCCCTGAGACTGCTTTGAGCACCGGATCATGTAGACTACCCTCCCTTGTCCATATTTAATCATGACATTTGAGAAGACCCACCTGTACCAAGTTGTGCCTATTTACCTCATCAGTTTTCATTTAGCTACCTTCTGAATTTTCTGGGTTTTTTTCTGTGGTTCCTATGGTTTGGTCTGGATTGGCACAAAGGACTCTACCTCACTTTAAATTGATCGTCATAGCTTTGCTGGTTGGAATTCTTGCCTTGATATCTAGAGAAGTGACCTGTGCTTGTCTATGTATTGTTGTCTTACCTGTAATCCTCTTTTAACTTCATCCAGATACTGTTCAGTGCAGCTTTGCTTGACCCTGAGACGTAGCTTCTCCCTACCCTCATGGGCCCCGTAATTTTACAGATCTTGCTCAGCAGGCATGAGCTCGAAAGCTGGCATGCAGAAAATCGCAAGTTCTCCCTGTTTGTTCTGAAGGACCTTTAGAAAATTGTGCCCGCCCCCTGCTTAGTTCTGGCAAAGCTGGAGTCATTTGTGCGTGTGTTTAGTGGGAGCTGTCAGCGCTCTACAACTCTCTAGATCAGACCTGGAGTCTGAGAGCTAAAAACAACCCCAAAATGAAGAGATGATGTATGAGAGACAGATTTACATTTGCAGCAAGGCAGAAAATTAAGCCAGAGTTTTCTTCCTCCTTCTTTTTTTTTTTTTAAAGTTGTAGAGGAGAAGCCTAGACCACTAAACACTGGTGGTTTGCTTCTTTTGGATGTGTGTGTACATGTTTCAATGAGTTTTCATTCTTTTAATGGGCTCTATATATGGATATTTTAAAGATATGGATAAGCTGATATTGTAATAATAGGGTAAGGCAGAGATGCTGGGCAAGGTCAGTGGGCTTTCATATTGGTGATGCCAAAGAGTGGGAGGAATGAGGAGGGCTTGTGAAAGCGCATTCTTCATGCTTGCTACCCTTGAATCTAAATTTAGCTAAATTCAGGAAACTTGAATCACAAAGGAACCTGCACCTTTAAAAAAAAAAAAAACATGAAAATTAAAAAAAAAAAAAACATGAAAATTAAAAAAAAAAAAAACATATTTTCCTTTCTATTTTTTCTTTGTCCTTCCCCCCCCACCAGCTGCTGGATTTTATCATCCAATTGAAATAACTTAGCTATCAGTCACACAGTTGTATTTTACTCTCAGTGATATCACATAGAACTACATTAAATATTGTGGTTATGGACTTTCCATCTCTACCAATGCAGAAGATACTGGGAGAACAGCTGCTAAACCATTACATGTAAAAGCCACCACTTTGATGGACAGGGAACAGTGTGTGTACCGTGCTTCTTAAGGGAAATATAACTGAAGAAAGCAGAGGTTTTATGCTTTGTTCTTTTGCTAGTGTGGTTTTCATTTTGTCTTACTGGTTCTGTCGCATATAGGTAGCCCAATAAAACTTCCATGTTATGAAGTTCATCTCCATTTTCTACTAGATAAATATGCACACTTTGGAGGATGCTGTTTGTGTTTGTTCTCCATTTCACTGGTTGACTGTAGGCATGGGTGTTCTTAAAAGTGCAGGCCAGATGCTTGGAAAGGGTAAATCAGCATTACAAAGCAGCTGCTTCCACTTGTGCTACCTGAGGACTGCCCCCCCCCCCCCCCCTTTTTTTTTTTAAATTATCCTTTGTGCATTTTGTAGCTCCAAGCAAACTTTGCTAATATTGTTATTGGCAATTATATCTTCATTAGTTTCTGTCTTGCCTAACATTTTTCTAGCATTCCCATCTTGTTTACTTCTGCTCAAGAGCTGTGAGCTTTGGTAATTTTCCAAGTTGTCATCTCACACTTCCAAAATCACCATATTTCTTTCATTTGTGAAAGTACAGTGTTTGAAGTGTCTTGTACTTCCTGGCAAGGAGGCTACATCCAGCTTTTAAGAAATCTCAGAACCCCTGTTTCCTTCTAACTGTTTTCCCCAGTAAGAATTAGTGCAAGGTGTTTATCTTCTGAAGCTCTGCTAGGCAGAGGTGTAGGTAAAAGTTCTGCTCTCCGTCTCTCTTCTTCAATATTAATGAGGTGTAAGGATTGCTTGGATAGCAGATGTGTGAAATCCTGAAGGTTTTTATATTGCCTTTTAAATTCAAAGCTAGTACTCCTGAAATGCTCCTACCATGAAGAATTGTTGGGGATGTGTGTACATCAGTCTTGAGAGAGATGGTGAGAGAGGTAGCAGAGAGCTTGCAACAAGTGATGTTGAACAAAGCAATGACAGGCACTATTGAGGTCAGATTTTGCACTCTTCACTGTAGTGCTTTGATTATTTTTGTAATTCTTGATTTATTTTTGCTGATAAAATTTCTTGTCGGATGCCCTTCCATGGAAAACTTAGTAATTTTCCTATGTAGTTAATATTCAGATAGAAAACAAAAACAAAAAACCCCAAACTATTACAGTTTAAATGATGAATAGATGCTAATTTATACATATATACTTATACTCAGAATGCCTAATTAATGATCTTCTGTGTCAGTCACGGATATGCAAATGATGATATTTTGCGACTTACCATCATTGCGTTGCCCTGTCTGGCTTCAGTTTGGGGGAATGTGTTTACTGCAGTTTAGGAAGGGATCTGAAAGAGACTGAGCAACAAAACAACCCACAGTGAGTTACTGTCTCACCACTGTAGCTGATGCAGCATTTTGATCATGTTTTTAGTTTTAGAAGTTGAAATGGAACAGCATCAGTTAAGAACATAACTGCATTCTAGCTATGCTGATCAGCCAAAAATGGGTCGATCCTGGTTGTTTTTACACGTGTCACTGGTAAGCATACACAGCAAAACACCTTATTTGCCCTAGATCTCCAGCGAAAGGACCTCAGGTGTAGCATTACAAGCCACGTCCACAGGCTAGACAAAAATGCCCACCTGATTGCAGGGTGCTGGGAGCTCTGTCAAGCAAGTGCCAGGTTGTCCCTGTTCCTGTGCTAGAGCTTTACAAGCTTATTATCTTCATGGTGGGTAAACTGAGTCCTCATGAAGAAGACCAGCATAAACCTCTTCTGTTGGTCAGAGGCAAATTTCAGGTTCTGTAAAGAAAGGTGGATGTTTACACTGTAGCTGAGGTGTCAAAGATAAGAGGCAGATTTGGAATGGGAATCAAGTTAAAGGGTACCAGTACCCAAGTTAAAGGGTACTCTGGACAGCTTACTTATCCCTGTCCACTATACAGGGAGCTATATTCACTATACCTTGCTGCACCAGTGCCTTAGTTAAGTGGTGATGGTGCTCACCCTAATTTCTCATCTTTCTTTATTTTTAAAAAATATTCGCATCCATGGCAAAGTGGAAGATTCTCTATGTATTTTATTAGGGCTTGTGGCTATGTTTTGCTACATAAATAATTCTACCTTTCATAATTACAGAATTATGATTTCAGCTGTGATATGTACTTGCATTGAAGCTGGTCCAAATTTGCAATTCTTGGGATTTGGACAAAGGAAAATGGATAGGATTGGTTGTTTTTATGGTTATGTTTCTGGTATCTTGGACTGAAAGCAGCTGCAAGGAGAAAAAAAGAAATCTAAACCTGACAAATTTCATACAATTACTGGCCTCGTATTTTAATAAATTAATTAATGGAAGCTTGCTTCTAATCCTCCAGCACTTCTATCAGGGTGCTGCATGGGCCAGGGGTTTCCGGGTGCAATAGGAGGGGTCTGTCAGGGCCAGAGGTGTCAGAAGGAGCGATATGGGTACTGTGGTGGATGTGCCAGCGGGGCACGCCGGCCCTGCTGAGCAGCAGCCCAAATCTGGAGGGAACGGGGGGAGCGCTTACGGGGCTCGGCTGCTCGAGCCCAGGCTACGTGGGGTGGCCACACTTGCCTTGTTTCACTCCGGGTCTGGCATTTGTAAGCAGATGGCGGTGGTTGTGCACAGCACAGGAAAAGGCTGGGGCTGGATGTCACTGCAGGAGACTCAGATCTTGCCTCCAGTCAGGAGAGCTCACGGCCCTGCTCTTAGCACAGCTTTTAAATCACTGCTGGGATTTGCAAGGAGCTCACAGCAGCACAACTATCGAATCATGTCTCCGGATTGATCCTGTAGGCTGAGATGTCGGACCCTGGCCGGGGCAGCTATCGATTCCACGCAAACAGCCTGGCAGGACAGGGAGGAGGTGTGATCTGTACCGTTGTGCTCTTTCCTCACTCGCACGCGTTACGACCATCACGACACAGGCATCCAGCAGCTCCACGACATCAAATGCTTCATCATAGCTGGATGTGTTATTCAGCTCCCTGCACCGGGAGGCACACGCAGGGGTGAACTCTGGATGAGGAGAATCCGGTCAGTGAATGCATCGGATGCCGAGTCCTGTCTGTGAAAGCACTGGGGTTCAGAGGAATGCGCTTCCCTCCTCTTCTTCCTTACGCTCTGCTCTTCTGCAGGGTGCTGGATCTCTCTTGCAAAAATGCTGACACTTAAGCGTTCCTTGCCATTATTTATAGATTAAATCTGTAATTGGTTGCAGCTCTTTAGAGACACATTCAGGTGCCAGTGCTTTTTCAGTGCTCGTTATTTGGATGCTACGTAGTGTGTACATTAATCTTAGATAAAGTGACCCCAGGACTTCTTGTTCTAATGTGTGTATGCCTGTTAGCATTGGAAATACTACCCAAATAAGGAAAATCAGGGAAGTTTATTTAATTCCAGGCAAGGTTTCAAAGTATAATCAACAGCTTGTTTTGTAGGTTTTGTTTGAATTTGTGGCACTTAGCATCCATCACTGGTATTATAACTCAAATATAAAAATGGAAAAAATACAACCTGAGGAGAAATGGAAACTGCTGCTACACGGGCAACTTTTCATGTGTATTGTTACAAGTTACTGTAGAAAAGCTTTTCCAGACAGACAGGTTTTTTTCTGGTGAAGTGTTAAGAAAATCTTCATTTGATTCTTTCAGTTTTCTAGAAAATGGTTCAGCATAAGCTTGGGAGTTGTAGGAAACAACAACTCGTGTGGCTTTGTTCTGTTTGTTCCAGCTGCTTATTCTAGAGAGAAGGGCAACTTGGAGAGGAGGGCTGGACAAGTTTTGCTTGTAAAACTGAGAGCAAGTTGTTATTACATAATCTCAGTTAAAGAGGTGCTTTTTATGCCTGTCCTGCTTCATTAGTATTTTTGCTTTTGCGCAGAGTGTTTTAAAAATCAGGTATGGACTTTTAAAATCTGCATGTATTAGTTTACATTTTGGTCCCTCAAAGGCCTGGCAAGCTGGAGACCTGAACTTTGTGGTGATGTTTCTAGTTCTATTAATAATTTCCAGGATATTTTCAGGCACTGCATTGTTCATCTAGCTTTAAATTGCTGCTCAGAAATAAACAAATACGAGCCAAAAATTACTCTTGGAGTTAAACTGCGGAGAAGTCCACAAAGCTGCTGGAAGTACAACCCAGCCACCCCGAATGAGCCAATAGCAGGGAAAGAAATCTCATACTTGTCGTGTGAAAGGCGCTCTCCTTTGCTCTTCGCATGCGTCAGCCACAAAAATAGCAACATCGGGAACAAAGCTCTATTGGTTAATGAAAAAGGAGGAAAAAGGTGAGGCTGCTCCAAGTTGTGCTAATCACGTTCTTTCCCATGATAGCCAGGTTACCTTGGTAGTTGTTGCTGCAGAAATGCAAAGTTTGAGTCTGCACCTCCTGATGTTTCTATGTCTGTTTCTTCTCATTGCCTGCTCGCGTTGGCTTTGCGGTCACTTTTAGCCATGTCAGCACGTTGAAAATTGCTGACAGTAAACACTGAAGGCATGCATGCATGCTACTGAAAAAAACCACAAGGAAAACAGCCCTGGGTAAATGGTGGATTTGCTCACTGTTACATATTCACGTCTTCCTGGCACAGCCTCTTACAAAATACAGGGTTTGAAATTTTGTTTTTAAAGGGAATTGATACAGGCTATGATATTACTCACTTTTCCATGTGAGTCTTGGTATATGCAGGAGGAGAGAGGTTTGTCGTGCATCATACTGTACAGAACAGGGAAATATTAAGACTTCCAAGCAGAGCAGCAGCCATAGGCGTGCGGATCCTGGGGTATGAGACGGGTAACTCGGCTGTCCCTGAGACGATGTGAGGATCGAAGAGGGGACTCGCGGGTCCGATGTTATGTGTCATCGTTGCCATGCCCTCCTTCAGGAAGGCGAACGATGTAGAAACTGTGCGGTGTGCTGATCAGGAAGTACTGCGTACTGCAGCAGGCTCGCATTTTACACAGATTAAAAGAGGGCAGAAAAAAGGTACAGTGTTGGGGTCATCTGGGGCTGGATTTACCTGCGAGCCTGCTGCTGTTTTTATAGTTTACCCAGCTGCTCGGGAGCCGTCGCAGCCGTCTGAAGCAGTTGTAGCGCACACCTTGCTGGAAACGCTGTTCCTGCCCAGTGGTGGAGCCAAGTCCAGCTCTCCAGCTGATCTCGTCCAAAAGAAGCCGCTGCAATGTGAGCCCTGCAATGGAGGGTGGCCCAGGAGCTTCCTTCCTCTGCCCTTCGCGCTGCAGAGGTGGAGCGGAAACACAAAGATAAAACACACAGGCCAGAATCTCCTTTCTCTGGAGGAACAGGACAATTTCTTTGTGGAAATTGTTAGTTATTCTGCCTTCAACTAATGCGGTTAAGGTCACAATTCGGAACTGATCTGTTTTAAGAACGTCTGTTTAAGAACGTGGTTTCCAAACTCAGTTTAAACTTGGTGTGGTGTCATTCATGCCAGCCAGGCTGCATTTTAGTATGAGTTAGCATGAGCTGGCTTAAATCTCTATTTTAGGCCGAATTAAACAAAGAGAACCCAAAGCTGACGGGAGTCTTTACTGCTTTGGCAGCTCAAGGTAAAATGCCACAAGAAACAGCTGCCGAAAGCTGTGAAGAGAGATGGATATTAGGGGAGAAGTCAAGGGATTTGTCCACCCTCTGTGTTGTGTGTGTGCTGCTGCCTGCTCAAGCGGCGGGGCCTGGCACAGGCCGCGTCTTCCTGCCGGTGTGCAGGGCCTGCCCTGCTCTGAGCGACGTGCGGGCAATAAGGAGACAAACCAAAATTACTTGTTTCTTGACACCAGAGGTTTCACCGAATCCCTGCTGCAAAGTTCCATGCGTTAAAACCCAAAATATTTTAAAATAATTCCCAGGAGGGTGCTGGCACATAATGACTAATTTTGTAAATCTTGCATTAAAAAGGGGGTTGTACATTGGAGAGGTTTCTGCTATATTTAGAATAAAACTTCATGCTCCTGCTGTCAGGATGTGAGCTTAATTACAGCATGCTGCAAACTTTGCTTTTGTGAGGGATATTTTTCTGCACTGCTTGCTTCAAAAAGCACAGTTTTGCTGCTATTTTTATGATGCTTTTGTAACAGCGGCAGGAGTTGAAATGGGTTCGGTGAAACCTGAGAAGGATTCTCTGACAAAACCAGTGATAGTAGTTGTTCAGTTCCCAGCTCATAACTTCTCACCAGCTGAAATGAATCAATGTCAGGAGAAAGGCATAGCTGGGTGCTGTTCTTTTTTTTCTTCTTTCCCCTTCCTGTAACTTGCAATTCACTTTTCTATTATACCCCAAATTACATGTTAAGATTTTAACATGGATCTGCTTTTGCTGCTGCATTTATGACTCAGTAGCTGCTGGAGGATTGCAATTAAAAAAATGAAACTGGTAAGTTAGCAAGTTTTACATCCAAAGACAATGAAAAAGTACCCATGATCCAGCCTCCCTGCCTTAAGTGATAACTGCTATCTCCTTACAGGACTTGCCAAGCTGTAAGGAGACTTTTGCCTTTATCATGGGATCAGGATGTGGTTTGCAGAGGCTGGCACGCTCTGCTCTGGAGAACAGCAGAGGTGTGGTGGCAGAGAGCTTGTGGTGTGGCTGTGTCGTACCTGAACAGCAAAGGGTCTTAAGGCTGCAAAGGAAAACGTTTAGAAATCAGGAAACTTCAAATATTTGGGGGGTAGTGGTGTGTGTGTGTTTTCTTAAGGCCTGTTTCCCTCATTCGGTGGAAAAGTTTTCTGTTTCCTTGCACTATGTGTGCATAGAAGGTAACTCATGTGGTGTGAATCCTGTGTAGGGAAACGAATTAAGTTTAGGCAGCGTAAAAAGCCTTGACCTGTCCCCAAACTGTGCTATGTGGA
Source organism: Pampusana beccarii (assembly GCA_013399365.1). NCBI lineage: Eukaryota > Metazoa > Chordata > Aves > Columbiformes > Columbidae > Pampusana > Pampusana beccarii. Next base: position 910,108 of record VWYH01010317.1, read on the forward strand.
GGGATATACGTTTCTTATTCAGGTGGCACAACTTGCGTATACTGAATGTTGTTGATTACACTCTGAAATACCTCTGTCGCTGCAAAGGGCAGCTGGCACCTTTCAGAAAGTTCTCACATGCACCGCAGGACTGAGTTCCCATTAAAGTTACTCTGAGAAAACTGCATTGCTGTAAACGTTCTGCTCCAGGAGAGGGTTTTGGTGCTTTGCACCAGCCAGGTGTTGGATGCTTCTCACTAAGTCCTGAGTCCTTGGTACCCCTGTGCAGTTAGCTCTCTGTGAAGTCCTCAACCCCAGGGCACCTACAGAGATGCGAAAGATTCCTTAAAGAATCAAAGTAATTCAAAGTAAGCAGCATCTGCCTTTTTTTTTTTTTTTTTAAGATTGATTGAAGCTGTCATAAAGTGGGAAAAAAACCCAACGACACATTTTTTTAATGGTAGTGGAGAAGTTTTCTGTAAAATATTTAATTTGTCAACATGTTACACTAAAAAGTAAATACGACATAACTTGCGGGAAGAAACGTTATTTCCACTTTCGCAAATAGTAATGTAAATGTTAAATTTGCTTTTATTTCCCCTCCTTGGTTTTTAAAAGGAAAATAAAATAATTGGCCAGATGTCTTTGAGATTTGATGATAGATTACACAGTACAGAAGCTTGACACCTGGTAGAAATTCTCCATTCTGCAAAGCTTTTCTAATGTAACAATATAAATTCATGTATCTAAGGTAAACTGTTTTCCTACCCCATGGGACTCACACAAATTTCTCCTATTAGTGTGGTGCAAGGATTCTATTGAGACTGCTCACCTGATGAGCAGAAATTTACACAAGTGGCATTTGCAAAATCCCAAAAGAGAGAAGCTCTCATTGGAAATAATAATAATTGAAAACATTTTTAATTTAGACAGGACCACGCTCAAAGACGTTCCAGCATCTTACTAGGAAATTGCTGCTACAATAATAAACAACCTGATGGCTGGGGGTGGATAAAATAATTCCAGAACATGAGGTGGTATTTTGCCCATGTGCTGTGTTTCTTGGCTTTATTTTAACAGTATCGTGGCAGCCCTGCCCTGAGAAGGGTGCCTGTTTCCTATATAAAGGATGAAAAGCTCCCTGACTTTCTGCAACACTGCAGGTCACTCTGTTTACAGAAACTTGCTGGAGTAGCACTGCTATCTGAGAGCTGAGCAAATAAACCTCACTTGTCCCTGCTCTCCCTGGGATTTGGGACTGTTGGCTCAAACCATACTTCTCACTGTGAAGGAAAGAATTTGTTGAGCTGAATTTATTAATTATGGGCCCAATATCTGTACTCTGATTCTGCACTTGCCTATTCTAAGACAATGTAAAAACAGAGTCAAGACCTTTGTAATTCTGGTTTTACTTTATTGACAGTGTGCCAGAACAACAACAACAAAGGAATATTTTGCCTACAACAACTTGGGTATGTTTGTCTGTTTCTTTAAACATAATCTAAGACATTTAAAAAAAACCTTTGTCACTGAGAACTAAGCATTAGTCTCTAGACAGTTCTTACTGCAATTAAGAATTACATAACAATCTGATTGTTATGAGTCAAAACAATAAACTAGTAAGGATTAATAGAGTATTTGGCTAGGAGAAAAGAGAGACTGAGAGTCTTGTCTTTCTGTGGGCTGTGTAGGGTAAAGCTCTTCCACGGAGGACCAAAGCACTTGGAAGAGGAGGAACTGAGGTGGACGATTTAAGATACCTTCATAGAAGAAATGTTTTGACTAATACCTTGCTCAGAATATTAAGTAAATGGCAAAGCAGATAATTTCTTTGCTAAACATTGTTCTATTTGCATGAAGGTCCTTCTTCTATGAACTGAGCCAGTTAATGCTGAGAAATATTGACTTACGGATGCAGACTGGGCAGAGGGTTTCATAGCAGGATGTTTTTACATACTGTTGGTCTCTCTCCATCCCTTCTCCACTCTTAAAAGGCTTCTGTAGCATCTCTGCTTAAGATAGTTTTCAGTGAGAATGCTGTGGGTTTTTTTTCCTGAAAGAAATAAAACCTCCTTACTCCTAGTCCCAGTATCAGTGCATGCTGCTTCAAGGAGAGCCGTATTAATGTTATTCATTGTCTCTTTAATGTATTGCTCATTCATTGCAAGGTTACTGCTGGCACCTCAGAGCAGGAATGGCCAAGTGGAAAAGAGGCACCTTGAGACTTTCTTTCCTGTGGCTCCCTGGAGAAGCATGGGTGTGTGGAGAGGAGGAGCAGGGAAGCACTGGAGAGAACGATGGTCCCTCTGCCTCCTTTGTGCTGTAAGCGATAGTGCTGGAAGCTTCAGGCTGTTTAGGGTGTAAGTCTTTCCATCAGAGACCAAAATCTAAAGTCAGAAGTCACTTCTGTAGCCTTCTGTCCTCAGGCCCTAATGCAGGGACAGCAAGGCTCTGGTTTCGCAGCACAACCAGGATGGACCTCGGGAAGCAGAGAGGTGTGAAAGGTCAAGAGCCGCCTGTTCCTATAATATGTTGATCAGACCCAAAGTCTGATTGGGCAAATTAAATCAAGCGAATGTTTACCAGGCATCAGGTGCCTGGCCTGTAAATATCGAGGATTGTATGATATACAACAGGGTAAACCACCTATAGCTGGCCAAAGGCCCGGCAAGTGCAAGAGTGCAGGGCATTCACTCCTCTGACCTGGGTCCTGCCTCCTTGGCACAGCCCCAGCGGGCAAGGGGCACCCAGGATGGTGAGGACCCTGGCCTCATGAGCTACATGGGGGAGAGAAGAAAAGGACATTCCCGTTTCTGTGCTGCCTTAAAATCAGCACTGGGTGATGTTTCTGTTATTTCTGACATGTTTCAGAAATAAACATCAACAGGGGCTAGAGAAGCAGAGCTAGCACCAGTGCAGTCTTTGTGTGCTTTTGCTCCATGGGGTTTCCTCTTCCCTCCTGTCAGTTATTCTTTTGAGGAGACTTTTTGTGACTAAAACAATAGCAGCCTCCTTTGCTACTGGCTCTCTTTGTGTCAGCCCAGCAGCAGGGGATGCTTTGTAAGCCAGAATGAAGATAAAGTCCCGGAAAACCAAGTAATCAAAATGAGGCAAGGGGGGTGGGGTGCTACCCACAAAGTGCAACTCAAGTTTTCTCTAATTTTGTGGCATTCACAGTTGGGTTGTGGTCACGGCTCACACAAGACAACTGGTTCCTGGTGGATCTGAGTTTTCATCACTGCGTGTGACCTGCAAAATCTGCCAACTTCCTGAGGTCATTCTGACCAGCAAGGAGTGCATAGGCAGGGGCCACCCTAGGAATTAGTTGCCAAAATCAGGCAGCCCCAGAGCTGCCTCCTTGGCTTACTCATTATGCCTGTCTTGGGTTTGATTTGCAGCTGTTACCCAGGTAGGGGATATATGTGACGTGCAGATCAGAATCTAGAATTATATTCAGCACAGGAATATTTCAATTCTGGGAGTTCTGGTTCAGAGCAATCACTTGTTCGAATTGCAAAAAAATAATCCTTCAGCTTTCATTGGAAGGACTTCCAGGGAAGGCCTTGAACAGATTTATACTGTTTCTTTCAATCTGTACAGCACTGCTGCTGCTAGAATCTGTGTGCTTGCTTCCAAAGGAGAATGGCAGGCAACACAACACCTACATACAATGCAAAACTTGTCACTTCCATAGGCAGAACTATCAACCTGGCTGCTAATATAGAAGTGCCAAGAGAAGCATTATTTTTGTCTGGATTTCTTTTTTTTCTTGAAGCTTTCTACCTGATCTCCTTGTGCAGAACAGATGCAAGGCAAACATACAGCCGAACAGATGCAAATCAGGTAACTAGCAGAGATCTGAAATGTGTTGTGAACTTTCTCACACTTCCATATGCTTCACTCCGCAGTGAGAGGGACGAGACTGTTAGGAGTGAAGACGTATGTGATGGTGTTTCCTATGTAAAAAGAGCATCCTGGCAGCGTTTGTGGGGAAGTGTAAGTTGGAGTTCTCTCAGCCACTGTGGGGCCTGGGTGACTGGGGGGGAGCTGGATATCTGTACGAAAGCTGGGATAGGTTTGCTGAGAGCATCACTGTTAATTGTCTGCGAATAGCACAGCCTCCAAACAATGATTTTGAGATCTGAGTTTCAGGCTGGCATCTGAATTTTGATCCCAAAGAAGTTACCATTGCCAGTTTCATGAAATTGCATTACTCTGAGCAGTTCAGTACTATTGATATCATGTTCAACGTTGATAACAATTTCTCTGATCGTCTACACGTGCAGTAGAGAAAGGAGGAAGTATGTGCTACTAGATGACCTTAAATCTACATTGTAGGATTGATAAAGCGTGGTATCTCAGGTCAAGCAGGACAGTTGTTCCTTTCAGTAGGTAGAAAAATGCCTGGTGCCCTGATCGGCCACAATCCTTTTCATAACTGCCAGTCCTATCAATCAGCTGTCAGTGCTCCAGACACCAGGAATATGCTGAAAATACCGCACACCTAGTAATTTGTTTGTCCTGCTGACATGGGCACCAAGGAGAACACCTTGCGGGACAGATCCAGTCCTTGTGCCACAGGCTGGCCATCCCCAGTCCTTAGAGTCGCTGCGAGTGAAACGTTTTGGTTCTGTCTTCATTTGGGGAAGCACCAGGATCCGTTTTGGAAATGAAGCTGAGGACTGTGCTGGAAAAGCAAAGGTCTCTTGTTTGTGAAGTGGCTGACAGAGCTGTCACAGGGACACCCGATAGCCTTGTCAGTCAGGCCCTGAGCTGTTTCCAGAGAGCCACTTTAAGGTAAACCTGGCACAGTTTTTGGTTAAACACTGTACTATGAATTGTGGGATCTTAGGAGATGGTTGAGGTGCAGCACGAAGGTTCCAGTGTGGGACACAGCAAATGACCAGAAGTGGGATGTTTTCAGCTCTGAAACCTAACTAGCCTCCCTTGTGTGTCAGTGTCCCGAAGCCTCTCAGTCCCTTGTGTGCTTTCCAGATTCTGCCCTCTAGATCACTATCAGGGTGTTCTGCAAAGCGCTTTCTGATACAAACAGCATCTAATTTGCCCCTGTTCTTCAGGCTTCCTAAAGAGCCAAACTGAAAACAAATGTAGTCAGCAGCTTCTGGTGTGAGTTTATTAATGTTTGGGCATATAACAATATTCCCACTACATACCTTCCTTGAAATAAAGTTCACTTGATGACCGTTCTGCCATTTTTGTGCACATTGTTTTGTGGTAGATTTGTGTGGTTAGTGATAGTAAATGCCAGTCTAAGACTGCAGATTTCAAGGCAATGACTGTTTATGTGAACTGATAGGAACAGAAAATATTGTGTCTTTCGGTTTGGGGGTACCTGTATTTGCCAAAGGCCTGATATTTAGAGATCAAATACTCGGCGTTTTTCAAAATCTGACTCCTTTATATGTGCAATTGGGGCACCCTTAGTATTTGTACTGTTTTGGGAGTGAAAAGATAGGTTGTCGATGGGTCGTTTGTTTGTTTGGGTCGCTTTTCTTTGTTTCCCCTCTTCTGTTTCTGTGACTGACAACCTGAAATTCCACCCCCAGTGGTGACAGCCACCGGTCCTCACTCTTCACATCACCAGTGTCTCTTGCTCCTCTTCCACTTTCTGCTGCTGCTTCACGAAGGCAGAGCTAACCCACTGCTGCTTGCAGCAGGGTGCTGCCCTTGGAGGCCCGGAACTGCAAACAAAACATTTAGTCTACCTTTGGTTGTTTGGATTTCTAAATCTCATGAAACCTTGCTCCAGATTCTCCCTAGAGGAAATGAAGCAGGAAATGGCATTTTCTCCATTTCCTTTACCTCAGCGTCACCCTGTGCATCAGCTGATGAGATGATACTATACTTGAGAAACACTTACGGTTTGTTGCGGTGTGTATGTGTTGTTGGCTTTTTTTTTTCCTCCGCCCTAAGTTTTTCTCCCGACAAATGTATACTCTGTCAATCCTTCCATTTATTTCTCTTGAAAGTATGAATTATAAGAATGTTCAGGTTTTTTTAATCTAAGAAGATTACAGACACTGGATGTACAGACATCAATTTATTACGCTTTTCTTCCACAATATTGATTAATAGGAAACTATCTCCATTGTGTAGACCTAGGTTCTGCAAAAGGCTGTTTTAATCTCAGGAATGATCCACTCAAACTGTAAATGCATAGCTATCCTATCATGGTGCATTTTATTCAAAGAGGATAGGAAGGAGGAAAATCTTGCTGCTTAAAAGCTTACTGTGGTTTTTGTGTATCTCCTTTAGACAGATCTCAAAGATAGAAACAAATCGGTCCCTTCTGAGGTATCATTTTAAATCAAATAGTTAAATATGTTTTAAACAAGTAGAAGGTGTGTAATATATGTCTTCAAGTAACTGAATATTAAAAATTAGGTAATTATTTCATCCTGAAATGAAAATTTCAGGATGAGTAAATCAGGGGCCCTGTCTACACATCTGATTTGTTTCTTGTGTTGGCCCGTGGCAGGGTCCAGGGTTGGCCTGGTGCCCAAGTTGATTCTGGTCTGAAGGGAACAAGCAAGAACTGGAAGGCAGACCCCGAAAAAGCTGAAGAAACCATTGGGTCCCTTCTGTGAGTCTTAAAATATCACCTTAATCGTTCACCACCAACAGATGGGAAGACAATGGGTGGCAGATCCTCTACTCACTGTGCTAGAGTCGAGAGTGAAAATAATATCTGAGCCACCTTCCATTATTTAACAGCCTAGTCTGTCTTTTGTGGTATAGCTCCCTGTGCATCTCAAAGCTGAGTGTATGGGTTGTGTCAGGACTTGAAGGTTGTTGGCTCACCGGCCTGGTGGGATCAGGAGGCAGGAAAGTCTGTTATGGTGTTCAGGGATGAACACTATATGCTAGGATGTAAAAGAAGAAAGAAAAGAGCCTCGTCTCACGTATAGGTGATTGGAAGAGCATGAAGCCCTTCTCTGGCTGGAGCAGATGCTGATACTCCTTGTGGGATGCTGTGGCTGGACCTTTCTACGGGACTCTCTCTGCAACTTCCTCTCGCTACCAAATGGAAGTGGGAAATCTGCCTTTCTTGTCAATCAGAGCTTCCCCAAGTNNGGTGGGATCAGGAGGCAGGAAAGTCTGTTATGGTGTTCAGGGATGAACACTTATACACTAGGATGTAAAAGAAGAAAGAAAAGAGCCTTGTCCCACATATAGGTGATTGGAAGAGCATGAAGCCCTTCTGGCTGGAGCAGATGCTGATACTCCTTGTGAGATGCTGTGGCTGGACCTTTCTACGGGACTCTCTCTGCAACTTCCTCTCGCTACCAAATGGAAGTGGGAAATCTGCCTTTCTTGTCAATCAGAGCTTCCCCAAGTAACAGCAGAGGGACAAAATTGGCACGATTCTTGTCAGTTTTGCTGCTGCCCATAGGGTACTGATTATCATTAATGAGTCTTATTGATTTCGCTGTGCTGCTTCTTGGGAACAACAGGAGAAGCCTGTCTGCAGACTCAGAAACACAGCACGACAGTGGAAAGTTATCTGGAAAGTATTTGGAAAGTTATCTGTGCAATCACAAGGGCTGGATATTTTTTTTTTCCTCCTTCAAATTAAAGGCTAGATTCTGCAGAAGCTGATGATTCCGAGAGCCACATCCTTCCCCAGTCTCATTGGGAAATCATTCCACTTACTGCTGGTGAGTAGGTGAGTGGGTTTCTCGGGCCCTCACAGAAGCCGTATTCTCAGCTTCAAGAGAGGGAAGGAGTTATAATGTGACGAGAGTCTTTCGGGGATCTCTAGGTTGGATGCTTTCAAGACAGCCTGGTTTTGGTTTGGTTTGGTATTGGTTAGCGCCGGCCGCTGCGTTGCTCCACCCATGAGGACGGTGCTCTTTGCCCCCTCTTCTTAGTAGCGATCCTTGTTGTGCGGTGTTTTCCGTGGAAATTAAATCTCCAGATTCAAAGCCCTGACTGAAGAGCAGTGTGTGTGTGTGTGTAAGGATTCCCCCTTTACCTAGACATTATGTCTCCAGCTCATCCTCCCCCTGCCCCCCAGCCCTGGCAAGGAATGCCAGTAAAAACAAGTGCTGTTTGTTTGTTTGCATTTTTCTAAAACCGAAAATAGGAAAGTTACTGTGCTTTGCCTTTTTTTTTTTTTTTTTTACAAAACAGATGTTTCACAACAATTTTTTCCCTCTTGGTTGAAAGCCCTTATTTCTGTCTAAAACACCCGTCAGTGGTCACTCTTTAACTAGCTGTATTCCGCCCACCAGTGGCATCCTGTTGCCTGCACTGAGTTTTGAGTCCATGGGGAATTTGCAGCTCAAAGAGTAACTCCAGCGTGCAGAAGGCGAGATCTTGGGATTAACTCCATCCTCTCCCCACACGTTGTTCTCTTAAATTGTAAAAAAAACATCAGACAGTGCTACAGTGCTTCCTCTCCCTGCCTTCCTTGTAGTTGCAAATGGCAGCGTCTCCAGACAGGAGTGATGGCAGCCCGGTGACGTTTATCCTTCGGTAATCAGTTAATTGGCACAGCCCTCTACCTTTCAGCCTGCACTTCTTAGGATCACACTGGATTTCTGACCTGTGAGAACTGTGCTGTGAAGGGACAGCTTGATCCTTAAGCCCATTAGCCAGATGCCAGCCCTGGCTGGGGCGATGACGGGTGGCTCTGGGCACGGACAGCTGCCAGGTACGCACTGGTGGGACAAACCCGGCCCACGGGACTGGGGACCAGGCTCTGAGGAGCGCAGGTTCCCCCTCAAAGGTATCTCCTCTAATTCCCAGCTGTACCCGCAATCCTGCACACAGGAGGAGGGAGCGGGGTTTTAGCCCCTGCGACAGCCGGAGGTGTGGGACATGGCTGGGGGCACCGTGACGGCCAGATCTGGTGCAGCACGTCCCCTTCTGCTGGGCTCCTGGTCGTAGCTGTGGCCATGGCAAGTGCTTGGAGAACTTTCCACATTTTTAGTAAAGCTTCCCTCGGAGTGATGTCATCTTGTAGAATCTGTTTAAAATAAAATTTAAAAAAAAAGTATAAAATGGAAACATCCCCTCGCTCCCCTGTCTCCCTATCTGTCACTTAAAAGTAAAGGAAGTAGAACATTTTAAAGCAGCTTTGTTTCTGTGGATTAAATGAGTTGAAATACAGCTTCTTCCTCCCTTGATTTTCTGCTCTCGGCCAGGTAAAGAGCTGGTCTGTTGAAATATTGACTATCATTAGCCTGAGATTTGGATTTTTTTATCTCTCGATGAAGCACACAGATCTTTTTTTGGTTACCATAAACCCTCTGTCATAGCTGTTCCCGTGTAATGCTTCTCCTTTGATATGACAATGACTTTGTACAGAGGAAGGACCTTTACCAGAAGAAGAATTGTTTCAAGAATTGATGAAGGGTGAAAAGAAATTGGTAGCGTATCATTTAAAAAAAGAAAGAAAAAATAAGACGGGCTTGTCTTGCACACCTTGGCATGGAGAAGCTGGGGAGGGAGGTGGCTCTGAAGGCAGCAGCAGAGCATTGCTAACAGGCCAGCTTAAAGCCCTCCTGACAACGCGCAGTTGCTCTCCCCAGCTCGTCCATTGATTTCTTCCTGCCCTCCATAGGCCTGGCTGCAGCTAAACCTTCTGTCCTCCACGTGATGCTGAACCGAATCAGATTTTGCTTTTAGTTGTTCGATCAAATTTTCCTTCCTTGAGCTTAGAAGGCACACTTGGGACTTTATCGTAATTGCCTCCCCACGCTGAACTGCTGATACCTTTATTGGATTGGCGTAGGGTTTCAGAGGACTGTGTTTAACATGCAGTGAGCCGCAGCAATGCAAACAGCTCCGGTGTTTAAACAAGCATCCATTAGGCCAGGAAACAAGACAGTGCCAGCCCATTTGGTGCTCTTTAGTGCTGGCAGCTGAAGGGGAATGGTGCAGCAGGGCTTGCTGGGCTGGGGGGGCACGGTGGGGGAGACACAAACGCGGTGTCAGGAAAACAAGCGAAGCATCTCCATAGGTTTGTGAGAAATGAGCTGGGGGGCGGGAGCGGGGACTGTTGCGACGGGGGACATGTGCAAAGCTCATTAATATCTCATTATGTTCGAATTGCAGTCTCCCAGCAGATTGGCATTAACATGTGATGTGCTAGAGGAAGGGGCTACAGGAGAGCAGCAGGGATATTTTAAGCAAGCTATTTTTTTTTCTTTCTTTCTTTTTTTCCTTTACATTGAAGAAGCGGAAAAAATAGCATGCGCAGGGCAAGGTGCCAGCAAACCACGATGTTTTGTGCATCAACCCAATACACTACACTTCATCAAACAAGAACAGTGCTCAGTTGGGCTTATCATAGTACCCACTACCATCTTTCAGTATTTCTAATAAACCTCCTTTATTTTCAGGAGTGCTTAACTCAGCTGTAAAATTTGGCTCAGTGTGAAACTTCCAATATTCAGGATCTCAGTCCAGGATTAATTCCCCCCGATCCCCAGCTGGACAGGGGGTGCTTTAACATTTTGCTCCTTTCTGTAAGTTTGTAGATAGAGTGATGCCTGAAATACTTTTTCTCATGCTCCTACACTGAAATAGCTTTTGTTTTATCCCTTACTGGAGCATTGCAGTCGTTAGCTTATCAGCTGATAAGCTGCAGTCATTAGTTTATCAGCTGACATCAGTGCCCTTACTGGCTTCTGCAGGGCCACATACATTTTTTGATAAAATCTTGGCTGCCACGTTACTGGGAAAATACCCATTAGTTTTAGGGCTGGTTATTCCTTGACTTCCTATATCTGAACATATAAATCCTCTTAGAAAATAAAAGGCGCCTCCCAACAATGGCTTATCCAAAAAAAGAACAATCAAGGACTTTCTGTATCAGGCTCTCCTCCCAGTGCTCCCGGTTGCTGAGTTGCACGATTTATCTCAGGGAAACTTTCACTGAGAAGACTGGAGTCACGAGAGGGACAGAGAATGCGCTGCTGTTGTACTCCGCAGCCCTGGGCTTTCATGCAGAAATGCTTTACTGACATGTACCGATGAAACCTATGGCGTTTGCTTTTTTGCAGGCACTTGGTCGTTCTGCTATGGCATACAAAAATCATTTCAATAGATGCTCTATTTGAGGAGATATCTATAGCCAAACTGTAAGAAAATCATTCTCCTTCAACTCCTTTTGGGCTACAAGAGCAAAACAATGGTTAAATTAACTCTGACTCTTATGAAATGCTTGCAAGCCCGTAGATCTTGGTTCAGATTGCATATTATGTTTGAACTTTATCGCCCAGGCTATTTGTTATGTGTTCATCCTTCGTAGTGTTCATCCTTCATAGTAAACTTTCTTTTACTTTTATGGAGCAATATTGGAGCCCTCCAGTGGCCAAACTAATCATTCTGAGGAATGGAGTTCAAGTTCTGCCAAGGAGGACGGCTTTTTTCTTTCCCTATTAAAAATTAATTTTGCGAGCTTTTTATATTCAGAATTTATGTAGAGTTTATTTGAATCGCAGCATCGTATGTGAAAAGAAAGGAAAGCTGGGAAAAAAGAATAAATGGTCTCTGTGCATATCTAGGATCACCATGTATTTATTCTTATATATTTTCAATAATTTAATTAGTTGAATGTTTAAATAAATTCAATTAGATAACATTTTCTGTGAGGATCCCTTTATGCATATGGAGAAAATATCTTTGGAATATTGTGACCGTTCAGGTTTCCTGAAGTGACTCTGTCAGTACTGTGACTTTTTATCCGTGGTGCAGCTGCTCTGTTCTCTAGCAAGGCCTGGTTTTTGTACACGACATTGTCATTCATATCAGGGGCCTCGGCAAGTTGAAGATTTCGGCTTCGAGGCTCCCTTGTCTGCTGCTCCCACTGGTGTCTTTCGCTTTCTATGGCCTTTCTACTGTGATACCCGCTTGTGTATGAAATAATATCTTTTTTTGATGTTGTATGCCCTGTATATTAGTAAGAGGATTATTTTATGAGTTCTCCTTATAAAGAATGTTGAGATTTCCTAGAAAAACTAACAGCTAAAATCGCTTACTTATGCCTCCTCGGTTATCACAGTTCTTCTTTTTAGATACCGAACTCCAAGAATAGTCTTTAGGAACACAAAATCGGATAGGTAGGTCATGGTTATGTTGGAGCTAGGTGTTTTTGGAGGAGTGAGAGGTTGCTGGAGAAAGAGGAGAACGTATGGTCATTTGTTTATCTTTTAATGGGATGATCGTAGTCTGGCATTCAGTCCGTGGTCAAAAAGCAGTTAAGCGAGTGCTTAAGGTTGTTATTCCTGCATTGACTCCTCTTTACTTATGGGTCAGTGGAAATGAGTTTGTACCATGTTGCATTATATAGCTGCAGCTTTATAAAATCGCGTATTATCAAAATGTTACAGAACTAGAACATCCAGAAACTTGCAGAGGAGGGTTTCTGTTTGTTTCATTCTAGTAAAAAGCTTCTAAGTAGCTTTTCTTCTGTAGTCACTGTGGATATAGGGACAATCGTACTGGGTCATCATAAGGTGCATTTAGACTCTGTTTACTGGCTTATGTTGCGGACAGGACTCTGGGCGAAGAGATGGAGCAGGCACAAAGTCAGCCTTCCCGGGTGCCTTTTCCCATCTCCCAGCCATCACGGGTGTAACAACCACTTGTTGAGCCCACCTGTGAGCAGTTTGCTTTTGCAGCCCCCATGTGTATACAAAGACTTCTTGTAGAATGGGGTGGAAATGAGGAAAGTGAGTTGCAGCAGAAACTTCTTGCTTGCGCTGCAGATGGGGGCAAGTTTTGCAAATCGCTCTCATTGATGGTAGCTGGAATTCCTGGAGCAACCCTAGGCATCATTTTCTTTCACGGTTTTTATATGAGTTTGAGAATTGCTGGAGAAGATGGATGCCCAGCTCCAACAGCCTCTTTGAAGAAACTGCTAATGAGGTCAGTTTTTCTCATGGCTTTTTTGCAAGAGCTGTAAGCACCAGCAGAGCTGGGAAGAAAGCAGTCAGATAGATGGGGAGAGACCGATGGCAGAATATGAATATGCACTGAGGGTGGGAGTAAGAAGAGGCCTTGTAAATGTCAGAAGGAAGGCTACTGCTCTAGAGCCACTTTGCCTTCTGCAGCCACATTACTCATGTGTGAGGCTGTGAGGTCTGAACTGTGAAAGTATAGGGAATGGTGACAGGAGAAGGGAAAAAGATGGAACTGTGCAAGGAGAAAGCAAATGTTTCCCACCTGCCTGATGCACATTTCATACCTAGCTCCCCGAAGCCTCCCATGACCACGTGGAGCTGCCTCCACCATTGCTAGCTCTTGTTTGTCATGGCTTCCTCTGCTGGCTGCTGCCATCCCAGTGGGAGCTTCAGGGGTCGGGCAGAGCTAAGGGAAAGGGGAGAATGTGCGGACCAGTCGTCGTTCTTGGCCCCTCATGAGGCAGCAGCGCCACGGCAGCTTTGTCCCCAGGGACCCTGCCTGCCTTTACTGAGACATCGGAATGGAAGCCGGGAATGCCGGAGTGCACAAGCTGTTCGGTAACCCTGCTTTACTTAGGACCAGGAGGCAAATCCGTATGGTTCTGTGGTTTGGTTTGAATCCTTGTGGTTTGAACTTTGGCTAGAGTGGCTGCCTGGAGAGACGGCGTTCCCGAGAAGGGCACCGTGTCCCACAGTGTTCACCCCACAGCTCCTTAGGGAGCCTTTCACCCATTGCCCATTTAGTTATTTTTCTGTGTGGCGATGTTTCCAGGCCCTGTACGGAGAGAACATCCTTGGGTAGTTCATGCTGCTGTACAGAGATGCAGGTGTTGCAGTCCTTTCTCATTAGCAGGGAGAGGAGAAGGCTGTCACTACTTTACTGATGAGTCAGGAAAATCCTCTATGTTTGCAGTGTCGAATACTTCTAATATGATTATTGCAGGTCTGAGTTTGGAGTTTGCCAATATCAGACAGCTTTGCTTCTGGCCAAAAAAAAAAAAGTATTGACTAGGTCCCCAGACCACAGCCTCCTGCAAATCCTTCCTACAGCCACCAGGACCCAGAATATTCAAGGTTGGTTCTTGGCCTCATGTCTTGCACCTGGCATTGAAAAAAGTCAGTCTCGGGCAGCTGTGCATTTTAAAGCCGAGCCCTTAATGTAATTCTGAGATATGCTAATTGACAGGCTTTTGTTTTCATTTGACAGTTTTGAAAAGCTTAGAAGAAAGGAGGAAAAATAAAAGAGTATTGTAAATAGCCCCAGGAAAAACCTCAACCCGCTGGCCATGTAATTTCTTTTAAAACAAGCTTTCGTACTATGGGAAGCTTTATCACACAGCAGATTTGCACACAATCTTATATGCCCAATATCTACACAATTTTCCATAGTTTCTTAAGCATGCTTGCTCATTGTTAAAGTTGTTACTAAGGTTACTACGACTGTTGTTTAATAAGGGAGAAGCGCTTGCTTACCCCAAAGCTCATCTATATTTCCCTGCTATCTGTGCATCTAATTAAAAGTACCTTTTTTTTTTTTCTTTCCTCTCTACAGACTTTGCTTAGACAGTGCCTAGACCATCAGGGTTGTAACATTGCTATTTATCTGGAATTTAAACTCACAGCCCCTCCTACTACCTCTCCCCTTACTCTTGCCTCGTTTAAATAATCCAGAAGTGATTAAGCATGTAGGAACTAAGCAAAAACTTGGAGCGGCACAACCTTCTTTCCCTTGGCGCTACAAGAAAGTAAGACTCTTTCCAAGAGCAAATGTAATATCATAATTATAGGCCAAACTATGAAGATTTCAAGCTTTTTTTTCTTAGAGTTCAGTGGGACAAAACTGAAGCCTCTGGAAATGAAACTGGGGGAAGGACCTGACCCATGCAGACAGAAATCTTTATTAAACACAGATGTCAACAGCAGTAGCATGTAATTAGTGCCCTAATTGTGACTGGGCAAATAACGTTGGTGGCTTGGGGAGGGTCCAGATGCAGACGTCTGACTGTGGATACCTCCCTTTGAGCTGGTTACCAAGGCCCCCTTTAAGGTCAGTGAAAAGAAAAAGACACTTCCATAGTATGTTTTATGTCATTCCTATCTCAGCCTGGTGTAGGGGATACAAATTGCATCTTTAAGACTGGAATGAATTGACTTGTTCTTGCCTGCAACTTTCTTATGGTGCCTACAGGAGTTCCCAGGCTCCTTCTGTCTTGTTCAGGGTTTTTGCTTTGCTTTTTGGGAGAAAAAAAAAAAAAAAATCCAAATAAGAAAAGAAAGAGAAGCAAAAGCACCTATTGATCTGAGAAGCTATAAGGTGTTTTATATTCCCATTGGCTGGGCACAGGATTTGGGAGATTTGAGTCCAGTTCTCTAACCCTGACAGCGACTTCATATACAGCTTTAGGCAAGCTTCCTGCTCTTTTTGTAAGTGAAATGCAGAGGTTTAATATATGTTTGCATCTGAATGACAGACACCATTTAAGTGCTATATGATGGTTTGTATTTTTTTTGACACACAAATAGGTGTGTTGTTGTTGTTGTTGTTTTCATTTTACATTCAGCCCAGCTTTAGTTTTCTCCAAAATCAAAATCCACATAATTCTGGTAGTAGCCCAAGAGTACTTTATCTGCAGAATAACAAATTAAAAGTGCCTCAGTACTAGGTGGCTCATCACTCACAGTACAAGAGCAAAAGGTGGGAATGAGAAGCCTTTAAGCAGGAAAATAAGATTAGTGGAAGCCCGTTATGTGAATTCACAGCTGGCTTGTGGTGCATTTCTATGGTTTATCTAACTGCAAACTATAGCGTCTTGTGCTTTGTATCTCCAAGGGTTTAGGAAAGACTGTAGTGTTCTCAGTTGTACCTACACCATCCAACAATAGCAAATGTTCTTTTGTCTTTGTGTATTTATTTGACACTGTTAAAGGCACAAACTCTCAGTAGTGAATGGGACTTGAAGTCTAAATTTAATTTGGATTAGCTGCTAATATATGCTTAGTATGCGTAGATCGCTTGCAATGAAAACCCGTGTGAGTATCGTGGGCAGCAACTATACGTGCATATGTGCAAGTGTGAAAAACGCAGGGAATTTTTTATTGCCAGCAAAAGAAAAAGGTGAAAAAACTTTATGCACAATGGGCACGCACAGACGTATGTAGTATTACAAGCTGTAGCCTTCCTTTGGAGGGCTGTTTTCAAAATACGCAAAAAGATAAAAGTGCCTGATAGTATTCTGATGCATGGCCATGACTAACTGGGAATTCAGCCCGTTTAGCAGAGCGCTGACCACCTTTCTGCTGGTCGTCTTTTTGGTTTGCGTGGGGACACTGCGAGGCCTTCACACCTTTGCGATTTTGGCAAACTTCTCCTGCCATCGCTACAATGAGTTCAATCCCCCAGCAGCAGGCAACTAGGGGAAATTGCCTGCAGACGAGCTTTGGTGCTGTACTCTGGGATGCTTTAGACAAGCTCTGAGTAGAACTAAGCACCTTTAATAGATAGCTTAAGAGGGCAGAGATGTGGTTTCTCCCTAACAGTAGCTAACACTTTTCTGAAAGCATTCACTGATAAGATCCTCTGGTGATAAGGTAACTGCAAACTTCATGTAGCAGCTTGAGAAGGAGGGCAGAGCAGGCTGGTGTGGAACGCCTGTTCACAAGACTCTGGTTACTGCTGAGGTGGGCCCATCCACACCTGTCAGTGCAGCTCCTTTAGACTGAGCACAGGCACCTCTTTTTTTCTTGATACCACTCAGATATGAACAGCAGGAAGGCTCTAGGGCAGATGGTTTTGCTGTTACTACTGACATTTGCTCCTGGCAACCATCTTTCCCAGGTGTCTCGTAGCCCGTTCCCCAGCACTGGACACAAACACACCCGTGCCCACGCTGGGCACTGTTATTGTGTGCTCACACTGTGGAGGAAGATGAGGGGACAGTGGGAGAAATGGTCCACACTGTCCACTGGAAGGGCCTGGAAGCCAGGAGCAAAGAGTTTGTGTTGCTTGGGCAGGTTTCCCACGGCTGCTGTGTTTCCGTATTCAGATTAGTGTATGCGGAGAGATTCAGCAGATCACAACAGAGTGCATCCTCTGGGGGAGCATGAAGTCAGTGCATGTGTGCAAATCAGCTACACTGTGTGTGTGTGTATTCAGATTAGTGATGGGAGAGAGGAAGAGTTTTATTCTGGTTTGGAGGCAGCTGCTATGGATGAAATAAGGAAGGAAAGACCTGAGTGAAGGTCTTGGTTTGATGTTCGCTGCATAAACCATTCTTTGTATTTTAGGTTGCTTAGGGTACTCAAGATGAAGCATATGCTTAAATACTGTGCTGAGTCAGGGCCTTGATTTGCTTTAAAAATCTCTTTTCTTCTTTATACTTAATCAGTAGATTTAAATAGTACATTTGCAGTTCACCCCACATGCCAAGTCCAGCCTTGGGACTCTGTGACTCTGATCATTATTGGGATCTGGGAGACCAGACAAGTACTTTTCCATTTGTTGTTTTATGCCTTTGTGGGACCCAAGGGCAGCTTGATGTGAAGGTACTGAGGCAACAAAGAAGTAAAGTTTATACGGTTTGCTTGCCCATATTTAGGGCAAAACTGCTATTCAGTGCTCTCTGGCCTTTATCCCATGGCAAATAACTCTCAAACTGTGCTCGAAATAATTCAGAACATGTCTGGGGTGTCCTGTATGATTCTTCACAGATCTTCAAGGATTCTGCAATATTTTTTACAGTGCTGGCTATAACTTGTACTGAAAGCAAAAAAAAGGATTGTAAAGAAGAATTGTTCCATCCTTTTTGGTGTCCATCTCTGAAGAAATTTTGGTGCAGAAGTAATCTTATCAATGGGTCCCTAACTCCCAGTGAACTTAACAGGAGCTGAAGGCTTCAGCACTGCTCACGACTGAGCTATGGGTTTTGTACAGCAGTTTTACAAAACTGCTGCTGCATGCATTCTTTTAAATAGACATGCAAAGGCAAGGCAGACAAGCAGCTCTTGCATTGCTCTTCCTTCCTAGAGATGGATCAAGTTGATTGTGCTGATCAGGGAACTGTTTGGATGAAGGAAAAAGCCAGATCCATTTTGGATGTTTCTGATATCTTCTCTGTTTTACAGTTTTCAGTTAGCTGTTTGGGTTTTTTTAAAGGTCTGTAGCCTAGCACAATTCTACTTCTAAACTCATCTGTCCCCTGTTTATTTTTTTCATTTCCTTTCACTAAAATGGCTCCTGAGCATAGTGAGAATTAGGACTTTGAAAAATATGAGTATTAACTCATTAGCATGTAAAAGATGTATTTGCCTCTTCTTTTCCTCCCATGTTTTTGTCTCCTTTGCAGTGCTTACTGCATTGTTTAACGTGTACTTAGATAACCTACACTCCTTTAAAAGTATTTGTCCTTGCAAAGAAATCTTCAGGTCACCTACATCTTCAGAGAAGCTGCACAGTTGTGCACAGGGGACATCTGGGGACAAGGAGGCAGGCTTACAGAGGCAAGCTCTGGGATCAATTCACCATTTTGTTTGCAGCACAGTATAACTTGTCCTGTTGTTGATTCACAAGATTTTTCTTCTTTTACGTGTTAGTTGTGGAAATCTGTTAATTCTGATCTTAAGCTGTTTTCAAAGGGAAGTTTCATTTATGGTGATGTTACCCCAAGAGGGTGGGCTTGAACTGGTGCAGTGTGTGTAGACTGTCTCATATTTCTTTCCTTTTCTGATTGCACCAAACACTTTGCTTTGAACAGCAGCAACTTTAATGTAGTCATGTGGAAGAATATCTGAAATTACTTACCCCACGTTGTTTTGAGGAACTGGAAGATGCTACTTCACGCAACCGTGGAATAAGTAACTATGTTGATGTGAGGTGGTGTTTGTTGGGAGATTACACCCGTGACATGAGTGGGAGACAACCATACCGTTTCTGAGTTCAGCCTTCTGACAGCTTGCCATCAGTCTTGTAGAGATCATACACTAGACAGACAGGCTTTAGTAATAAGAGGTTGAATAGAAGCTCATAGTCCCTGGAAACCAACACCGTGATCGGGGCAGTGCCAGCATGCCTCCGCCATCCCTTGTCTCTTTGGGTTCCTTCTTCAAAGTTTCTCTGAGTATATTCTTGAGTATTATGTTATGTACGTACGTGGTTTGTGCCATGGCAGTACTTTGCCTGCAACTGGAAGGTAAATTGCTTGCTCTAAGCATAGGAAGGGCTCTTCCCTTACAGCAGCTAGACAAGATTTTTAATCTGTCAGTTCTGAAGTCATAAACAGAGCTCATATCCTACTGGTGCCTTAATGGTGAAGGAAAGCAGAGGCTGCGTCAGAGATCTGCTCCTTCGCAGAGCACAACAACGCTTTCCTGTCCCAAATGCCCCTTCAGTATGCAGGCAGGGTGGCATCAGTGTGCTTCACTGGCTTGCTACGACTTGCGCCCATCCAAGGATGAATCAGGTCAAGATTTTCCCCAGGAGACCATTTCTAGTGTCACGTATGCAGTTTAAGGAACTAGTAAGTAGTGAATGAGTAGTTATGGTGCGTGTGTAACGACACCGGGTATGTCGCTTTGCTTTGCTGCTTCTTAGTTTAAAACACAAAAGGTTCCTGCATTTGTTTTCTACCCTGATTTGACTTCTTCAGGAGAGATACAGCTTTAATCATCTGCAGCATCTGCTTTTTATCATTAGTTTCTCGCCTGCCCAGATACAAAGCAGATTGGGAATGTTTTCAGAGGGTGAAGATTTATCAGCACAGCTCCCAGACAAGTCAATTAGAGGCTGCCTGACTAAATCCTCATAACGCGCTTTGAAAATGTAGCTCCTGCCGTCTGTGAGGACTATGGCAGGGAGAGCGTAGTTCAGCTTTTCCATGTGAGAGACAGGAGTAGGCATTGCCAGCTAAGTAGTTTATCTCTAGGGCTCTTAGCACCTTTGTTAAGGCTTTTACACAAGCAGAGGAATGCTGGCACTCCTTACGTGATGAGCAGCGTTACTGCTTTGCCAGTATTTGTTGGGCTGAAGTGGGATTAAATTCGATGGACCTGGAGAGGAGGAAGCCACGTAGATCATACACTTGGGCAGGAAGGCTGGTTGACAGTGATTTCATCCATGAAATAATTTGTGCTCTGAAGTCCAGTTAAACTTGCCAATAATTTTGTATTGAGAAAATTAATTGCATCCGTTGCCTGTGTTTTACTCAACAGCTTCCCCAGGGACCCTGCATGCCAGATCTCCTCAGAATCGTGCCATTTAGTGTCTTTGCATTCATATTTAAGTTTGGGTTGCGTAGAGGGAGAGACAAATTATGAAAGAAGAACATTTTAAAGGCAAGCTGGAATTGATCTATAAGATATATGCACATGTGCTTCAGAAGGATCACTTTTTTTTTTTCCCCAGTCTGTTCTAGACATGCACAGTTTGAGCAGCATAGTTGTTTTCTTAATATATTTTCCCAATACTTTTTGTATAGATTTCTTCACTTCTGCATCGCTCACTAGGTTGGCATTCTCCAGAGTGTCCATTTCAACAGCAAAAAATGTCTTTCTTGCAGCAATACGATGGGGTGGTTTAAAAGAGTGCGATAAACACCAGTGAAGATATACATGCTTATCTTCTTTATTTTGATGAAATTAATACAAATGGAGCTGGCAGCTCTCTTTTATCACACAGCTGGAGCAATGGAAGTCCAAAACTTCAGTCTGTGATGAAAATCCGTTTCCACTGTGGTCGGGCAGAGTTGAGACGGGAGAAGCCACAGACGATGTGACCTCTCTCTCTTTTCAGCAATGTCTCCCTCTCTCATCTGCTTATCCTTCTCTCGAAGCTCTGATGAAAGCTCATACCAGTTCTTGATTTTTCCCTAGGTGCTTTAGCCCACATCAGCGTCCTTACCTGGCTGACTGAGGGCAGGTAGAGTCATGCTATTTGCCTGCTTTGACTTCGCCAGCGCTGCTGCCGTTTTACTCTAAGCCACTGCCTTTTTTGTTGCCCTTCTTCCCTGTCCTCCACTTCACCTCCCAGCGTGATGCCATTCCCGCTGGTGGCTGGGAGCCTGACAGCTGGCCGGGGTAGGCCGCTCTGGCCAGGGCCCTGCCTGCCTGCTTTGCATCCAGGCAGCAGGAGTAACTCTTTCTGTCCGGCCGGCCTGGCTAAAATGCGAGCAAGCCGATCGTTCTCCTCACCGTTAGCTCCTTCAGATTTAACTGGTGCCCTGAGCAGCTTGTACTTCTTATCCTTAACAGGAATCGTTTGTTCTTCTAAGGGCTGTTTGCAAAAACAAGGGTGATGACAGACTCCCCAGCCGCCCTTAGCAGCATGGGTAAGAGGCAAAGGTTTGACCTCCTTCACGAGGCAGAGGTTCCTCTGCGAGCCTGCGGAGTTGAATGGGTTACCGGCTAGATTGGCAGATCAAGATTTTACCAACTTCAAACGGATTTCACAATGTGAATTTCCTGTGTATTTGAAACACTGCCCTGGCCGACAAGAACTGGGCAGGCAGGCACAGCATGGAAGAGCACAGCATGTGCTTTAAGTGAGCAATTGCGATCCAAAATCAATTTGCTATGTCAGGCTTCATCCTGTGAGTTAGCAGGCGTTGGTGCAGTGCTTTCAGCAGTGTGAGAAAATCCGAGTAGTAGGGGAGTGGTTTGATGCATGAAATACTTCCGTTTGTTGGAAGCAGTTGCATGTAACTCACCTCCGCTTTGCTTGGCTACGTGTCTGAGTTCAGCTCCGACTCGGCTTTTGAAGGGCTGTCTTGCTCTCCCCACTGTCTCTGCATGACAACTGCAGCAAGTGTCATTAAGAGGCCACTGCGAAGCCGATGGACCTTAGACACTGGTCACAAGATGTGGTTGTACCTCAGGCAGTGGTCCCCTTTGTCACTGTTGACTTTCTAATGGTGGTCTTAGAAGTGGTACAACAAGGAAAACTATGTGCAAGAAGTGAGGAATCCTTTCAAATGTTGAAGCTGAATTGCTGCCATGCAAATGGCAATACCAATTATTCCATATTGCTCTCAGGTTGAGCTGGTTATGGCCATTTATGTCATTGCTTAGGAGAGGTGTCACGTCAAATCAAATTGCTTAGTGTCACTTCACAGCAACCCTTGGGATGCTTGCTAAGTTGCTGGTAGGATTTGAGTACAGCCCAAGAAGTTCAAGAGTGAACATGACTCAGTCTTCAGCTTTCAGGCTGGAGATGGCTGAGTTGGGGTGGCACTTGGCAGAGCTCATGGCGAGCACTCCCTATCAGAGGTGGGAGGGATCAAGATCTATCTGGAGAAGTTCAAGGAGAGGAAAGGAGAAGAAAGGTGGGGCAAGCTCAGGAATACCTGGAAGAAGAGGTGCTAAATCAGACTGAGAGAGAGAGAAGATGACCTGCAGGGAGGGCCAAGATTGAGTCTTTCCTGTGGAAGAGAACTGAGGCCCATTTGAACATGGACAGTTGGTGGGTCAGACTGTGTTTCAATGTGAGGAATAGAAAAGATGAATTTTTATTTTTAACAGAAAGACTCATAGAAGAGCAATGCAGAGAATATGGTGACCCTTGGTTTGTGTAAATGTGCATCTTCGCTGAGGAAGATGGACTTTGGGCTTTGGTTGGTTTCTCTGCTTTCCCCTGGGGAGCAAAGATAGCTTTGGAACGAGACGTGTCCCAGCACAGCTGTGGAACAAGCATGCCAGAGTCTTGCAGTTGTTGCCCTTGCCTTGTATTGAAGTGGCTGGAGCTGTCTTAATAGGAGGAAAGCCAGTGGCAGCGTGTCCGCCACGTACCTGGTAGCTGAAAGCATCTGTAAAAGCAGTCCTTGTCGGTGGGCGAATTAAGAATCTGGCCTCTGAGTAGAAGTGGGCTTGTGTTAGACACTGCAAATCATGCTCAGCCTCTGCAGGCAGAAAAAGAATTTAGCTTCTCAGCTCCCCCCCCGGGTTGTTCGGTTTTTTGAAAGAGCAATGAGAGGACTAAGCCTCCGCTGCAGCCCTGGTCATTCCCTGTGGATGAGTGGAACAGCCACCCACCGAAGGCAGCGCGACGGTGGAGGATGGGCTGGCGAGTGGCTCGGCTGTTGCTATAACAACAGCACCTTGGTCTCATTTATTTTGAAAAATGAATTGCGGCTGGTGGGATAAAGCAGAGCAGCTTCTCCCTGCAGAGGAAAGTGCTGCTGACAGCCTCAGTGCTCTCTTGTTTATGTCTCGGGTCTGTCATGGCATATCCCAGAAGCTCTGCTGAAAATTTCAGGATGGGTTGGATTGGACTATTTGGGTCCACGTGTATCTGCGTGTTTGCATTGCAGCTTCTGTCCCCGCCACCCCTCCCCTAATCAAGAGTTACTTGAAAAGTCAACCCACTAAAGTTTGACCTTTTCTTGCTCTGCAACTAGGGTTTCTCCAAAGGCATATAAATAATAGCGAGTCCTGCTTCACTCTGTCTTCCGCCTTGGGGTAGAAACCTGCTGTGAAATGCAGGTCAATCAGCCAAATACTTTGTGTGAATAAAACTAAAGGCCTATGAACCTGGCAAGGATTTTTGTGTGTTTTATTTTTTATTTTATGCATCAAGAGTCTTCTGTTCCTAGACATAAATCTCTAAGCTGCTGCTAATGTCTTCATGATGCATACTGTAAATCACATACACGAGCTATATACCACTACTTAGATGAGATAAAAGACACTTTGCAGGAGAATATTTTACTTCAGGCATTGTTTTTACAGAGGGAAGGGGAAGTGCTGAGATTTTAGTCTAGGGAGGCCTACTGGTGGTAAACTGTTTGCCAGCATATGGTCAGTGTATGATATTCAAGCCATCTAATAGTTGACATGGTGATTTGGAATGAAATCAAGATTTGAAAATGAATGTTTGCATTGAAATAATTTGATCAGAATGTTTCTGTGTTGTACCCCCAAAAGAAGAGGTCCATCTATTGTTATGGCTCCCAACCCCTCCGAAATGCCAGAGCTAATGTTCTTCCTCACGTACAATGGTTGTATCCAGCATGTTCCCTGCAAGTAAACCTCTCATGTTGTCTGTCTACCTGCAGTCGTTCAGAGCAAAGAAAGAAAATAAAGATTAGTTTTTTTCTGGTGCCTATTAATCCCCCAATTCCTAAAATCTCTGAAGGAGAATAATGTGGAGCTACAAACTACAAAGTGGGCTTCATTTTGTTTTAATTTGCAACAAGACATGATTTCTGTACATTTGCTATTTGGAAAATAGCTTCCATGTTAAAGCTACTTCTTGTTGTGATGCATGATAAACATGATTCTTAATATCTGTATACTGGGCCTACTTTTACTTTCACTACAGTCGCTTTATAGTTGTATATGGGACATCCAAGTTTCAGCACGTGATGAAATCTTTAGGAGCTGGTTATTTGCTACTAGATAGTTTTGATTCTTTTGGTAGACATCCATGTACAAATAAGGTGATGGACTCAGGACAAATTAGTGAATGATGTGAAACCTGAAAGTGTATTGCTCTTACTGATATTCTGTAAGGGATAGCTTCAAACTGTTGTGAAATGTGTGCAGTCAGTTCTTTTGTATTTCTCAGGAAATAATCACTCTCACTAATCACTGACTTGTTATTAAGACGAATTAAGATTTTTTTTTTTCCCTTTCTCTTCATTATACAAACTTTTCTTTATGACTAGAGTCCTGTCACCAGGTCCTGTCGTATGACACTTCTTACTTTAGTTCCGCATTTAGCAAATACAGATTCAGGACAAAGGGCCATTGCAAGTTTTAGATAATTCTTTGAACCCTGTCTTTGTGTTTGTGCCCATTGAACTTAGTCTTGAGTCACTTGCTGTTGGGTGACTGTTTTTCTGATGTGGAAGGCAGAGGGATAGTGACTTTGTAGTGGGATGGCTGAGGAGCTGAAATGGGGATAAAGCAATATTGTAAGTTGCCTGAGTGGCCCATTAGGGACAACATTTAAATGTGCTATTTTAAGCCATAATATCAACTGTGTTATTGACCACCTGCACTTGAAACCAGATTGTACTCTTTCTTTTCTTGCTCCGAAGAAAGGAAACATGGAAGTGACTGTGCTCCTGTACTTGTGAACTGGTGCCATTACCACATCCATGTCATCCTTTCCTCATCTCTGGGATCTAAAACAGGGTTTATATAAAGATCAGTAAAACAAGCTTAGTGGCTCAGCGGTAGTCTTCTTCCACACACCAGTTACACTGGTTGAAAAGCAGCAGGGAACTGTAATGCCCTGTG
This sequence comes from Pampusana beccarii, assembly GCA_013399365.1. NCBI lineage: Eukaryota > Metazoa > Chordata > Aves > Columbiformes > Columbidae > Pampusana > Pampusana beccarii. Next base: position 935,250 of record VWYH01010317.1, read on the forward strand.
ATGGTGTTCAATTTAACATAGGTTTTTAGGAGAGAGAAGCAGCGGAGGTGAGCACTGTATCATAAGGCTCCTTGTGCGATCTGATTTTTCTCCTTCACGCTAGTCCTGGGTGTTGACTTACCTTACCCATCACTGTCAGCTGGCACAGATGAGGCAATTACCAGCCCTGGGCAAGCACCTCTTGCTAGAGCTTGCTGCTGCCATGGCCCAGAGAGATGAAAAGTTGATGCTTCTGCAGCCTGATGTGCTCCTGCAGACCACAGCTGATGAACATGGCTGCGCATGGCTTTAACTGAGAGGGTGCCAGCATGGTGTGTGCTCCTGCCTGCAGCTGCCACCACATGCAGGACCCCATCCCCAGGCATCTGTGGTTGAGTGAGGGGAGAGGAGCAGGAGCCCAGTGATGGAGGCCCTGGACATGGAATGGGGAGGCCCAAAACAGCCTTCTTGACCATTGCCTTGCCTTGGATGGGTTCCCCATCGCAGCCTGTGGCACAGGGGGAGGAATATCTTGGTACAAACAGCTGGCATTGTTGTTCCCAGTCTCCCAGGAGCCAGGGCTGGGGAAGGACTCAGGGTAGGACGACTCTAAGCAGCCACCAGCAGCTCCTCTGTGGAGCTGCACAGGTGTCTCACACCAGAGGAGGAGCGTGGACAAGCAGTGGTCCACACGGCAGAGGCTGTGGTCACAGAGCAGCCGTTCTCGGTGCCGAACCACAGAAGCTGAGAGGAGAAGGAACTTCAGTCTCTGGGAGGCTTGGAACACACTGGCTTTGTGCAGGGGGAACGGCCAGCTCAGGCCCATATGCCTGCAGGGACCCACTGGTGACTCTTAACCATGTACTAATCATTTTCCCACATGAAAAAGCTCTTCTGCTCCGGTACAAATCAAGGTGGTTGTTTCGAGGACTTATTGACTTTGCCTTTCTGCTTTGTTATGAAGGTCACAGCTCTGCCGAGGACCAGCACGTAGCTTAGCGTCCCACATATGTTCAGCTGGGGCCTGCAGCAAACGCACGCACTGGCCACGTCCTCCTGCCTTGCATGCCCAAAAGGCCACCCAGGCCTGAAGGGCAAGAGAAGGACACAGCCTTCTGGGAGCCGCTCCCTCTAAAACGGGGATGAGATACGGATTTGCTTGTCCGTCTTACACATGGGATGAAAGGGGAGCTGGCCCTCTGGGATGGGAGAAATATATTGGACCTGGATTGCGGGAAGAAAGAAGGTTGAGGACCTCTAAGTTAGGGAAGGGGTGGGAGCTGGGTGTCTGGGATTTTCGTACCAGTAAAAATACTTTAAAAATTGATAAAATCTTTCAGTATTTTGTCTTCTATTGTTCTAGTATCAAGGATCCAAGTGTGTCCTGAAGGCATTCACTAGAGTTGTGACCTCTTCGTTTCCTCCCCTCCCCACTATTGTTTTTTTGCCGTAGCCAGAGGGATGCTTTTTTTAGCCTGGTACATAAGCGGAGGTGTGGTAGGAGAGGAGTGTATGTTGTTATAGTGCTTGCTATACTACTTTTAACTTGAAGTAAAGCTTACATTAGTACATTTCTTTATAACATTTTTACAGCTAATTTAGATGTTTTCCTGGAGACTGGTCTGGCTGTCATTTCTTACAATACCTCCTAGCACACAGGTTATTTCCTTTTTTGTGTGATTTGATTGAGTTAACATCATGCAAAGTGCCGTCTATTTTTTAGGGTGAATATGCTTTTTTCCTCATTTAAAACTGATTCTCAGTGTGTTTTGCAGCCAGGAACAGAGGGCTATTCAAATGAAACCGTGTTAATGGATTTTCTCAAAAAATGTTAGTGCCAACACCACGTTTCAATACAAGTAGTCAATCAATTATATTGCAGGTATTTTAAAAATAAACTTCTAGGAACTTCAAACAAAAAGATTTTCAGAGTAAATAATAAAATTTATTGATTCCTCTTCCCCCCTCCCCGATTTCAGACTCCTTAAAGAGTTGAACTTTCAGTAGACATTGCTGGGTGTTTTCTGAAAACAAAAGTCTTATCACTGTGTTAGGCACCAAAAAGTTGAATTCCTCTACTTGCGCCATAAAATTGAGGTAGCTTGGGCAGCACAGGCATATTTTACAGCTCTGCAACTGTGGACCTCTGCTGTCCTATTCAGGGGTAGGTTTGTTTTTTTGTTTGGTTGGTTTACCCTGTCTTCTGAAATTGATCAAGGCGTAAGAACAAAATCAAAGAAAAATCATAATCAGAGTTTTTAAAACCTACTGTCACTAGGAGGCTTAGTATCTGTCGCAAGGCTTACCAGCACTTTGTCTCTGCAACTGGTTATATTTTTTTTTCCCCCTCTTGTTTTGCTTTCAGCTTCAAGAGACGGTCAAAAGGAAGTTGGAAGGAGCACGTTCACCGCTCAATGGAGAACAGCAGAATGGAGTTTGCGATGGGAGCTTTTCTCCGACCAGCAAGCGGATGCGGAAGGATGTACCAGGCATCGAGGCAATCAACAGCTTGCCAAATAATTTGCCTTTGCCCGCTGTTTCTCCTCTTCACCAGCTTGACATGAAAGCTCCCCTGCCCCTGCAGAACAGTGGAACTCATGGTAGTGGTCTAGATGACTTGGGTAAAAACGGTGGGCTTGCTGAGATAAAGCTCCCTGTTAATGGTTGCAACGAGTTAGATGACAGTTTTAACATCCTGCAGAACAAGGAGCTAAAGCAAGAGCCTTTGGATGACCCCAGCTGCATGGACACTTCTGAAACATCTCTTTCAAATCAGAACAAGCTCTTCTCAGACATTAACCTGAACGACCAGGAGTGGCAGGAGCTAATAGATGAACTAGCAAACACTGTTCCAGAAGATGATATACAAGATTTGTTCAACGAGGACTTTGAAGAGAAGAAGGAGCCGGAATTTCCCAGGCCTGCCACAGACACGCAAGAGAATGCAAGTGTGAAAAGCGATCCATCTCATTCTCCATTTGCTCATGTCCCGCTAGGGTCTCCCCAGGTGAGACCTTCTTCTTCGGGCCCTCCATTTTCAAACGTTTCCACAGCTTCTAGCATAGGTTCTGCATCCAGCGCCCCGCCGGCTCCAGTCCCTGCTGGCTCACCAGCGAACTGTGTTGTTCAGTCCCCACAAACGCCCAGCCAGGCCCATACTCCTGGCCAGACACAGAACCGGTCTGGAAATGGCTATCTCATGAATCCAGCAGCAGCAACTGTGGCAGGATCAGGGCCTGGGCCGGTGAACATACCCAGTGCTGACTTGTCTCCAGCCGAGCAGCTCAAGCAAATGGCAGCACAGCAGCAGCAAAGAGCGAAGCTCATGCAACAGAAGCAGCAGCAGCAACAGCATCCAAATCAAGCCTCAAGCTGGTCACCCGTGGGCCCTCCATCTAGTCCATACGGAGGGCCCTTCAGTGCAGACAAACCAAATAGCCCAATGATGTATCCCCAAGCCTTTAACAACCAAAACCCAATAGTGCCTCCAATGGCAAACAATCCACAGAAGACCGCAATTAATAACTACCTCCCTCAAAATCACATGAATATGATCAGTCAACAGCCAAATAACCTGGGCACAAACTCCTTAAGCAAACAGCCCAACATGCTTTCTTACGGCAACACCAAACCTCTAACCCACTTTAATGCTGATCTGAGTCCGAGGATGACCCCACCAATGGCAAACCCTGGCAAGAACCCCATGATGCCGTACATCCAGCAGCAGCAGGCCCAGCAGCCGCAGATGCAAGCTCAGATGGCACACCTGAGTGAGGAACAGAAACGCATGCTCATCATGAAGCAGAAAGGCATGATGAACCAGCCCATGGCGTATGCAGCGCTTCCTTCCCTCGGTCAGGTAAGTGTGAGTGCACAATATGCAGGCAACCAAAAAGAGGCTAATACAAAGGCTTAGTAGCTCTCTGTATGGTCTCCTTTTTCCCCTGGAAAGTAGGGAATGTCATTGCAAATGTTTCTTGGACTTTTCATGTGGTATTGGAGCTTGATCATTTTATGAAATGACTGAAATGACATTGTATTGTGTTTTAGAAATGTTGTTAAATGGCTCTTTTTCTGAACTAGCACTATTTCTCAGTGCTTCTGCTGATGAGTGCTCTAGGGCCACTCTGGGAAGTTTGGGGTAGGTCACCCCTCCTTTGAGGGTTCATTTCCTTTTTTCTTCATTGTGTAACACTTGATGCTTTTGGATCCCAAACCACTGCATGGCTTAGTTTCCACAGCATAGTTAGCATTATAAAAGAAGGTGTGGTTGGCCACTTCTTCTTGGGGTGGGGATCCAGGCAGCTTTAACCAGCATGTTTGGCATATTGGCTCGGGGGGGGGGTGGGGAGAAAAAAGGAAGGACACCTTGGGTGTTGAGTACGTTTGATTTCCACTGGAAGAAGTAAACAGAATTGAATTTTAGTTGTGCTTGAGCCATGCATGAAATGAGATAGTTTATTCCAGGACTTTCAAGCAGTCTTTAGAAACCTCAAGTATTTTATTATTGTGAATCTGTAGAGTCTTCTAGCTTACCTTCAGCAAGAGGCTAAAGCTGTGTGGGCTTGAGTGACTCTGCATTACTGTCTCATGTATTTTTCCATGCTACCCTCTGCAATGGTAGCTGCCAGGCTTGGGGAATGCTTTGGAATAAATAAATAACTGGTTTGAATAATGGTTATAGCAGTGCTGAACAGCCCTGTTGTCTCCTAGGTCAACTTGGTGCTTTTGGTTGTGCAGCCTGTGTGAAGATCTGCACATTAGTGTCATGGGAAAGCTTGAGAATGAATTTTCTGAGTGTTGTTTTAAGGGTTTTAAAGCAATTAAAGTTAATAATCAGTTCACAAAGTAGGTGTTGCCTTCACAGGAGTTATGTGCCACCAAAATATGTCAGGGATTCTGATATAATAGTACACTAATAGAATTTTATAGTTATAGCGTAACAGCTTTTTACCAAATTTGCTGTTTCCACACCACCTACAAGGAGCACTTCCAAGTATGGTTTAACTGTGACTCACACTGTAATGCATATAGAAATGCAGCAAAACTTTTCACTTCTTCAGCCTGTGGAGCCTAAGGATCTGCCAATAGGAGGAGTAGAAGCTTTACCAGATCAGAGCCCATCATGTTATTTAAAATTAATTGCAAAACAAAAAAAAAATATTCATCCGCCTCCTGTGTTTGGTTCAGGACGTATGGTGACAGCTCTAAGGTTTGTATCTCTATTGTAGTTCTGCTTGCATATTGCATTCAAAATAACTGGTCTAAAGTCTCCTCTTTTTGTGAAGACTTAGCTAGAGAAATAGTGTGATAATGACATAAAACTCAGACTAACCTGAGCTACAGAACTTGTCAGATTGTAACTGAGAGGCAGAGGATGTTTGGTCAAGCTGTCTAATGCTTTATCATTTCTTTGTTTTTGTTAAACCTGTTGAACTAGAAAACCCATCAAACAGTTGATAGGACAAACTGCTTATGTGAAAGAGTTAATGTCATCTCCTCCATTTCACAAGTTGCGAAATTCACGTTAATATCTCACCGCAGTTCTCCAGTGTGAACAGGAAGCCAAGATTCCATATATCTGAGCTCAGTTCCTTTTTTTTCCTGTAGGAAAAAATAAATCTTTGGATACAACTAGACATTCTTCCAAAACCAAGTTCAGATATTAAGTAATTTCTATATCTTACAAAGAAGAAACTTAAGGCAAAGCCATACTTCGTTATATAATATGTGCAATTCACATTTAATGTGACCCAGTCGGGATGAGGCACCTATCTTGCTTGTGTGTAGACATAGAAAGGCCTCTTCAGTACTTGTGAAGCCCACTTGCTTACAGCAGAGGGATTTTGTTTGGTGAGGAATGTTGAAATAATGGACTTGTAAGTGTAATGTATTTCTTCATTTCTCCCCTTCCTGCTTCCCTGAAAAGCATTATTCTGTGGAAAATTGGAAAGCTTATTATTATGAGATGTGCTTGGTAGAAACAGATTGCTTTTGCAAAGGTGGTAAAGATGATATGTTGATATTGTTGAGTTAAATCCAGACTGATGCAGATGATCTGATTCTGCTGCTTTCTGCAGGATGTAGGTGGTCAGACTTGCCAGATCATATATGGAAAATAAGGAGATGGCATTCTTCAGTTTGAAACACATTTCTGAAAGTAAAGTGAATGTATTTTTCAGTCAGTTTGTAGTTTCTACTTCCATTGTAGATTTGGTCTTTGATACAGAATTGTAAAAGTGTATGTGTGTGCTAAATAATCACGAGAATTTAACAAATGGCATTTAAGAGGAAATAAAATTCTAACTATTGCATTCCATGATTAGCACTGACCGTATATTTTTGTCAGGTGACTAGTAGGCCCTCCTCTCGTTGCTAATATATTTATAGAAACATTTATTGTTGCCTTTCACAGCACTGGCCAGGCTCAGCTCCAGTTAGGCTTTGGCATTCTGATTTTCTCCCTGCATAACCTCACAGAATTCTCATATTCCTCTTGAGTAGTCTCCCCTTCCTTCCAAAGGTTGTACATTCTCATTTTATTCCTAAGTTCCCCACACCACCTGGCAC